>OY744525.1:4216551-4779051 GCA_963556195.1 Sepiola atlantica | reverse complement strand
ACATGTCATTACAAAAAAATAAAAGCAAACCTAAACTAGACACCCAACAAAAAACACTTTCGCCTCCGCCCTTGAGGCTCGCATTCACAAATATCCGGGGAATTAGAACCAATATCAACGACGTAGAATCCTTTTTCTTGACAAACTCCCCGGATATATTAGCTCTAAGTGAAACTAACCTCCAATCCTCAATCTCCTCTCACCACTTAGAGATGACTGACTACCTCCCACTCTACCGTAAAGACTCTGACAAACATATGCAATGGCTAGGAGTTTATGTTCGGAACACCCTCCCCCTGACTAGAGGACATAGGCTAGAATCAGATGACTATGACTACATATGCTTTAGATTGACTTTACATCACAGCGTCAGTTACTTATATTTCTTATACCGCTCCCCGTCGACCCAAGACTGTACTCTGCTAAACTCTGTCTCTGTAAGCATAGACAGAGCACTCTTAACTGACTGTAATGCCCAGATACATGTATTTGGGGATTTTAATGCCCACCACCGTGACTGGTTGGAGTTCTCCAGCCTTACTGACGCAGCCGGCCACTGTACGTATAATTTCTCCTTAGCTCACTCCCTCTCTCAGACTGTCGATTTCCGACCCGCATCCCCGATCGAGTAGACCAACAAGCCTCACTTCTAGACCTTTTCTTGACCCCAATGCTCGAGGCTTGTGTGACGAAAGCCCATAGCCAATAACTCGGGAATGCTGATCCCATTGTTCTTATGATACATATTACCTTAAGAAATCGTCCAAAAGCTGACGAACCGTTGCTCAAAACAACAAGATACTACGAGCGGACTGATTTTGAGTCAATCAGAGATCACATCAGTGACGCCCCATGGAGGGAAACCTTCTCACTCCCTGCCAACCAGTGTGCAAACGAATTAACTGAATGGGTCAAAGCAGGCATTGAAGTCTATGTCCCCATGTGAAAATTCTTTAGTAAGCCTCACTCTCCTCAATGGTTCACCTCGGAATATGCAGTTGCCATTTCCGAGAGGCCACAAGCATTCCGTAAATTCGGCCGCCATAAGTCAGCTGCTAATAGAAAAAAGTTTATAGAGTCAAGAAATAATTGCAAGGCCGTGATAGGTGAAGCGGAGAGAAGATATAATGAGTTAACAAAAAAACGCATCCAATCACAGAAATTAGATACTCGTGATTTCTTGAAAATCTACAATAGTGTAGTGAATAATGGTCAATCAACGATTCCCCCACTATAAAACCACAATGATGTCGTTTGCACGGCCACTGATAAGGCTGAACTACTTGTCCATCGCTTCGCTTCTAACTCTACTTTGGACTCAGATAACCACCCCCTCCCCAGATTCCCTTTGCTGACCGAAGCCACACTTGATAATCTGGTCATCACCCCATCCCAGGTCAGAGACATCATAAAAAACCTTGACACCTCCAAAGCTTGTGGGCCTGATCTTATACCAGTAATAGTAATAAAGAAATGCTCAGCTGAACTGGCACCTGTCCTCTCCAAACTCTACAATAAGTGTCTAGCTGAATCTTGCTTCCCCGGTAGCTGGAAAATTGCCTCTGTGGTACCAGTCTACAAGAACTCTGGGAATAGAATCGATCCTCAGAACTATCGCCCAATCAGTCTGCTGCTGATCTTTGCTAAAATCTTTGAATCCCTAATCAATCTAGCGATAGTACGGCACTTAGTTAATGCTAAACTTCTTTCCGATCGCCAGTATGGATTTAGACAAGCACGATCTACCGCAGACATCCAAACGGTCATCTCTGAGCGCATGTATCATGCACTCGACGGGGCAGGAGAAGCTAGAGCAGTAGCGCTAGATATATCCAAGGCCTTTGACAAGGTATGGCATAAAGGCCTTCTCCTGAAAATACGCTCATACGGTATTACTGGGCAATTACTTAATATAATTAGATTCTTCCTAAACAAAAGAAAAATCCAGGTTGTCCTCGATGGCCGCTAATCTATGCAACATGACATAACTGCTGGTGTACCCCAGAGATCTATCCTTGGACCCTTGTTGTTCCTGATCTATATAAACGATCTCCCTCATGGCATAGAGTCTGAGATTGGTTTATTTGCTGATGACACCACTCTTTACTCTCGCCATGTTGGTAAAACCGACGCAATCATATCCGAGGCAATGGCTGAATCTTTAGAAAATGACCTCCAGGCTGTAGTGGATTGGGGCCATAAATAGTTTTTAACTTTTAATGCCGCAAAGACAAAGCTCCTTTCCTTCAATAATTACAAGGAACCTTTTCAACCACCGATTGTCATGGCAAATGACACCCTACCTGAGAGTTCATCATTCAAACTCCTCGGCTTAACCTTCACAGGTAACATGAATTGGAACAAATATATGAAGACATTGCCAAGGCTGCCGCAAAGAAGGTTTGCTCCCTCTACCGTGCTAGTAAACTCCTCACACCTGGCATTATCCTGTATCTCTACAAAGCCACCACCCGCCCATGCATGGAGTATTGTTGTCACATCTAGGCTGGCGCATCATCTACTAGTCTCTCCCTCCTTGACAAAGTCCAAAAAAGAATCGCCAACCTAATAGGTCCCTCACTGTCAACCAAGCTCCAGCCTTTGTCCCATCGCCGCAATGTAGTATCCTTGTGCTTGTTTTACAAATACTTCAATGGATTATGCTCCGATGAATTGGTTACACTGGTGCCCCCTGGACGAAAATTCACTAGACTAACTCGACAATCAACTAAATCTCATTCATTCACTGTGGAGGTCCCCAGATGTCGGAGAGCCTTCTACTCAAATAGCTTCTTTCCTCGTACTGCTGGCCTCTGGAACTCCCTTCCTACCCCCTGTTTCCCCGACAGTACAAACATGCAGAAGTTTAAAACTAATGTAAACAGACATCTCGCTGCGCAGATCCCAGTCTAGGTTGACCGCCCACAATCTTCTCCCCTTTTCTTTTTCTCAGTAGCCCCTTACGGCTACAGTGGCGGCCTGCCTAGTTTGGGGTAAACTATGTTAAAAAAAATTGATTTTTGATAACTATTTGAGTAATGCAACACCGAGCTGAATACGTGGCCCCATCAATAAAAATATGAGGTGACCCAATAGAATCCGCCTTCGAAAGTAATTGAGTTTTGATAACTATGTCAGTAATGCCAACACGAGGCTGAATAAGTGCCCCCACCAATCAAACTATGAAATGACCCAATAGAACCCGCCTTCGATAGTAATTGATTTTTGAATACTATGTCAGTCAGGCCAAGAAAGAGCTGAATCAGTGCTCCGACCAATAAAACTATGAGGTGACATAATAGAACCCGCCTTCGAAAGTAATTTATTTTTGATAACTATGTCAGTAATGCCAACACGGAGCTAAATCAGTGCCCCCACCAATAAAAATATGAGGTGACCCAATATAACCCGCCTTTGAAAGTAATTTATTTTTGATAACTATGTCAGTAATGCCAACACGGAGCTGAATCAGTGCCCCCACCAATAAAACTATGAGGTGACCCAATAGAACCCGCCTTCGAAAGTAATTTATTTTTGATAACTATGTCAGTAATGCCAACACGGAGCTAAATCAGTGCCCCCACCAATAAAAATATGAGGTGACCCAATATAACCCGCCTTTGAAAGTAATTTATTTTTGATAACTATGTCAGTAATGCCAACACGGAGCTGAATCAGTGCCCCCACCAATAAAACTATGAGGTGACCCAATAGAACCCGCCTTCGAAAGTAATTTATTTTTGATAACTATGTCAGTAATGCCAACACGGAGCTAAATCAGTGCCCCCACCAATAAAACTATGAGGTGACCCAATAGAACCCGCCTTCGAAAGTAATTTATTTTTGATAACTATGTCAGTAATGCCAACACGGAGCTAAATCAGTGCCCCCACCAATAAAAATATGAGGTGACCCAATATAACCCGCCTTCGAAAGTAATTGATTTTTGATAACTATGTGAGTAATGCAAACACAAAGCTGAATTAGTGCCCCCACCAATAAAACTATGAGGTGACATAATAGAACCCGCCTTCGAAAGTAATTTATTTTTGATAACTATGTCAGTAATGCCAACACGGAGCTAAATCAGTGCCCCCACCAATAAAAATATGAGGTGACCCAATATAACCCGCCTTTGAAAGTAATTTATTTTTGATAACTATGTCAGTAATGCCAACACGGAGCTGAATCAGTGCCCCCACCAATAAAACTATGAGGTGACCCAATAGAACCCGCCTTCGAAAGTAATTTATTTTTGATAACTATGTCAGTAATGCCAACACGGAGCTAAATCAGTGCCCCCACCAATAAAAATATGAGGTGACCCAATATAACCCGCCTTTGAAAGTAATTTATTTTTGATAACTATGTCAGTAATGCCAACACGGAGCTGAATCAGTGCCCCCACCAATAAAACTATGAGGTGACCCAATAGAACCCGCCTTCGAAAGTAATTTATTTTTGATAACTATGTCAGTAATGCCAACACGGAGCTAAATCAGTGCCCCCACCAATAAAAATATGAGGTGACCCAATATAACCCGCCTTTGAAAGTAATTTATTTTTGATAACTATGTCAGTAATGCCAACACGGAGCTGAATCAGTGCCCCCACCAATAAAACTATGAGGTGACCCAATAGAACCCGCCTTCGAAAGTAATTTATTTTTGATAACTATGTCAGTAATGCCAACACGGAGCTAAATCAGTGCCCCCACCAATAAAAATATGAGGTGACCCAATATAACCCGCCTTTGAAAGTAATTTATTTTTGATAACTATGTCAGTAATGCCAACACGGAGCTGAATCAGTGCCCCCACCAATAAAACTATGAGGTGACCCAATAGAACCCGCCTTCGAAAGTAATTTATTTTTGATAACTATGTCAGTAATGCCAACACGGAGCTAAATCAGTGCCCCCACCAATAAAACTATGAGGTGACCCAATAGAACCCGCCTTCGAAAGTAATTTATTTTTGATAACTATGTCAGTAATGCCAACACGGAGCTAAATCAGTGCCCCCACCAATAAAAATATGAGGTGACCCAATATAACCCGCCTTTGAAAGTAATTTATTTTTGATAACTATGTCAGTAATGCCAACACGGAGCTGAATCAGTGCCCCCACCAATAAAACTATGAGGTGACCCAATAGAACCCGCCTTCGAAAGTAATTTATTTTTGATAACTATGTCAGTAATGCCAACACGGAGCTAAATCATGCCTCCACCAATAAAAATATGAGGTGACCCAATAGAACCCGCCTTCGAAAGTAATTTATTTTTGATAACTATGTCAGTAATGCCAACACGGAGCTGAATCAGTGCCCCCACCAATAAAACTATGAGGTGACCCAATAGAACCCGCCTTCGAAAGTAATTTATTTTTGATAACTATGTCAGTAATGCTAACACGGAGCTAAATCAGTGCCCCCACCAATAAAAATATGAGGTGACCCAATATAACCCGCCTTTGAAAGTAATTTATTTTTGATAACTATGTCAGTAATGCCAACACGGAGCTGAATCAGTGCCCCCACCAATAAAACTATGAGGTGACCCAATAGAACCCGCCTTCGAAAGTAATTTATTTTTGATAACTATGTCAGTAATGCCAACACGGAGCTAAATCAGTGCCCCCACCAATAAAAATATGAGGTGACCCAATATAACCCGCCTTTGAAAGTAATTTATTTTTGATAACTATGTCAGTAATGCCAACACGGAGCTGAATCAGTGCCCCCACCAATAAAACTATGAGGTGACCCAATAGAACCCGCCTTCGAAAGTAATTTATTTTTGATAACTATGTCAGTAATGCCAACACGGAGCTAAATCAGTGCCCCCACCAATAAAACTATGAGGTGACCCAATAGAACCCGCCTTTGAAAGTAATTTATTTTTGATAACTATGTCAGTAATGCCAACACGGAGCTGAATCAGTGCCCCCACCAATAAAACTATGAGGTGACCCAATATAACCCGCCTTTGAAAGTAATTTATTTTTGATAACTATGTCAGTAATGCCAACACGGAGCTGAATCAGTGCCCCCACCAATAAAACTATGAGGTGACCCAATAGAACCCGCCTTCGAAAGTAATTTATTTTTGATTACTATGTCAGTAATGAAAACACGGAGCTGAATCAGTGCCCCCACCAATAAAAATATGAGGTGACCCAATATAACCCGCCTTCGAAAGTAATTGATTTTTGATAACTATGTGCGTAATGCCACCACTAAGCTGAATCAGTGCCCCCACCAATAAAACTATGAGGTGACCCAATAGAACCCGCCTTCAACTATGTCAGTATGCCAACACTAAGCTGAATCAGTGCCCCCATCAATAACATTATAGGTGACCCAATAGAACCCGCCTTCGATAGTAATTGATTTTTGATAACTATGTCAGTAATGCTAACACGGAGCTAAATCAGTGCCCCCACCAATAAAAATATGAGGTGACCCAATATAACTTGCCTTCGATAGTATTTAATTTTTTATAACTATGTGAGTAATGCCAACACGGAGCTAAATCAGTGCCCCCACCAATAAAACTATGAGGTGACATAATAGAACCCGCCTTCGAAAGAAATTGATTTTTGATAACTATGTCAGTTATGCCAACACCAAGCTGAATCAGTGCCCCCACCAATAAAAATATGAGGTGACCCAATAAAACCCGCCTTCTAAAGTTATTGCTTTTTGATAACTATGTGAGTAATGCCAACGCGGACATGAATCAGTGCCCCCACCAATAAAAATATTAAGTGACCCAATAGAATCAGGGTCACACCAAACAGAAATATGTCACCGGCGGATATGATGTTCGCAAGAAAAATTAAAACTTTTATAGACAAATTGTTGCCAGTAAATAAAAATAAAATTAAAAACATGGATGGTAAGACTAGACATTTTATTGTTGGTGAAAAAGTGTTTTTTTAAGAATCACAAAAATAGTTCAAATGTTCTGGCAAGACGGTATTGTCACCAGGAGAATCGGACGCCTGATATATATGGTTCGACGCAGATACGTGGAAAAACAAACCTCACATGAGGAACACTTTTTTTGCAGTACAGATACCTGTAAACCTTTCTACTACTCCTGCTACTGAAGTAAGACGTTCAACGAAAAGAAAGAGAAATTCAACAAAAGATTGACCAAAAGAGGAAAGAAAGAGGAAGAAATAAATCTGAAGACGGGGGGGGTCTTATTGTAGACAGATCCGGATTCACCCATAGTGACAGGATGGATTCGTCAGGTCACTATGAAGTCGACACCTTTTCCCTTACCAAAGAGAACCGCTTAGCACGTCTGCCTAGAGCCAGTAAATGCAACCAACTTATTGTAATCAAGCATTCTTAATACAATTCCTATTCTTTTCAATTCCTGTCTTTGGTTTCTTATTTACTTATTATTATTCTTACGAAATAACACATTGTAACAACTGTCTGATTTTGAAACAAAAAAAAGGGGTTGACCCCGAATAGTATGAAAACGTCTAGAAGTGTTGTGGAACATCAACAATTCCAGATATAAAATACTTACATCAACAGTTGTCTTTATAATTTATTGCCAAACCCAGTTTCTCGTCCGGTTTCAGGTCACTCCACAGTTTATTTCCATCACACAAGCTACTTTGTATCTTACGATTACGAATTGATCCTGATGAAAATAAGTTTAAAGTTGAGACAGAGAAAGGAGAGAATAGATAATATTAATGCATTAAAATAGATGTTTTAACATATACTTTCAATACTGTAACATATATTATTTAATTAACATATAACTGTAACACATATATTTAACATATACAGTTATATGTTAATTAAATAATATATGTTACAGTATTGAAAGTATATGTTAAATATATATGTGACAGTTATATGTTACTTAAATAATATATGTTACATTATTGAAAGTATATGTTAAATATATATGTGAAAGTTATATGTTAATTAAATAATATATGTTACAGTATTGAAAGTATATGTTAAATATATATGTTACAAATTTGAACTGCGAATAAAGGCAGTGTGTGTGCCTTCAGAGAGAAACAAAGCAGATGCGCTAACCCGAATAAACAAACGCTGGTTAGGTGAGAAAGAAGGTGTGTTATAAATTGTGAAAACATGGGATTACCTGGCAACCGGTCTCGATGCGCGCTCTGCAGGGCTGGACCGCCCAAAGAGCGGCAAGATGGCGTCCTAGGCTTAATATTGCCAGGTAATCCCGTGAAATCTCGTGTTCTCTCGCGGAGACGAGAGTCCAGTTTGATATAAAAACGGGTCGCTGGAGGCAAGACGGCAGAAGGCTGAGAGCGTAGTCTACGACGTGGAAAGAAGAAGAGAAAGAAGAAGAGAAAGAAGAAGAGAAAGAAGAAGAGAAAGAAGAAGAAGAGAAAGAAGAAGAAGAGAAAGAAGAAGAGAAAGAGGAAGAAGAAGAGAAAGAAGAAGATAACGAAGTAGAGAAAGAAGAGGTGGAAGATTAATTTTTTCTGCTACAAGCTATTTCGGTATTGTTATGGAAAAATTCGACATCAGATTGATTCCGGAATTCGACGGCTCTCTTGCTGGTCCATCGGTGGTCGAATGGCTGGAGAAGGCCGAGCGTGTTTGCCGGTTGTGCAAAATTAAAGACCCAGCTATGGTCATCCCATTGAGACTCACTAAGGGGGCTTACGCCGTGTACCAGCAGCTCAGTAATGATGCGACCATGGAGCAGATTGCACAGGCGCTGCACGGGGCATTTGGTGCAGATCCTTTTGTTGCCTGGAGGCAATTTTCCGAACGCCGGCTTGGGCCGGGGGAGACAGTGGACGTCTACATGGCCGACTTGAAAAAGCTTGCTGCTCCCTTCGGCGGTGCGAGTGACCGCATATTGGCATGCGCCTTTTTGTCTGGACTTCCGGACGATGCAAGCCGACTGCTGCGAGCATCATTGAGACTCACAGAGATTGAATTGGTGGAGTTGTTGGCGAGAGCACGAAACATCTTGAAGGACGATCGAGAACTGGTCTCTGCAGCGGTTGATACCTTGGACTCGCCAGCAGAGGGCCTACGATGCTATACATGTGGTGGCCCCAACCACTTCTCCAGAGACTGCAGAGGCGGCACAAGGCGCACCCCAAATTATGGAGCACGAAAAGTAATACGGTGTTACCAATGCAATAAGCCAGGCCACATAGCACGGAATTGTCCGGGAAACGGGCAAGGGGAGGACGCCGCAGCGCTAGCACCCTCCCCAAAGCGGCATTGAACAAAGCGCTTCCTGCAGTGACAGTTCAAGTTGATGGGTGTAAACGTTCAGCGCTGGTTGACACCGGCTGTACCCAAACCCTCCTTCGAAAGGAATGTTGCACCACATGGAAGAAACGACAGATCCCCGTCCTGACTATCGGCAAAGGCTCATTAGTGTGTTGTGGATCCAGTGTTGTTCATATCAGCATTGACAATGGCCCCCCGGTGGCTGTGACGGTGTTGGTGGTCGATGGGGAGCTGCTCGGATATGACCTTCTCCTTGGAATGGACACTATTACACAGCTAGGCGGAATTACTGTAAACAGCGTCGGTGATGTGAGATTCCCTCGACCAGACAAACAAATGTGTGCAGCAATCACTCTTGACGAACCCGATTTCCACGCAGAATATGACAAGGGCACAAACACATGGACAGCGTCCTGGAAGTGGGCAGGCGACCAGCCACCAGTGTCTTTGCGGAATCGGCTGACAGAGTATCCCCCTCCTGCATGGCTTAGGGGGCAGTACGAGGCAGAACTTCAAGTGTGGCTGGATAACGGCTGGTTAATTTCATACCCAGAGGATGAGCTCGGGCCCCCGCGGGGGCTAATTCCCCTGATGGCTATCAGACAAGAGAACAAGCAGAAAGTTCGACCTGTTCTTGATTACCGGCAACTCAATGAACACGTTGACCCGTACACTTCGGGGGCTGACGTTTGTGCTCATAAACTGCGAGAGTGGCGACGGCAGGGTGCGAAAGCGGCCATACTGGACTTGCGAAAAGCTTACCTACAAATACGTGTTGAGAAATCGCTGTGGCCATTCCAGACGGTGGTAATCAAAGGAACTCGCTATTGCTTGACTAGGCTGGGGTTCGGCTTGAATGTAGCCCCGGGCATCATGACGGCGATCATGCGGGCGATCCGGCGTCAGGATAAAGCTGTGCAACAGGCGACATCGTCTTATATAGACGACATTTTTGTCAATGAGAGCCTGCTGTCTGCCCAGGCGGTCAAAGAACACTTTGAGCACTTCGGGTTGTCGTGCAAGGAACCGGAGCGGCTGCAGGATGGGGCGAAAGTGCTCGGGCTGCAGGTGAGCGGAAGTGCAGATGGCCTCCAATGGGGAAGGGGCGGTGAAATCCCGGAAATCCCATCTACCATCACACGTCGGAGCACGTTTTCCGTGTGTGGAAAACTGGTGGGTCACTTCCCTGTGTGTGGGTGGCTCCGAGTGGCTGTGGCGGCTATAAAGCGACGGGCAACTTCTTTGTCAACAGGATGGGACGATGAGGTGCGTGATCCTTCCCTGCGAAGCATGCTGGTGGAAGCTGTGGCCAGAGTGACCAATGATGACCCTGTACGAGGGAGCTGGTGCGTCGATGGGAGTGAGTTTACAGTTTGGGTGGACGCCAGCTCACTTGCCCTTGGCGTTGCTCTGGCAGTCAACGGAAGTATAGTAGAAGATGCCTGCTGGCTCCGGCCAGAGAATGACGCTAAGCACATAAACCTAGCTGAACTCGATGCTACACTGAAAGGAGTCAATCTAGCGCTTCAGTGGCAGGCTATCGTCCTCCACGTTATCACGGATTCCACGTGTGTGCATCGGTGGATGACCGATGCCTTGAACGGAAAAGCACGGCTGACAACGAAGGCATCGGCCGAAATGTTAATCCGGAGGCGGCTTGCTACCCTAACCGAAACCATCAATGAATACAACTTGGTCATAGATGTGACACTGGTGCAGTCCTGTTTGAATCGAGCGGATCGATTGACCAGAGTGCCTCGCCGTTGGCTGGACCTGCAGAAAGAAGTGAACGAACCAGCACCTGTAAATTGTGCTGCGGTGGGACGTAGACTCAGCCCAGAGCGTATCGCTGATGTCCATTGCCAAAGCGGGCACCCTGGTGTAAACCGAACCTTTTACTTCGCCAGGTTGGTTGACCCCTCTGTGTCACGGAGGGCTGTGAAATCTGTTGTGAGAAGTTGCAACACCTGCCAATCGATCGACCCAGCACCTGTCCGGTGGAAGAAGGGCACACTCGGTGTGAAGTATAACTGGGATAGGATTGCGATGGACATAACTCACTACAACGGGGGGAATTTCTTGACCCTTATTGACTGCGGACCGTCCCGATTTGCATTGTGGCGGTCCCTTCGCCGGCAGGATACGGCTGCCATTGTCCATGAGTTGGAAAGTGTGTTCCTTGAGCGTGGCCCTCCTTCTGAGATATTGACCGACAATGGCCCCGCTTTTGTTAGTGCACCGTTCAAACAGTTTGTAGATGGCTGGGGTGTCCGTCTGCGTTTTCGGTGTGCCCATGTGCCCAGTGGGAACGGAATTATTGAGCGCAACCATAGGACTATCAAGACCATCGCAGCGCGGAAGGGGTGTACGGTGGCTGAAGCAGTCTATTGGTATAACGTCACCCCTAAGGACGATACTTCACCCTCCACCGCGCCAGCTAATGCGCTACATACATACCATGTCAGGGCGAGAGGTTTGGAGAGCAGCTTACTGCCCGAACCAGAACCTCCACAGGAGAAAATGAAAAAAGGAGATGTCGTTTGGGTTAAAAAAAACCCGAGGCCAGTGCACGACTCGTTACGGAACCGGTCGTGTCACTGAAGTGATCAGCCCGCAGGCGGTGCGAGTTGATGGAGTACCCCGTCACATTAAAGACTTAAGATCGGTATTCCAAACGCAGCTGCCATTTAACGAGGATAATGACATTGAATCCGTGACCAGCGAACCATCATTCTGGTTCATGACGGCTTCATCGCGCAGCGACACTGAGAGTGATAGCCTTGAATGTACTGACCCTCCTACTGCTGATGAAAGCCCGGACAGTGATGCTGCGATGCGCAGCCTCAGGTTCGCTGACCTTCCTGCCACGGAAGACAGCACGGATGACGATGAGGCCCCGAATCCCCCTCCCCGAAGAAGCACTCGAAGAAAAAGGACACGGCCTCCCTGCTCTTTCTGTGATAATGAGATCAGGGGGGAGTGTGTTATAAATTGTGAAAACATGGGATTACCTGGCAAACGGTCTCGATGCGCGCTCTGCAGGGCTGGACCGCCCAAAGAGCGGCAAGATGGCTTCCTAGGCTTAATATCGCCAGGTAATCCCGTGAAATCTCGTGTTCTCTCGCGGAGACGAGAGTCCAGTTTGATATAAAAACGGGTCGCTGGAGGCAAGACGGCAGAAGGCTGAGAGCGTAGTCTACGAGGGACGACGTGGAAAGAAGAAGAGAAAGAAGAAGAGAAAGAAGAAGAAGAGAAAGAAGAAGAGAAAGAAGAAGAAGAAGAGAAAGAAGAAGAAGAGAAAGAAGAAGAGAAAGAGGAAGAAGAAAAGAAAGAAGAAGATAACGAAGTAGAGAAAGAAGAGGTGGAAGATTAATTTTTTCTGCTACAGAAGGTGTCCCGGTATGCTGTCTAGGAACCGGATACTTACAAGAGCTGCATTGGAGTGGATATAACGAAGAAGTTATGGTTTGCATTACTCCTATCAGCTCATAAGAACCCTGAATTTGGACATTATGCTATTCAACACCAAGTGAGTTTTCTGAACATTTCCTATAATATGTTTTCTCTATCGTTTTATTAATTTGCATAACACCTTGAATATACTTTTCACTGTTATATACTGCATCGATACCAAACAAATCTTTCGTTTTTGGACCACCATTCACCACATGAATTATTTTTTAACCAACCTCTTTGATATCTTTCCTGAAGCTGTTTTACACTTTATGGCTTGGATGAACTGTATATGTTTACAAACAAGTATGTTTTGGGCCGACATATTTGATGTTTTATATACCTTTATGTATTTTTATATATATATTTTTATATATTTTTATAAATAAGCATACAATTCCCAGATAGAGAATAAAAATAATCATTGCCAATCTGTTGATTGCAGGCGTTACAGCGAACGGATGATATAAGTCTGTGTCCAATGCTAATATGTTGATTGCATGATTTACAGCGAACGGATGATATTAGTCTGTGTCCAATGATAATATGTTGATTGCATGCTTTACAGCGAACGGATGATATTAGTCTGTGTCCAATGATAATATGTTGATTGCATGCTTTACAGCGAACGGATGATATAAGTCTGTGTCCAATGCTAATATGTTGATTGCATGATTTACAGCGAACGGATGATATTAGTCTGTGTCCAATGATAATATGTTGATTGCATGCTTTACAGCGAACGGATGATATTAGTCTGTGTCCAATGATAATATGTTGATTGAATGCTTTACAGCGAACGGATGATATTAGTCTGTGTCCAATGCTAATCTGTTGATTGCATGCTTTACAGCGAAGGATGATATTAGTCTGTGTCCAATGATAATATGTTGATTGAATGCTTTACAGCGAACGGATTATATTAGTCTGTGTCCAATGCTAATCTGTTGATTGAATGCGTTACAGCGAACGGATGATATAAGTCTGTGTCCAATGCTAATATGTTGAGTGCATGCTTTACAGCGAACGGATGATATAAGTCTGTGTCCAATGCTAATATGTTGATATCATGTTGTACAGCGAACAGATGATATTAGTCTGTGTCAAATGCTAACATGTTGATTGCATGCGTTACAGAGAACGGATGATATTAGTCTGTGTCCAATGTTTATGTGTTAATTGAATGCTTTACAGCAAACGGATGATATTAGTCTGCGTCCAATGCAAATATGTTGATTGCATGCTTTACAGCAAACGGATGATATCAGTCTGTGTCCAATCTTAATATGTTGATCGCATGCTTTACAGTAAACGAATGATATAAGTCTGTATCCAATGTTAATGTTTTGATTGAACTCTTTACAGCAAACGGATGATATTAGTCGGTGTCCAATTCTAATATGATGATTTCATGTTTTACAGCGAACGGATGATATCAGTCTGTGTCCAATGTTAATATGTTGATTGCATGCTTTACAGCGAACGGATGATATCAGTCTGTATCCAATGTTAATGTTTTGATTGAACTCTTTACAGCAAACGGATGATATTAGTCGGTGTCCAATGCTAATATGATGATTTCATGTTTTACAGCGAACGGATGATATTAGTCTGTGTCCAATGCTAATATGTTGATTGCATGCTTTACAGCGAACCGATGATATTAGTCTGTGTCTAATGC
The DNA here is from genome assembly GCA_963556195.1 of Sepiola atlantica. Lineage (NCBI taxonomy): Eukaryota > Metazoa > Mollusca > Cephalopoda > Sepiida > Sepiolidae > Sepiola > Sepiola atlantica. The sequence continues at coordinate 4,764,651 of OY744525.1, read as the reverse complement.
TAATATGTTGATTGCATGCTTTACAGCGAACGGATGTTATTAGTCGGTGTCCAATGTTAATATGTTGATTGCATGCCTTACAGCGAACGGATGATATTAGTCTGTGTCCAATGCTAATATGTTGATTGCATGTTTTACAGCGAACGGATGATATTAGTCTGTGTCCAATGCTAATATGTTGATTGCATGCTTTACAGCAAACGGATGATATTAGTCTGTACCCAATGTTAATTTGTTGATTGCATGCTTTACAGCGAACGGATGATATTAGTCTGTGTCTAATGTTAATATGTTGATTGCATGCTTTACATCGAACGGATAATATTAGTCTTTTTCAGAATGTGAGGGAGGTGTTCGTTTGCTTATTTCGTTTGATTCTCGCACACATTTTGGATGAAATTTATTAATTAGTTTTGAGTTGTACTTTTTGATCCCGAAACAAAATTCTAATTCATTTTTTATAGACTTGAAATTTATTTGAAAAACTTAATATTCATTCTTACGGAAATGGCGTCATTGTGAGAGGGAAGCAGGGAAACCGTCATTGTTTACTTTCCATTCTTTTGTACACCAGAGGTGTGTGCGTAAACTTTCGATTCTTATGTAACAGATGGATACCAAGTGACGCGGTAGCCTAGCAGAAAATGCGACCGATATGGAGCACTTATTTGCTAGTCATCTAATTAGTAAACTCCTCACACCTGACATCATCCTGCATCTCTACAAAGCCACCATCCGCCCATACATGGAGTATTGTTGCCACATCTGGGCTGATGTATCATATACTAGTCTCTCCTTCCTTGACAATATCCAAAAAAGAATCGCCAACCTAATAGGTCCCTTACTGTCAACCAAGCTCCAGTCCCTGTCCCATCGCCGCGATGTAGCATCCTTATGTTTGTTTTCCAAATACTTCAATGGATTATGCTCCGATGAATTGGCTACTCTGGTGCCCCTTCGACGTAAATTCAGTAGACCAACTCGACAATCAACTAAATCTCATCCAGTCACTGTGGAGGTCCCCAGATGCCGGAGAGCCTTTTACTCATATAGCTTCTTTCCTCGTGCTGCTGGCCTCTGGAACTCCCTCCATGCCCCTGTTTCCCCGACAGTACTGACATGCAGAAATTTAAAACTAATGTAAACAGACATCTCGCTGCGCAGATCCCAATTTAGGTTGACCTCCCCTACCTTCTCCCCTTTCTTTTTTTGTCAGTAGCCCCCTACGTCTACAGTGGCGGCCTGCCTTGTTTGGGGTGAACTATGTTAAAAAAAGGTCTACTAGAACAGCTAACATGATAACAACTGATAGACAAAGGAAGATTCCTTGTCTTTTAACTTGACCGACCCCACCAAAAAGTAAGACGTCCATTGGGCTCCCTCCACGTCGATTTTCCTGGTGGGTATAAAGTAGAGTAAGACGGTCATTTACGATAAAGCAGTTGCCAATGTGGTCGTGTTTTTCCGCCTGGCTCGTTGGGATTTAATGATGTTGCTACCCTTATATCACTGGGTGTGTGTTTGGCAAACAGAATCGAATCGGCTCTATTACATGAGTAACTGTGGTTAAAAATACAAAGGGAATTGAATATTTTCTACTGTAAAAATGGACAGAAAATAAAAGGTTACCAGTTTTGAAGTGTGCGGACCGTTATGCATGCTGGACACTCGATTCCTGGTAACCAGATTTGATATAGGTGGCATTCATTTGCATACGAGAAGAACAACTAGTTTTAGAAAGAAACGAATGGTGGAAGACAGTTCAGTTCTAAATTTGATAGCTGAAAGGGAAGAGCGACTTAGGATTGAGATTGTTCGTTGTGGAAGAGAAGTGGTTGTAATTCATTACCGGATTACAGTAACTAAAAGTATAGTGTAATTCTCTGCTTTGTTAGACTAGTTACGTCTTGACTTATCAATGCCAACACTTGCCATACCACTATGCATGACGTCATAGTCATGTTTGTGATTATTTCAATTGTATTCTATAACATGTGAATCTCGAGTGAAAAAGAAGTTTTTTGTGTATTTACCGTAAATAATGTATATTTGACCTTCATCCATAAGTGAGGCACAGCTCACGTGCATTCTCACAATCACTGATCGGCCTCCTATGGAATCCAATTGCGAAAAATCTCCCTGAAAAAGAAAGGACAGATTTTAATATTAAAAATACAGTCGATTCGAAAGGCGCGTTCACAATGATACTTGAATGCATCAATAAATGATTGGACACTTAAAACAGCACGATTAAAATTTAAAACTTTTTTTTAACATTATATATACTACCTGACAGAGCAATATGCTAGTCCGATTAAGCAACGTTATATCAATCAATTTTATTGGCAAAATAAGTAAAATGCAGCAAGCCATGTAAAAAAACAATTAAAAGATATTGCATCTATATAGTCTGGATGTTTGTCCAAGACGTTTTTAGACCTTGATATGGTATACATGATCACGACCTATTTCAGGAAGCAGAAACACGGACATATAACACCGCTTTTCATCTGTTGAGACAAAAGCGACGATGGTACATCTTGTGCAGATGTCCACGGAGACTGCGACTACGCGTTGGTTTGAAAGCATTCAGTAATACTCTAGTGCTCATATTACTATCCGCAGGACTGTTCTTCAGTTTTTAAATAAATTATTAACTCAGAAGATTTCAGAAAAAAACGTACGCAGATAATCAACATACACACACGCCTGAAGAAGACCGTAGGCCACAGCGATCGAAAGATAATATAAATGTTTCATATTATTAATTTCAACGAACATTTCCAACTAACATTTTACCATGAAAGATTTGTAAATATATAAATATTTTGTGTTACCTTTAAATTACGTTTTATTCTTCCTTTGTAATTGAAGCGGGGTGTTGACCCCTTCCTTACATTTATCGCACGAAATGAATTGAACGAACAACAACCGAGTAACAGGCAACACAAAAGGGTTTATCTAAAGGAGGGTTGGAACTGTGTCCTAGTGAAGAAAAGAGGCTGCCGGGTCGTCAGAAAATATATTCCAAGTGGAGATGGCTGCTGCTGGAACGATGCAGGGGAAAGGCAGGAGAGAGATGTTCTTCGTTGCTGGCAGATTTCTCTCCGCTGAGCTCTTTAACTGACCAGGTTGTAGAAAATAGTCCATGAAAGGACAGTTGATATCAATACGACCTGCAAGCCGATTGGTCAGTGTATGACCAATTTGCTCACAGGGGACGAGAAGAAACAGATCCTATTTCAGTCTGTTACATCACCCCCTGCTTAGGCGGAAAGCCGACAGAGAAAAAGCTAGTGTAGCACCTGGATAGAACCAGAAGAATAATACAAAATTTACAGAGTTTGAAAACAATTAAAAAAAAAAATGTTCTTTTACTTTTCGGTGAAAAGTTGTTTTTATTTGTTTTTTAAAAAATTGTTCTTTACTTTTCAGAAAAGTTGTTTAGCAAAAAATTGATATTTGAAAAAATGTTTTTACGAAAGCAGAGAACATTTTCTTTTCTTTTATGTTTTTAAGACTTTCCATAAAAAAGTCTTTTTTATGTTTGTGTCTGAAAATAGTATGATAGAGTACAAATGATCAAAATAGCTAATTCTATATATATATAGAGTCTTACACAGCTTTTTTGGCCAATGTACTCGCCGACCACTGTCTTTATAATTTGTATTCCTCTTTACTGTTGGCAGAGTTGGTGTATGCAATGTGTAAGCAGGGAAAATATGTGGTCTAGTGTTTTAGTGTCTAAAAAGGCTCTTTTAACCTTATCTATTGATACTGTTTCTTTTTTGCCACTAATATAAATAGTGAATTGCTTATCAGTATGTGAAAGTACGCGATAAGGACCAGTGTAAGGTGGAGTTTGAGGGGCTTTTACAGAGTCCTTTCTAATCAAAAACATGAGTCCACGAAGCAATGTCTGTAGAGACCGAGGATGTTATGGTCTGTTGCCTAGGCTTCATCGGTGAGAGCTCATTAAAATAAGCTCGCAGTCTGTGTACAGAGCTGGGTCCGTTGCCGTTAAATCTATCAGGAAAACATCTGACCCGGCAAAGATAAATGCATTCCATACACAAGTTCGACGGGAGAGTATCCGAGGTCTTCTTTTATCGCAGCACGACAGCCAAGAAGGACAATTGGTACATACTCGCTCCATCGCTGTTGGTCCGGTTAAGCATGCAGCGCGACTTTCAATTGGCGATGGAAGCGTTCTATCATCCTGTTTGAAGCTGGATGATAGCTAGTCTACGTCTACGTTTAATCCCTAAAATCTTGGAAAGTTCCTGGAAAAGGTGGGATTCGAACTGTCAACCACGGCCCGTGGTAATAGTCGTAGGGATTCCATAACGCGATATCCAGCCCGAGATAAGGGCTCGCGCTACGAATTCAGCCGAAATGTCGATTAGGGGAATGGCTTCAGCCACCGTATGAAGCGATCTATGCAGGTCAGGAGAAAAGTAAATCTCTGACTGGCAAGCCAGGATCCAACCCGATCAATATGAACATGGCTTAACCGATCGTCTGGAGTGCTGAATGTTCCGAGAGGTGCACGGATATGCTTGTGTACCTTTGACTTTTGGCAAGATACACAGGAACGTGTCCAAGCACTGATATCGCGCCTTATATTCGGCCGGAAAGATCTAGCCGAAATCAGCTTCACTGTGGCTCTGAGTCCGGGGTGTGCCAAGTTGTTAAGGGTATCAATAACAACCCTACGATGAGTCAATGGAATAAAAGGGCGAGGTGAATCTGTTGAGGTGTCACAGATGATCTTTGTGTCCGAAGTGGGCACGGGCAGGTATGTTAAGTTGCAAGTTGCAAATTCAGGTGACAACAGATCCAGAGTGTCCAAACGTGGCTGGTCTAAGGCCATCTTATGTATGTCGATATCCGACGGTGAATACAGAGAATTTATGGGAATGCGGGACAAGGCGTCTGCCGCAGCATTCTGTTCACCAGAGATGTGTCGGATATCGTTAGTAAATTGCGAAACAAAATCCAAGTAGCGAATTTCGCGAGGGGAATATTTGTCCGGCTTAGCACGCAGTGCGTATGTAAGCGGACGGTGATCAGTGTAGATCACACATTGACCGCCCTCGAGTGAATGCGGAAAGTGTTTCACTGCTAGGTACATTGCCAGAAGTTCACGTCCAAACGTCCTGTAACGTTGTTCTGCCGGTTTCAGTCGTATCGAAAAGTATTCGCGGGGTTGTAGGTGGCATTGGTGCTGCTGTTGCAACACTGCACCTACAGCTGTGCCCGATGCATCAACGACCAGTGAAAACTGGGCATTGGGAACAGGATATGCAAGTAGGGATGTCGTCGCTAGCTTTTCCTTCACTTGGTTGAATGTTTTCAGATAATATAATTCAGTGATATCTGCTCGTTTTTCTTCTTCCTGTTACGTAACAGGTCGGAAAGAGGAGACAAAAGATCCGCACAGTGTAGGATGAAGCGTCTGTAATAATTAAGCAGACCGAGGAAGTTGGCGAAATGAAGTGGGTGGTTGAAGGTCTTGTAAAGCCTTAACCTTTTCAGGCAAGGGAGATATGACGAAGCACTGCAAACGCATTTACCAGGATTAATCATCACCTGGTATTGCTGAAACCGTTCAAACAGTAGGCGGAGATGAGTGACATTTTCTGCAAGAATGTCGTCTATGTAATTATAGACGTAGTCGAGATCTCGCACTACTTCGTCCATGAAGCGTTGGAAGGTACTAGCCGCGTTTTGCAAAGCGAAAGGCATAGTAAGGAATTCGAACGCTCAACATGGCCGGATTCAGTGGAATCTGATGGTAAGCCTTTACTAAGTCCACTTTGGGGAAGGTCTTACAACCATGCAGCGTCGAAGCAAAGTCCTGTATATGTGGGATTGGATAACGATCAGGTACCGTCATGGCATTGCGTCGTCGATAGTCCCCAGTCGAACGCCAATCGCCGGAACGCTTCGGGACCATATGCAAAGGGGAAGCCCAAGAACTGGACGAGGGGCGGATAATTCCCAGCTGCAGAAGATGGTTACATTCCGCCCTTGCCGCTTCTAGTTTTTCAGCAGGTAAACGACGAGGGCGTAAGAACACAGGAGCTCCTGTGGTCTCAATATAATGTTTTGTTGAGTGAGTGGGTTTGCTCACAACACAATTTAGGTTAATCAACTCCGGGTAGGTGTGTAGAAGTGTCCGGTAGCGGCAATGAAAAATACCGGGCTGATAGATGGGGTGGTTGTTTTCAAACCACAGACGGAAAGTTCCGTATTATCATCTATAAACCGATGTCTGCGCATGTCCACTAAAAATTTAAGTGGTGCAGAAATTCTGGGGTAAGGTAAATCCGCTACCGTAAAGACCCACGTAAAGTCTCTGCGTAATTCCAAGTCCAAAGAACGAGAAATTTGACCGTACGTGGGAATTGGAGAATGATTTACGGCTTGCAGTGAAATGGGCGACACTGGTGATTTCTCTTTGAGAAGTTTCAGTGGCCAAATACTGCAAGCGGCTCCCGTGTCAACCAAGCAACGTGTCTGGGAAATGGAATCCAAAAGAAAAAGTGCACGATAGTGTAGCTTCTGTGGAGACTTTCTCGTGCTCAGGTCTCCAGCTTTGTTTCCCTGGTTCAAAAATGAACAGGGGCTCTTGCATTTATGCGCTTGTGCGGCAAATCCATTGTGATAGAAGTACAGTCCTGGCTTGTTTGAGTGGCGACGTGGGGATGGTGAACAACTTTGATACTGTCGTCTGGGCGATTGTGACCTCACACTCAATCTTCTGACCTTTCTGGTGAGCCGCTCTATCGCTTCAAGTACAACCACAGACATGGCTAGTTGGCTTGGGTCTCTAGCGAGTGCAGAGATCGCAGAGACTACAGCCTGCAGCTGAGGGTAAGCAGCGGTCGTAGTTCTTTGAGTGAAATCCATCACTTTATCCGTCGACGAAGCTTTTACTTTTTAAAAAAACTCAATTCAAAAAGTGTAGCAAAGAGAAAATGTGTGAGTGTATTTTTTTGTGTATTGGAGGAAAAATAACGTGTGTACTCATGTCTTTTTGGACTTGAAAATAATATTCGTAAAAAGGTTGTTTTTTTGTGTGTTAGAAGACGAAAAGAGTTCTCTGTTTTAAAATAAAATGTTGAGAGGTCTTGTTGGCTTTTTTATGTGTGGGGGAGAAAAAGTCTCTTCTTTTCGTCAACTGACTTGAAGTCCTTTGCGAAATAATGTTGGTTGCCGAATAGCACGTGGCGACTCAAAGTCTGGTAGTCGAACTTGACAGAAAAAACTTCGACGTTGGAAAAACATTTTTCTATTCTTTTCCGATACTTTCGAATATAAAAGTATTTTTAAACATTTTTTTGTCAGGAATTCCTCCTGTAAAAGGAAAAATATTTTGAGGAAGATGTTTTTCACTTTTTCTTTTAGCGGCACGTGTTTTTAAGTGCAGAATGTAAAAAGAATGCGTTTCATTAGTTTTCTTTTGTTTCTTCTTTTCTTTTTGCGTTAAAAAGAAATGTCTTAAATTTTGTCTTCATTAGTTTCGAGAGAAACACAACATGTATTTTGGAAGTTGCCGAGTTCGAAAACGTGTTTTCTTTCTTTCGTTCTTTCTTTTCTTCTTAAGAACGGCAGAGTTTTCTTGGTCGTCGCTGAAGCTGTCTTCTGTTTAAAGCCTCGTTGCTGTTTTAAATGTTTTTTTTGTACTTTGTTGTTTACCTCAATTTCGTGCCACTTTTTTTCACAAGGTCTGTGTTGAATCACGTGATCTAACCATTTGTAATTGAATGGGGGTGTTGGTCTCTTCCTTACATTTATCGCACGACATAAATTGAACAAACAACAACCCAGTAACAGGCAACAAATAAGGGTTTATTTAACAAAGGGTTGGAACTGTGTCTCAGTGAAGAAAAGAGGCAGCCATGTAGTTAGAAAATATATTCCAAGTAGAGATGGCTGCTGCTGGAACGATGCAGGGGAAAAACAGGAGAGAGATGTTCTTCGTTGCTGGCAAATATATCTCTGCTGAATTCTTCAACTGACACTGTGGTAGAAAATAGTCAATGAGGGGACAGTTGTTATCAATGCTAGCCAATTGGTCAGTGTATGACATTGTTGTTCACAGAGGACGAGAACAAATACATCTTATTACGTCTTAAACTGATGCATACCTATACAAGATAAGTATAAAACAGTTTAGATCCCCAGTGCGTAGAGGCTATCGGTAGTAGCTACTGTCTTACCAGGAATACACCAACGGAAAAGAGACACAGTGTCAACAAGATTACACCAACAGAAAAGAGACACAGTCTTAACAGGAATAGACCAACAGAAAAGAGACACAGTCTTAACATGAATACACGAAGAAAAAAAGACACAGTCTTAACCGGAATGCACAAAAAGAAAAGATACACTGTCTTAACAGTACTACTCCACCAGAAGAGAGACACAGTCTTAACATGGAATACACCAACAGAAAAGAGACACAGTCTTAACATGAATACACCAACAGAAAAGACACACAGTCTTAACACGAATACACCAACAGAAAAGAGACACAGTCTTAACATGAATACAGTAACAGAAAAGAGACACAGTCTTAAAAGGAATACACCAACACAAAATAGACACAGTCTTAACACGAATACACACACACAGAAAAGAGACGTAGTCTTAACAGGCATACACACACAGAACTAAGACACGGTCTTTACAGGAATACACCAACAGAAAAGAGACACAGTCTTAACAGAAATACACCAACAAAATAGAGACACCGTCTAAACAGGAATACACCAACAGAAAAGAGACACAGTCTTAACAGGAATACACCAACAGAAAAGAGACACAGTCTTAACAGGAATACACCAACAAAAAAGAGACACAGTCTTAACAGGAATACACCAACAGACAATAGACACAGTCCTGACATGAATACACCAACAGAAAAGAAACACAGTCTTAACAGGAATACACCAACAGAAAAGAGACAAAGTCTTAACAGAAATACACCAACAGACAAGAGACACCGTCTTAACAGGAATACACAAACAGAAAAAAGACACTGTCTTAACAGGAATACACAAACAGACTAGAGACACAGTGTTAACAGGAATACAGCAACAGAAAAGAGATACAGTCCTTCCAGGAATACACGAAAAGAATAAAGACACAGTCTTAACAGGAATACACGAACAGACTAGAGACACAGTCTTAACAGGAATACATGAACAGAATAGAGACACAGTTTTTACACAAATAAACCAACAGAAGAGAGACACAGTCTTAACAGGAATACACCAAGAGAAAAGAGACACAGTCTAAACATGAATACAGCAACAGAAAAGAGACACAGTCTCAACAAGAATACACAAACAGAAAAGAGACACCGTCTTTACAGGAATACACGAACAGTAAAGAGACACAGTCTTAACAGGAATACACAAACAAAAAAGAGACACAGTCTTAACAGGAATAGACCAACAGAAAAGAGACACAGTCTTAACAGAAATACACCAAACGAAAACAGACACAGTCTTAACAGGAATACACCAACAGAAAAAAAACACAGTCTTAACATAGATATAGCAACAGAAAAGAGACACAGTCTAAAAATGAATACAGCAACAGAAAAGAGACACAGTCTTAACAGGAATACACCATAAGAAAAGACACACATTCTTAACAGGAATACACACACAGAATAGAGACACAGTCTTAACAGGAATACACCAACAGAAAATAGACACATTCTTAACATAAATACACAAACAGAACAGAGACACAGTCTTCACAGGAATACACCAACAGAAAAGTGACACAGTCTTAACAGGAATACACCAACAGAAAAGACACACAGTCTTGACATACATACACCAAAAGAATAAAGACACAGTCTTAACAGGAATACCCAACAGAAAAGAGACACAGTCTTAACAGGAATACACTAAAAGAAACGAAACACAGTCTTAACATTAATACAGTAACAGAAAAGAGACACAGTCTTAACATGAATACACCAACACAAAATAGACACAGTCGTAACACGAATACACACACACAGAAAAGAGACACAGTCTTAACAGGCATACACACATATAACAGAGACACAGTCTTAACAGGAATACACCAACAGAAAAGAAACACAGTATTAACAGGAATACACCAACAGAAAAGAGACACTGTCGAAACAGGAATACACCAACAGAAAAGAGACACAGTCTTAACAGGAATACACCAACAGAAAAGAGACACAGTCTTAACAGGAATACACCAACAGAAAAGAGACACCGTCTAAACAGGAATACACCAACAGAAAAGACACACAGTCTTGACATAAATACACCAAAGGAATAAAGACACAGTCTTAACTGGAATACCCAACAGAAAAGAGACACAGTCTTAACAGGAATACACTAACAGAAACGAAACACAGTCTTAACATGAATACAGTAACAGAAAAGAGACACAGTCTTAACATGAATACACCAACACAAAATAGACACAGTCGTAACACGAATACACACACACAGAAAAGAGACACAGTCTTAACAGGCATACACACATAGAACAGAGACACAGTCTTAACAGGAATACACCAACAGAAAAGGAACACAGCTAAAAAAAAAATACACCAACAGAAATTATACACAGTCTTAACAATAGAAATAAAACACCGTCTTACCAGGAATACACCAACAGAAAAAGAGACACAGTCTTAACAGGAATACACAAATAGAAAAAGGGACATGGTCTTAACAAGAAGACACCAACAGAAAGAGACACATTCTTAACAGGAATATAACAACAGAGTAGAGACACTGTCTAAACAGGAATACACCAACAGAAAACAGACACCTTCTTAACTGGAATGCATTAACAGGAAAGAGACACAGTCTTAACAGGAATACACCAACAGAAAAGAAACACCGTCTCAACAGGAATACACCAACAGAAAAGAGACACAGTCTTTCTAGAAATACACCAACATAAAAGAGACACAGTCTTAACAGGAATACACGAATTGAAAAGAGGCTCAGTCTTACCAGGAATACACAAACAGAAAAGAGAAACAGTTTTAAATGGAATACATCAACAGAACAGAGACAAATTCTTAACGGGAATACAACAACAGAAATAAGACACAGTGTGAACAGGAACACACCAACAGAAAAGAGACACAGTCTTAACATGAATACAGTAACAGAAAAGAGACACAGTCTAAACAGGAATACATCAACAGAATAGAGATACATTCTTAACAGGAATACACCAACAGAAAAAAGACACAGTCTTAACAGGAATACACCAACAGAAAAGAGACACAGTCTAAACAGGAATACACCAACAGACAAGAGACACAGTCTTAACAGGAATACACCAACAGACAAGAGACACGGTCTTAACAGGAATAGACCAACAGAAAAGCGACACAGTCTTAACAGGAATACACCAACAGAGAAAAGACACAGTCTAAACAGGAATACACCAAAAGAAAAGAATTACCGCCTAAACATAGAATACACCAACAGAAAATAGACACAGTCTTTTCAGGAATACACCAACAGAAAAAAGACAATCTTAACAGGAATACACGAACAGAAAAGAGACACAGTCTTAACAGGAATACACCAACAGAAAAGAAACACCGTCTCAACAGGAATACACCAACAGAAAAGAGACACAGTCTTTCTAGAAATACACCAACATAAAAGAGACACAGTCTTAACAGGAATACACGAATTGAAAAGAGGCTCAGTCTTACCAGGAATACACAAACAGAAAAGAGAAACAGTTTTAAATGGAATACATCAACAGAACAGAGACAAATTCTTAACGGGAATACAACAACAGAAATAAGACACAGTGTGAACAGGAACACACCAACAGAAAAGAGACACAGTCTTAACATGAATACAGTAACAGAAAAGAGACACAGTCTAAACAGGAATACATCAACAGAATAGAGATACATTCTTAACAGGAATACACCAACAGAAAAAAGACACAGTCTTAACAGGAATACACCAACAGAAAAGAGACACAGTCTAAACAGGAATACACCAACAGACAAGAGACACAGTCTTAACAGGAATACACCAACAGACAAGAGACACGGTCTTAACAGGAATAGACCAACAGAAAAGCGACACAGTCTTAACAGGAATACACCAACAGAGAAAAGACACAGTCTAAACAGGAATACACCAAAAGAAAAGAATTACCGCCTAAACATAGAATACACCAACAGAAAATAGACACAGTCTTTTCAGGAATACACCAACAGAAAAAAGACAATCTTAACAGGAATACACGAACAGAAAAGAGACACAGTCTTAACAGGAATACACCAACAGAAAAGAAACACCGTCTCAACAGGAATACACCAACAGAAAAGAGACACAGTCTTTCTAGAAATACACCAACATAAAAGAGACACAGTCTTAACAGGAATACACGAATTGAAAAGAGGCTCAGTCTTACCAGGAATACACAAACAGAAAAGAGAAACAGTTTTAAATGGAATACATCAACAGAACAGAGACAAATTCTTAACGGGAATACAACAACAGAAATAAGACACAGTGTGAACAGGAACACACCAACAGAAAAAAGACACAGTCTTAACATGAATACAGTAACAGAAAAGAGACACAGTCTAAACAGGAATACATCAACAGAATAGAGATACATTCTTAACAGGAATACACCAACAGAAAAAAGACACAGTCTTAACAGGAATACACCAACAGAAAAGAGACACAGTCTAAACAGGAATACACCAACAGACAAGAGACACAGTCTTAACAGGAATACACCAACAGACAAGAGACACAGTCTTAACAGGAATAGACCAACAGAAAAGCGACACAGTCTTAACAGGAATACACCAACAGAGAAAAGACACAGTTTAAACAGGAATACACCAAAAGAAAAGAATTACCGCCTAAACATAGAATACACCAACAGAAAATAGACACAGTCTTTTCAGGAATACACCAACAGAAAAAAGACAATCTTAACAGGAATTCACGAACAGAAAAAAGACACAGTCTTAACAGGAATACACCAACAGAAAAGAAACACCGTCTCAACAGGAATACACCAACAGAAAAGAGACACAGTCTTTCTAGAAATACACCAACATAAAAGAGACACAGTCTTAACAGGAATACACGAATTGAAAAGAGGCTCAGTCTTACCAGGAATACACAAACAGAAAAGAGAAACAGTTTTAAATGGAATACATCAACAGAACAGAGACAAATTCTTAACGGGAATACAACAACAGAAATAAGACACAGTGTGAACAGGAACACACCAACAGAAAAAAGACACAGTCTTAACATGAATACAGTAACAGAAAAGAGACACAGTCTAAACAGGAATACATCAACAGAATAGAGATACATTCTTAACAGGAATACACCAACAGAAAAAAGACACAGTCTTAACAGGAATACACCAACAGAAAAGAGACACAGTCTAAACAGGAATACACCAACAGACAAGAGACACAGTCTTAACAGGAATACACCAACAGACAAGAGACACAGTCTTAACAGGAATAGACCAACAGAAAAGCGACACAGTCTTAACAGGAATACACCAACAGAGAAAAGACACAGTCTAAACAGGAATACACCAAAAGAAAAGAATTACCGCCTAAACATAGAATACACCAACAGAAAATAGACACAGTCATTTCAGGAATACACCAACAGAAAAAAGACAATCTTAACAGGAATACACGAACAGAAAAGAGACACAGTCTTAACAGGAATACACCAACAGAAAAGAAACACCGTCTCAACAGGAATACACCAACAGAAAAGAGACACAGTCTTTCTAGAAATACACCAACATAAAAGAGACACAGTCTTAACAGGAATACACGAATTGAAAAGAGGCTCAGTCTTACCAGGAATACACAAACAGAAAAGAGAAACAGTTTTAAATGGAATACATCAACAGAACAGAGACAAATTCTTAACGGGAATACAACAACAGAAATAAGACACAGTGTGAACAGGAACACACCAACAGAAAAGAGACACAGTCTTAACATGAATACAGTAACAGAAAAGAGACACAGTCTAAACAGGAATACATCAACAGAATAGAGATACATTCTTAACAGGAATACACCAACAGAAAAAAGACACAGTCTTAACAGGAATACACCAACAGAAAAGAGACACAGTCTAAACAGGAATACACCAACAGACAAGAGACACAGTCTTAACAGGAATACACCAACAGACAAGAGACACGGTCTTAACAGGAATAGACCAACAGAAAAGCGACACAGTCTTAACAGGAATACACCAACAGAGAAAAGACACAGTCTAAACAGGAATACACCAAAAGAAAAGAATTACCGCCTAAACATAGAATACACCAACAGAAAATAGACACAGTCTTTTCAGGAATACACCAACAGAAAAAAGACAATCTTAACAGGAATACACGAACAGAAAAGAGACACAGTCTTAACAGGAATACACCAACAGAAAAGAAACACCGTCTCAACAGGAATACACCAACAGAAAAGAGACACAGTCTTTCTAGAAATACACCAACATAAAAGAGACACAGTCTTAACAGGAATACACGAATTGAAAAGAGGCTCAGTCTTACCAGGAATACACAAACAGAAAAGAGAAACAGTTTTAAATGGAATACATCAACAGAACAGAGACAAATTCTTAACGGGAATACAACAACAGAAATAAGACACAGTGTGAACAGGAACACACCAACAGAAAAAAGACACAGTCTTAACATGAATACAGTAACAGAAAAGAGACACAGTCTAAACAGGAATACATCAACAGAATAGAGATACATTCTTAACAGGAATACACCAACAGAAAAAAGACACAGTCTTAACAGGAATACACCAACAGAAAAGAGACACAGTCTAAACAGGAATACACCAACAGACAAGAGACACAGTCTTAACAGGAATACACCAACAGACAAGAGACACAGTCTTAACAGGAATAGACCAACAGAAAAGCGACACAGTCTTAACAGGAATACACCAACAGAGAAAAGACACAGTTTAAACAGGAATACACCAAAAGAAAAGAATTACCGCCTAAACATAGAATACACCAACAGAAAATAGACACAGTCTTTTCAGGAATACACCAACAGAAAAAAGACAATCTTAACAGGAATTCACGAACAGAAAAAAGACACAGTCTTAACAGGAATACACCAACAGAAAAGAAACACCGTCTCAACAGGAATACACCAACAGAAAAGAGACACAGTCTTTCTAGAAATACACCAACATAAAAGAGACACAGTCTTAACAGGAATACACGAATTGAAAAGAGGCTCAGTCTTACCAGGAATACACAAACAGAAAAGAGAAACAGTTTTAAATGGAATACATCAACAGAACAGAGACAAATTCTTAACGGGAATACAACAACAGAAATAAGACACAGTGTGAACAGGAACACACCAACAGAAAAAAGACACAGTCTTAACATGAATACAGTAACAGAAAAGAGACACAGTCTAAACAGGAATACATCAACAGAATAGAGATACATTCTTAACAGGAATACACCAACAGAAAAAAGACACAGTCTTAACAGGAATACACCAACAGAAAAGAGACACAGTCTAAACAGGAATACACCAACAGACAAGAGACACAGTCTTAACAGGAATACACCAACAGACAAGAGACACAGTCTTAACAGGAATAGACCAACAGAAAAGCGACACAGTCTTAACAGGAATACACCAACAGAGAAAAGACACAGTCTAAACAGGAATACACCAAAAGAAAAGAATTACCGCCTAAACATAGAATACACCAAGAGAAAAGAGACACAGTCTTTTCAGGAATACACCAACAGAAAAAAGACAATCTTAACAGGAATACACGAACAGAAAAGAGAAACAGTCTTAACAGGAATACACCAATAGAAATAAAACACCGTCTTAACAGGAATAAACCAACAGACAAGAGACACAGTCTTAACAGGAATACACAAACAGAAAAGAGACACAGTCTTAACAGGAATACACGAACAGAAAAGAGACACAGTCTTAACAGGAATACACCAAAAGAAAAGAATTACCGCCTTAACATGGAATACACCAACAGAAAAGAGACAGAGTCTTTTCAGGAATACACCAACAGAGAAAAGACAGTCTTAACAGGAATACACGAACAGAAAAGAGACACCGTCTAAACAGGAATACACCAATAGAAATAAAACACCGTCTTAACAGGAATACACCAACAGAAAAGAGACAGAGTCTTAACAGGAATACACAAATAGAAAAGAGACATGGTCTTAACAGGAATACACCAACAGAAAGGAGACACATTCTTAACAGGAATATAACAACAGAGAAGAGACACAGTCTAAACAGGAATACACTAACAGAAAAGAGACACATTCTCAACAGGAATACACCAACACAAAAAAGACCTGCACCTACAGTTACAAGAAAGCACACGATAATTATCAAGAGTCTGAGACAAGAATTAAAATGCCTCCGGTCACACATGTTCTTACTGCATAAGGCGAAACCCTCTTCAGTCAGTTTATTGCAGCAATGATAGATCCAGACCCAAACTATCTGGATCACAGGAAGGTTCCATTTTCGATTACTTATGTGTAATAAATGAGACAAATTTTGAGCCTACCTAAAAAATATCGAATTTAGGCCAGTAAAAATAATTCAAATACGTGAAATAGGCATCTAGTGCTTTCACACACTAAGCCCAACGATCCATCCACTTCCGGAATCACCTCTGAAAGTCTTCTTGAGTGTTGCTGTCGTTACAAAGTTTAGCTTTAGTCTTTTTCCTTTGAGTGTTACTGTCGTTACAAGCTTTAGTTTTAGGTTATTTCCTTGAAGTGTGGCTGTCATTACACGTTTCAGTTTTTGTGTTTTTCTTTGAAGTGTGACTGCCGTTACAAATTTCAATTCTAGTGTTTTTCCTTGGAGTTTGACTGTCGTTACAAGTTTTAGTCATCGCGTTTCCCTTGGTGTGTGACTGTCGTTACAAGTTTTAGTTCTTGCAGTTTGCTTTACTTAACATTTCTAATTTCGTCACATTTAGCGTTTCTTATGAAACCTTTTTCATTTTACTTTTATATTTTACGCGAGCGAATTTAAAGAATGTCTTTCTCTGTACCAATGCATCTGCCCGGTATTGAAACACAGTTTCGGGAGCAGACCATTTCGTGTTTGAGTGTTACTGGTGAAGTCAATTCTGTATCGATACCATTTGAATCCTGACGCACACTAATAAACCGTTGGCACTCCTTAGCTATTTGTGGCACATTTTCCAGTTTGTTAAATATTGTCCCTCTTCATTTTCGAATCTGTGTTCGACGCCAATCCTTGTGTTAAAAATAAGGCATTGAAGGTTATAAGCATTTCATTCCGATAACCTGAACCCAACACTGTGTTTATTTACTACGCTTGCAAACGTCGTATAGTCCTCATTATAATTTCTTGTAAGGTTCAAACCCTTCCATCTCTCGTGGAAGAGTGATTTCTGAACTAAATAATTCGGTGAAAAATTGTGTCGCTTCACGATATTTAAGCTCACTGGTCTTTTGATGTAAAATGTAATTTACAAATTCCGTCTGTTCCAATGTACCTAATTCCCTTAACAGCAACCGAACCTTTTTGAAATAAATAGTTTTCCCAGTCTGTATTATATGTGTCTTTATCACGCCTGAAATACGAGGCAAAATTAACCTCGTGATCGGGATTGCAGTTGAAATTTTCAATGGTGTTTCAAATTGGGTTCTGAGAGAATGCGTTTAAATTTGTGCTATTTTGCCAGTCATTTGACAATTCGAATAATTTATTTCTGTTGCTGCTGGGTGTCCCCTAATCTTTGATTTCGTGCAAGCTGTTTTTTCTTTAGTTTGACATTGTCAAGACTGCTGCAAAGAAGGTGGGCTCCCTCTACTGTGCTAGAAAACTTCTCACACTTGAAAGTATCCTATATCTCTACAAGGCAACGATCTTCCCATACATGAAGTATTGTTGCCACATCTGGGCTGATGACTATCCACTTGTCTCTCCCTCTCAGACAAGGTAAAAAAAGAGTATCTAATCTAATAGATCCATAACCATCTAACAAGCTTCAGCCCCTGTGTCATCGTCGCAATGTTGCATCTTTGTGCTTGTTTTACAAGTACTTCAATAGAATGTGCTCCGATGAACTTGCTGCTCTATTGCCCCCTCGACGTAAATACACTAGACGAACCCGACAATCAGCTACGTCCCATCAATCGACTGTGGAGGTCCCCAGATGCCAGAGAGCCTTCTACTCCAATAGCTTGTGCTGCCAGCCTTTGGAACCCCCTCCCTGCTCACTGTTTCCCCGACTGTTCCGACATGCAGAAATTTGAAACAAATATAAACAGACATCTCGCCTCACAGCTTTCAACTTAAGGTGACCCCTCCAAAACTTTCACCCTCATTCTAAGTAACCTTTTACGTCTACAGTGGTGGTCTGCCTTGTTTCGGGTGAAATATGATAAAAAAAAAAATGTAAAAAATTCCAAATTTTCTGTGGGGTAAGATGCCTGTTTTGCTGTAATTTAGCTGGTAATTTTACCGATCTCTGCACATCTCCAGGTTTGCGTTTTTGAAATCTACTATTCAGAAATAATTGACTTCATAGTAAGTTATGAAAGAATGTTGATGGCAATTAAGCTACACAGAGGCTTCCGCGTGTACTTCTCGGAGGATGCTAAAATGCATGGACTTAGTTTTGCTGGGTGTTTTCATATACACATCTAGCTTCTCATATATATATATATATATATATATATATATATATATATATATATATATATGTGTGTGTGTGTATGTAAACTAGCTAAACGTGTATATAAAAACACCAGCAAAGCTAACTCCATGCATTTTAGCCTCCGGGGATAAAACGCGGAAGCCTTAGTGTAGCTTAATTGCCATAATTATATTTTCATAACTTACTACCTTGCTCTACTCACGTATCGAGCACTGTTGAAGTAAATACTGAAAATTGATACATAAAAATGATATCTCCTTATAACATTTTATGTATGTATATATATATATATATATATAAAATAATATTTTTATAAATAAATATTAATTATTTAAATACCTAGAGACATCGATGTTTCATGCTAACGCAATCTTCAGTCTAGGAACTAATTCTCAACGGTCGGTAGGCGCGAACCCCGTAGTCGGGGATCTTATCCAAACAGCCATAGCCAATTAGTTAGTAAATAGAGAGGAACTTTAACTGTAAATAGCGAAAATCGGCGGCTATTTACCAGTCAGTTTAAGTGATCTACAAAACGTCGTTCGGATCGTGCATATAGCTATTTGTACTGCTTGTTATTAAAGTGCCCAGCCTTTGTGGGAGGGGGCTGATAAACAATAATATTTTTATAAATAAATATTAATTATTTAAATACCTAGAGACATCGATGTTTCATGCTAACGCAATCTTCAGTCTAGGAACTAATTCTCAACGGTCGGTAGGCGCGAACCCCGAACACAAATCGCCACTGATTCGTAGTCGGTGATCTTATCCAAACAGCCATAGCCAATTAGTTAGTAAATAGAGAGGAACTTTAACTGTAGAGGCTGGGAACTTTCGAGTAGCTTTAATAACAAGCAGTACAAATATATATATATATATATATATATATATATATATATATATATATATATATATATATATACATGGACGGCGGCACCGGGGGGCAGGGGGGCTCAAGCCCTCTCACCTTTTTGCTTGGGCCCCCACTTTACGGTCATCATTAATTAAGTAGATATGCATGTGTTTAACCAGGCCTCCCACTTTTTAGGAGAACCCCCCACTTTTATAACTGTCCCGCCGGCCCTGATATATATATATATATATATATAATTCATACAGTTCGTAGTTTTTTCTTACTGTTGGATAAGTTCGTAACCTCTAACGTACGAAAAATAAAAAGTACAAAACTTTTTAATTTGTTTTTGATTAAGGAGAGAAAATCGACAAAAAATGTTCTTAGTTTATTTTGCTGTTCTCTTCACTGTTAAACGACTTGACATTTCAAAACTTGTTTTTTTAAAAAAACTATTTCATTCTACTAAGAAAATGTGTTTTTTTTCAAAACTTTTCGTTACGTTTGAGTTTTTTTGTGTTTTCTTTCAGAATTTACAGACTTTGCTCGTTAAAATTCTATATGATTTTAATTTCTTGCTAATAGCATACGACTAAAATATATTTTTCCCAAAATCCAACAATTCAACGTTTGTGTGCACTGAAGCCCGGTTTATTTACGTGCTGTAATAAATACCAATTCCATTGCCGTCAAAGTTGAGCCACATACGTTCGAAGAAAAATCTTGCATCGAATAATCTGAGTATCTTTTCTCCAGCGTTATGGGATGTAGAATATGAGTTTCGAATCCTTGCTCAAAGTGTGAATAATACTCAATGTCAGTGTTATGAAATGTAAGTTAGGAATCCTCGTCGCCAGTGTTGTGACTGTATAAGTCTCGAATCATCATTGCAAGTTGTTACGATATTCAGATCACATTTTGTTTCGCCGTTTCGCCGTCCAAGTATGCCTTATTTCTGTGGTTCCTAACTGCTTAAAAGTGGAATTAGGTACATTGAGATCTGTTCTCTAGTCGCCATGGTCGCACCAGAGTTGGAGCACATACTCATGCACATCACCACAAAGTTGTGTGCTGATTACTCATGTGCCGTGCTCACTATGGCGAAAATAAGATTTAAAAGAAACACAGTTTTCTAAAGTCAAGCGCCATTTTTTGTCCCCGTCGTTTGGGAGCCGGATGTCTACGACTCCGTCTGCGTAATACCATTAAATAGCGGGGTCCGACAACAAGCGACAGTCATATAGTGTATCCAGAACTGAATGGTCGTGTCGCTATCGACCGTTCACTAAACTACCCTACCCCACTCGAACCACCAACGACATCGCCATCCTGACTACATCACACGGAGAGCAACAACAACAGCAACGACTCTACCACGGCAGAACAACAACAACAACTTTGTTTTGTATCTAATGTATTTTGATACAATACAATTTGATTTCATGTTCATTCTGTTTCGTCTCCCTTTTCCTTGCTACCAAACGCTTATTATAACAAAGTGTTGTAGCCTTTCAGAGCCGGTAATAATCAAGACAAACACCATGTTATAATTACCAAAAATGTATTAACAGAATTATCTCACAGAATTACGCGTCATGATTGTGGGACCATAACTGCCACCAACAACTCTTATAATTAACAAGAATGTATTAACAGAAATATCTCACAGAATTACGCGTCATGATTGTGGGACCATAACTGCCACCAACAACTCTTATAATTAACAAGAATGTATTAACAGAAATATCTCACAGAATTACGCGTCATGATTGTGGGACCATAACTGCCACCAACAACTCTTATAATTAACAAGAATGTATTAACAGAAATATCTCACAGAATTACGCGTCATGATTGTGGGACCATAACAGCCACCAACAACTGTCACGACGCTAAGTCATAACTCTATTTATCGTGTCTAGATAAGTCCATTTATTGCCATGATAGGTTAATCAGTATTATTTGATGAGAGAATAATAACGGCTTGGACGAGGAGAGATTTTACATACGTTTATTCGTTGAGGTTATGGAGACGCTCGACCTCTGTGTAGTTCTGATGTGTTAGTGTACAGGTGGTTAGTATATAATATATCACGATAATAATAGTTATCTGGTGGGGATTGAAGAACTCTCTATTATTTTCGTAGACCAAAGTATTTTTACGAAATGAAAGTAACAACTCCAATTGGAATCCAAATCGTTTTGCAAATTTTCATACTGGAAAATCATTTTTTTAAAGTTTGTCTTCTCCGTGAAAAGTATTTTTTTCTTTTTCAAAAAACTACTTTTCAAAGACAAACTTAAAAAAAAGAAAATACTTTTCAGAGAGAAGACACACTTTAAAAAATATACTTTTCACAGTGCAAACAATTTTTTTCCAAAACATATTTTTCTCAAAAATACAAACATTATACAAAAAAATATAGTTTTCACAGGAAAGAAATACATTTTTCCTAAAAATACTTGCAGAAAACCCCAAAAACAAAGAAAAAAATATTTAAAAAATACTTTTTGCAGAAAAGGCATACACCTTTTCTCTGCAAAGCAAAAAAAAAAATTGTTAAAAAAATTCTGAATTGACAAATTTAGTATTTTGTATTTTTGTTATTTCCCATTGCTACACTTCAATTTTTTTCCTGTCGGCTTTCAGCCTAAGCAGGAGGCTGTAGCAGTCATAGATTTACTTTGTAATGGCGCATTGATATCATTAGTTCCCTAAGGGACTACTTGAGCTCCCTTAGAATATTCCAGACGATGACCAGACGCTACCCTGACACCAGCCAGGAAGGATCGCCTCAGCCTCTCTCCTGCCTCCTCTTATTTTGCCTTCTCTATGAAAAGCATTTATTTTAAGTTTGTTTTCGCTGTAAAAATTATTTTTTAAGTTTCTCTACTCTACGAAAAGCATTTATTTTAAGTTTGTTTTCGCTGTGAAAAACAAAAAAATAAAAAAACAATTTTTCACAAATACTTCTTGCAGAGAAAAGGCATAAACCTTTTCTCTGCAAAGCAAAACACTAGTTAAAAAATTCTGAATTGACAAATTTTGTATTTTGTATCTTTATTCTTTTCCTACACTTCCATTTTCTTCCTGTCAGCTTTCAGCCTAAGCAGCGGGTGATGTAGCAGTGAAAGATACACTTTGTAATGCTAATCAGCTCGCAGGGCGCATTGATATCATTAGTTCCGTAAGGGACTACTTGAGCTCCATTAAAATATGCGGACGATAACCAGACGCTACTCCGGCACCCGCCAGTAAGGATCGCCTCAGCCTCTCCCCTGCCTCCTCGTATACTGGACTCTCACGGCGGTTGCTATCTTCGCCTGAAGTGATTTTAGCTTCTTCTTTCGTAAACTGTCCTAAGTTTCTTTCTACTTATACCAAACGGTATAGGTAACCTCAAATATACGAATAAACACCTTTTGTTTGTTGTTGTAAAAAAGGTTTCGTTTGTTTCTTTAATTCTGTCTTGTGTTAAAATAAGATAGGTGATTACAAATTCTCTATTCTTACAAGCCTAATAATATTAATATTTTTTTAATTAGATCAAACCACGAAAAAATCGTACTCACCTTGAAAACTCTGAGGATTTCCACTTCGGCAAATGTCGTGTGTGAAATCGCCATCTTCTGAAGGACTTCAACCTTTAAAGCTAAAAAGAATGAATTCAATAATGAATGCTTTTATTCCCAATACGAATAAACAAATTTTGAAAGAGACACTAGTTCCAAGTAAAAATAACAAAGAAAATGTATTATTTAGATTTTTCGGACTATTGTTCTCATCTTACTTGAGTGTTAGTTTCACAATGTTTCAGCCGATGTAACCTCCGACCTTTATTAGGTGTAACTTTGTAGAACTCGAGAATCTTCATGTCGAACTCGGGAATCTGCAATGAATTTCGAATGAAACTATTGAATCCACATGCTCTCGTTCCATCAGCCATGACCGGGTAGAAGTCCTAAGTAATTCGCAATTGTAGAAGAGTGAACAACTTGTCTGTATTTTGCAGGTGGTATTAGGTCCTTGTCATTACTGAGGATTTGTGACAGCTTCCTGTCTGTTTTCAAAGTCGGATTCTTTTTTACTTTACAGTAGCCATCAAATCCTATTAGATCTGCCAATTTCTTTGAATATTCCGCTCTATCCATTAACACTGTAGCATTGCCTTTATCTGCTGGTTGTATTATGATATCATCATTATCATTGCGTAGTGACTTGATAATCAATATGTCTTCCTTTGAGACGATAGGGTTTGGAGGCTTTGTATTCTCGAGTGTGTGTCTCAACTTCCACCGTAGCTCATCCCATTGGATAACGTACTAAGTAATATTCGTTTCTAAGTGACACTCTTCTACAATTGCGAATTACTTAGGACTTCAGACGGCTTATGACTGAGAAACGAGAGCATGTTAACTCTGTGGATTAAATAAAGAGTTCCATTCGAAATTCTATGCAGATTCCCGAGTTTTAGAGAAAGATTTCCGAGTTCTACAGGATACACTTCAAGAAAGTCGGAGGTTACATCGGCCGAGAAGTTGTGAAAATAACACTCAAGATGAGAACAGTAGTCCGAATAATTCAAATAATACAAATTATTAACCCTCATCTAAAAAAGTCAGACATGAGAAAAGAAAATGTTTAAATTATTTTTTTGTGTTTCTACTGTTTTTTCCCTTAAAATAAAAGAACAACTTTTTCTTATAATAAAAGTGGAATTGATCGGCGCGTTTATGATATTAATATTGTTATTGAACATGAACCGGACAGACAAAAACGGGTTTCTTAAAGTTCACCACGACAGACCGGCGGATGAACGGAGAAATAAAGACTGCTATGAAATGGAAAGCGATTGTTTCTTTACTTACCGTAATCGGACTTGCAGAAATGGTGTAATTGGGTTTGACGCCTACACATACAACATAACGCGACGCCCACAAACATTTGGAGTATCAGGAATCGCCGAAGGGTCGAAGTAAACATTGTGGCGATGGTGTTTTCTTATTTCTTCAAATAGACTCTTCGATTGTTTTCTTTTAAGAATTTCAAACAATCAAAGCGTATTATTTTATCGTTCTACTTTTTGTATGTTCAAGCGACCATTTATAAACGCAACGTTGTTTTGTGGTTTGGAATAAAATGAACAAACGTATATAACCAATCATGAAGTCACAGCTGGTGAAAGTTTAATATTTAATTTCAACAATTTATTAATATCACGAATGTTACGATCTTAACTTGACGTTTTACATTTTAATGAATTAGCAATGATAAATCTCACCACTTGAAGTCGATTTGTGATTAGTTTCTAAAAAGCCGACTTGAATATAAAAACAACTGATTGATGGTCGTTTAGGAAATTGATAATCTAGAAAATGATGTAAATGTTATCATCGCTGTAGTCAAA
Organism: Sepiola atlantica; assembly: GCA_963556195.1. Taxonomy (NCBI): domain Eukaryota; kingdom Metazoa; phylum Mollusca; class Cephalopoda; order Sepiida; family Sepiolidae; genus Sepiola; species Sepiola atlantica. Next base: position 4,739,588 of record OY744525.1, on the reverse strand, counting down.
AACGAACATACAACAAAAAATAAATAGGTAAATATTCAAACTCTCGAATTATATAAACACTTCTTCAAAACATACGACGACGCCAACTCTCGAATTGAAATCAAAAATTCTCAAAAACACGACACGTCAACTCTAAAAAAATCCGACTCTCGAATTGTAATTAAAAATTCCCCAAAACACGACGACGCCAACTCTAAAAAATCCGACTCTTGTATTTTTATTAAAAATTCTCCAAAACAAAAATCTCGTCAAATCGAGTAACAGAGACAAACGACGCCAACTCAATTTTTTCTCTCTCTTTCTCCCGACGTGGTCCAACCTTGTCAGGTCAAGTACCGTCTCAATATTTATTTTCAAACAATTTTACAAGAGTAACATTTTTTTAAAATGCAACACACGGCCAAAAGGGAGGCAGTTCGGTCAACTAACTGTTGCTGACTATTCTAACCTTAATAGTTTCATTGATGACTGTCATTCACCCCAATACCACATTTATACTTAACAATCACATTTACTATAAGAATTCATACGATGCCTAACCTACTTAAAAACCCATATTTGAATAACATATGCAATAGGTAGTTTGGGCTATATATATTTTATATAAAATGAATGATGAACTATTTACAATGTTAAAAAGTTATTTTATATGAGAAACAATACCTCTAGATCTCGATATGTGGCAGATACACAGATTGTCCACTCAAAAAGGTGATAAACCCTTTAACATTTTATTAACAACCACACCTCCTTCGAAACTTTAAAGGTTCATCTGTGGCAAATCAAGCAATCTGTGTAGGTTTAGGTTACATTACACTCGTCCCCGAAAAATACGCACATTCGCACAGCTATACGCCGAGGAATTTGACTCAACATTGAACCCCCCATACATTAGCATCAAGGATAGACTTGTCCAGTCTAACTTGGGAAAAGAAATGGACATTTTTTTACGTCAGGCCACATTATATTTTAGTGGACCACTTCGTGACGTGAACGACGACGTGAAAGTAAATTACCTCCTTTTGTTTTTTAGACGGATGAAAGTAAAAATGTGGACAACTACATGAGACATTTCAAGAATTATGTCAGTCGTCAGTTAAATTTCCGAGTGAGTCGACACCAACATTTACAGAGTCGCCAAGAGGGGAATGAGCTAGCCCACTCATTTCTAAAGAGGCTGAGGCAAATAATAAAAAAATTCGAATATGACCCCATAGTCGAAGAGACAAACATGGTGGACTTATTTATATTTGGACTAAACCTCAAGTCAACCCAAAATACACTGTTAAAAGAAGGTAGGGGTTTATCAATAACGACAGCCTTACGTGTAGCAGAAACTGAAGAGGCAACAATCAAACAGGTGGAGGCAATCCGGACTCCATTTGAGAAGCTCAGTGCACATGCGGTCCAATCAAATCGTGCCCCCGAGTATATACACACATGTGGTTTTTGTGGTAGAGGTAACCATAAAGGAGAATGCCCAGCCAAGGGTAAGACCTGCCTGAAATGCAGGAAGACAGGTCACTTTGCCATAGTTTGTCGCTCGGCAGAGAGAAGCAGAGGCAAAGAACAGGGTATCAGGATGGGAAGACCTCAAAGATACTCCAACAATACAAGTCGAGACAGTAAAATCCACACAGCCACCCAAAACGACAGCGAAGATGAGCCTGAAAATGGAGGACTCTATTTTCATTCTGTAGAATGCGAAGTTCCTTTGGGAGCAACAGAAGCCTATGCAAACTTAAGAATAGGCAACAAACTAGCCCATATAGAGATCAAAACAAAAATTGGCACAGGAGCTATGAGCAACCTGCTACCCCTGAGTGTGTTCCAGCAATTAGTTAAGGTACCACTGCACAAAACACCAGTGAGACTATTTGCATTTGGAGGCTCTGCGATAGAGCAAGTAGGGTCATGCATTCTGGGAGTGAAATACCAGGACAGATTCACTAATGCAACATTCCATGTTGTTAAAACCAAGGGACCGATTCTGCTTGGACTACAAACCTCCAGAAAGTTGGGTCTGGTGACTTTCAATTTGGCAATTAACACGGACGATCCACTTAAGAACCAAAAGGAATGCCAGTCTGAAATGAGCACGAAAAGAAATTATGTCCCAAGAGGGAACCTTAAAGTACGGGAACAGATTCTCCACAGAGTGTTAGATGTACTTGACGGCATTGGATGCCTGCCAGGAGAATATGCGATAAATATAGACCCAATAATAGTCCCAGTTGTACTCCCACCCCGGCGAGTCCCTGTGGCCTTAAGGGACACATTTAAAATTGAGCTTGATTCACTGGTAAATCAGGGTATCATAACTCCAGTGACCAAACCAACCTCATGGGTCAACGCATTTTTCTGTGTAACAAAGGCCAATGGATCAGTCAGGCTATGTCTAGACCTCAAAGATCTGAACAAGGCCATACAGCGACCACATTTTGTGACCCCCACATTCGAAGACGTGGTCTCAAGGCTACACGGTGCAAAATGGTTCACCACGATAGATGTCAAATCTGTTTACTGGCAAATGAAACTGAATGAGAAATCAAAGGAATTGACAACATTTATCACCCCATTTGGTAGATATATGTTCAATAGATTTCCAATGGGAGTAAAGAGCGCCCAAAATGAATTCTAGCGAGCCATGTTTGAGACCTTTGGAGACATTAAGAATGTTCTTTCTATCTCCGATGACACAATCGTGTACGGCTTTGAAGAAGATTGTAGCAACCATGACCAAGCACTCAATCAGCAAAGAAGGACGAAAAGGAACTGTAAATTCAACCCAGACAAGTTGGTGGTACGCACATCAGAAATTCTATTCTCTGGTCACATCATATCCAGAGATGGTATAAAACCAGACCCCCAAAAGTTGGAGGCGATTTGCCCAGATGCAACCCCCAAGGATGAGAAACAGCTATCCAGCTTCCTTGGACGAGTTAATTACCTCAACAAGTTCTCGCCCCATCTCTCAATACTGACACAGCCATTACGAGACCTGTTGTCTAAGGACAATGATTTTGTCTGGTCATCTCAGCAACAAGCAGCATTTGACAGCATCAAAGAAGAAATCTAAAGATCTGCCGTACTGAGGAATTTTGACCCAAAGACCCCAATCATGATACAAGTGGATGCTTCTGCTGCTGGACTCGGTGAGGCCTTCTTGCAGAATGACATGCTAGTTGCTTTTGCAAGCAAAACCTTATCTGGACCGGAGATATTGAAAGGGAGATTATTGTCGTCGTTTCTGGTCTAGAAAGGTTCCATCATCATGTATGGGGTCACATGGTAATGATTCAGACTGACCACAAGCCATTAGAATCGATCTCACTCAAGAACCGGGCACAAGCACCTCCAAGACTGGCAAGGATGCTGCTAAAGATTCAAGGGTATGATTTTGTAATGAAATGCAGCCCAGGCAGAGCAGTTCCCATAGCTGACTGTTTGTCAAGAGTGTCACCCAGACCAGGCAATTACATTGAAGGCATCGACCTCAACATCCACATGATGAACACTCAGCTAAGTGCATCACCAACTCGCCTACAAAACATTAAGATGGAAACAATGAAGGATTCCACTTTAAGAGAGCTGATCAACACTGTGATGACCGGATGGCCATCAGATCGCTCCGGTTGCCCCAATTGCTTACTCCCATACTGGAATTTTAGGGATGAAGTTGGGATCCAAGATAGTGTCCTACTGAAAGGCAACAACATTGTCATACCCGCTTCACTTCAACCAGATGTTCTGCAACAACTGCACTTATCACATCAGGTAGTAGGAAAACCCGGCTGTGTCGTGGGTAGGAATAAATAAGGACATTGAGGATATGGTTGCAAGATGCCCCACATGTCAAAGGTATCAACTAAGTATGCCATCAGAAACATTGCTTCAACATGAAACCCCTTCTTACACATGGCAGTATATCAGCACAGATCTCTTCACAATGGAAGGAAATGAGTACCTTTTAGTGGCAGACCAATATAGCCGCAGTCCATTTGTACGACGCCTGCAGGCAACAACATCTGCTGCAGTGATCAAGCAGATGAAACAAATATTTGAGGAACAAGATGTTCCTGAAGTGGTCTATAGTGACAATGGGCCTCAGTACACAAGTACGGAATTTGCCAACTTTGCAGAGAAGTTCAACTTTAAGCACACAACATCATCACCACATTACCCTCAATCCAATGGGTTTGCAAAAAAAGAATGATTGGCGTATGCAAGAAACTACTTCTGAAGGCCCGAGAGACTGGCAATGATTGCCATTTGGCGATGATGTCATATATAGCTACACCGCTTTCAACCAACCTTAAATCTCCAGCCGAACTCCTCAACGGGAGGCCCATCCGAACACCACTAGTCTCTAAGCAACAGCTCGGAGATGAGAAAACCAGAAACATAATGCAATGGAACAAAGACAAGACAAATAACCGGTATGACCAACGGAATAGCTACCGCCATCCACCATTGCAGGCAGGTCAGCAAGTCCATATCCAAGATGAGAAAACCAAGTTGTGGAAACCTGGAACACTCACACAAACTACTGCAGAGCCAAGGTCATACCTTGTAAAATCCGAAGATGGCAGTATTCATCAAAGAACAGACAGTTCTTTAGGCCCGCAAGAGCAGAGTTGAAAGTATATATAAAAATAGATACAACCACCCACTAACAGTTAATACTAATGCACCACCCATTAGTGATGGGATGCGTGTATACCCGAGCGACCGTAGTGTGATCTCTCCATCTAGCCAACACTGTACGAGCAGCCAATCAGAACCTACATACCCTACACCAGTACATAATGCACAAACCTTATTTACATATGACGCCATTACAAGTGAGGGCAGGAAGTAGAGACAGGCTAAGGGCAGATAATTACCTGAAGTTTAAAAGGTAAACAAATCAGCTATGACACACTGATACATACCTGTATATGTTTATTTGTTTATTGAGATATGTATTAATAATTTGATACTTGAGAAGGAATACAATGAATGTTTTAAACAAGGTGCAATGAACGATGAACGTCAATAGAAAGCGACGGATAAAGGCGAGATCTAGGCAGACTACTCTCAAACCCGGATATTAATCTGCCCGAATAAGATGAACAGATGTGTTGGATGCAAATCTTATAACTGATTAAAGATCCGTAGTTGTACGTCAGCCATAATCTCATGTTCTCATTTGAAGATCCGTAGTTGTACATCAGCCAAAATCTCATGTTCTCATTTGAAGATTCGTAGTTGTACGTCAGCCATAATATCATGTTCTCATTTGAATGTCCGTAGTTGTACATCAGCCATAATATCATGTTCTCATTTGAAGATTCGTAGTTGTACGTCAGCCATAATATCATGTTCTCATTTGAAGATCTGTAGTTGTACGTCAGCCATAATATCATGTTCTCATTTGAAGATCCGTAGTTGTACATCAGCCATAATCTCATGTTCTCATTTGAAGATCCGTAGTTGTACGTCAGCCATAATATCATGTTCTCATTTAAAGATTCGTAGTTGTACGTCAGCCATAATCTCATGTTCTCATTTGAAGATTCGTAGTTGCACGTCAGCCATAATATCATGTTCTCATTTGAAGATCTCTAGTTGTACGTCAGCCATAATATCATGTTCTCATTTGAAGATCCGTAGTTGTACATCAGCCATAATCTCATGTTATCATTTGAAGATTCGTAGTTGTACGTCAGCCATAATATCATGTTCTCATTTGAAGATCCGTAGTTGTACGTCAGCCATAATTTCATGTTATCATTTGAAGTTTCGTAGTTGTACGTCAGCAATAATATCATGTTCTCATTTGAAGATCCGTAGTTGTACATCAGCCATAATCTCATGTTCTCATTTGAAGATCCGTAGTTGTACGTCAGCCATAATCTCATGTTCTCATTTGAAGATTCGTAGTTGTACGTCAGCCATAATATCATGTTCTCATTTGAAGATTCGTAGTTGTACGTCAGCCATAATATCATGTTCTCATTTGAAGATCCGTAGTTGTACATCAGCCATAATCTCATGTTATCATTTGAAGATTCGTAGTTGTACGTCAGCCATAATATCATGTTCTCATTTGAAGATTCGTAGTTGTACATCAGCCATAATCTCATGTTCTCATTTGAAGATTCGTAGTTGTACGTCAGCCATAATATCATGTTCTCATTTGAAGATTCGTAGTTGTACGTCAGCCATAATATCATGTTCTCATTTGAAGATCCGTAGTTGTACATCAGCCATAATATCATGTTCTCATTTTTAGATCCGTAGTTGTACATCAGCCATAATATCATGTTCTCATTTGAAGATTCGTAGTTGTACGTCAGCCATAATCTCATGTTCTCATTTGAAGATCCGTAGTTGTACGTCAGCCATAATCTCATGTTCTCATTTGAAGATTCGTAGTTGTACATCAGCCATAATATCATGTTATCATTTGAAGATCCCTAGTTGTACGTCAGCCATAATCTCTCCATCTAGCCAACACTGTACGAGCAGCCAATCAGAACCTACATACCCTACACCAGTACATAATGCACAAACCTTATTTACATATGACGCCATTACAAGTGAGGGCAGGAAGTAGAGACAGGCTAAGGGCAGATAATTACCTGAAGTTTAAAAGGTAAACAAATCAGCTATGACACACTGATACATACCTGTATATGTTTATTTGTTTATTGAGATATGTATTAATAATTTGATACTTGAGAAGGAATACAATGAATGTTTTAAACAAGGTGCAATGAACGATGAACGTCAATAGAAAGCGACGGATAAAGGCGAGATCTAGGCAGACTACTCTCAAACCCGGATATTAATCTGCCCGAATAAGATGAACAGATGTGTTGGATGCAAATCTTATAACTGATTAAAGATCCGTAGTTGTACGTCAGCCATAATCTCATGTTCTCATTTGAAGATCCGTAGTTGTACATCAGCCAAAATCTCATGTTCTCATTTGAAGATTCGTAGTTGTACGTCAGCCATAATATCATGTTCTCATTTGAAGATCCGTAGTTGTACATCAGCCATAATCTCATGTTCTCATTTGAAGATTCGTAGTTGTACGTCAGCCATAATATCATGTTCTCATTTGAAGATCTGTAGTTGTACGTCAGCCATAATATCATGTTCTCATTTGAAGATCCGTAGTTGTACATCAGCCATAATCTCATGTTCTCATTTGAAGATCCGTAGTTGTACGTCAGCCATAATCTCATGTTCTCATTTAAAGATTCGTAGTTGTACGTCAGCCATAATCTCATGTTCTCATTTGAAGATTCGTAGTTGCACGTCAGCCATAATATCATGTTCTCATTTGAAGATCTCTAGTTGTACGTCAGCCATAATATCATGTTCTCATTTGAAGATCCGTAGTTGTACATCAGCCATAATCTCATGTTATCATTTGAAGATTCGTAGTTGTACGTCAGCCATAATATCATGTTCTCATTTGAAGATCCGTAGTTGTACGTCAGCCATAATTTCATGTTATCATTTGAAGTTTCGTAGTTGTACGTCAGCAATAATATCATGTTCTCATTTGAAGATCCGTAGTTGTACATCAGCCATAATCTCATGTTCTCATTTGAAGATCCGTAGTTGTACGTCAGCCATAATCTCATGTTCTCATTTGAAGATTCGTAGTTGTACGTCAGCCATAATATCATGTTCTCATTTGAAGATTCGTAGTTGTACGTCAGCCATAATATCATGTTCTCATTTGAAGATCCGTAGTTGTACATCAGCCATAATCTCATGTTATCATTTGAAGATTCGTAGTTGTACGTCAGCCATAATATCATGTTCTCATTTGAAGATTCGTAGTTGTACATCAGCCATAATCTCATGTTCTCATTTGAAGATTCGTAGTTGTACGTCAGCCATAATATCATGTTCTCATTTGAAGATTCGTAGTTGTACGTCAGCCATAATATCATGTTCTCATTTGAAGATCCGTAGTTGTACATCAGCCATAATATCATGTTCTCATTTTTAGATCCGTAGTTGTACATCAGCCATAATATCATGTTCTCATTTGAAGATTCGTAGTTGTACGTCAGCCATAATATCATGTTCTCATTTGAAGATCCGTACTTGTACATCAGCCATAATCTCATGTTCTCATTTGAAGATCCGTAGTTGTACGTCAGCCATAATCTCATGTTCTCATTTGAAGATTCGTAGTTGTACATCAGCCATAATATCATGTTCTCATTTGAAGATCCCTAGTTGTACGTCAGCCATAATCTCATGTTCTCATTTGAGGATTCGTAGTTGTACGTCAGCCATAATCTCATGTTCTCATTTGAAGATTCGTAGTTGTACGTCAGCCATAATCTCATGTTATCATTTGAAGATTCGTAGTTGTACGTCAGCCATAATGACATTTTCTCATTTGAAGATTCGTAGTTGTACGTCAGCCATAATATCATGTTCTCATTTGAAGATCCGTAGTTGTACATCAGCCATAATCTCATGTTCTCATTTGAAGATTCGTAGTTGTACGTCAGCCATAATATCATGTTCTCATTTGAAGATCTGTAGTTGTACGTCAGCCATAATATCATGTTCTCATTTGAAGATCCGTAGTTGTACATCAGCCATAATCTCATGTTCTCATTTGAAGATCCGTAGTTGTACGTCAGCCATAATCTCATGTTCTCATTTAAAGATTCGTAGTTGTACGTCAGCCATAATCTCATGTTCTCATTTGAAGATTCGTAGTTGCACGTCAGCCATAATATCATGTTCTCATTTGAAGATCTCTAGTTGTACGTCAGCCATAATATCATGTTCTCATTTGAAGATCCGTAGTTGTACATCAGCCATAATCTCATGTTATCATTTGAAGATTCGTAGTTGTACGTCAGCCATAATATCATGTTCTCATTTGAAGATCCGTAGTTGTACGTCAGCCATAATTTCATGTTATCATTTGAAGTTTCGTAGTTGTACGTCAGCAATAATATCATGTTCTCATTTGAAGATCCGTAGTTGTACATCAGCCATAATCTCATGTTCTCATTTGAAGATCCGTAGTTGTACGTCAGCCATAATCTCATGTTCTCATTTGAAGATTCGTAGTTGTACGTCAGCCATAATATCATGTTCTCATTTGAAGATTCGTAGTTGTACGTCAGCCATAATATCATGTTCTCATTTGAAGATCCGTAGTTGTACATCAGCCATAATCTCATGTTATCATTTGAAGATTCGTAGTTGTACGTCAGCCATAATATCATGTTCTCATTTGAAGATTCGTAGTTGTACATCAGCCATAATCTCATGTTCTCATTTGAAGATTCGTAGTTGTACGTCAGCCATAATATCATGTTCTCATTTGAAGATTCGTAGTTGTACGTCAGCCATAATATCATGTTCTCATTTGAAGATCCGTAGTTGTACATCAGCCATAATATCATGTTCTCATTTTTAGATCCGTAGTTGTACATCAGCCATAATATCATGTTCTCATTTGAAGATTCGTAGTTGTACGTCAGCCATAATATCATGTTCTCATTTGAAGATCCGTACTTGTACATCAGCCATAATCTCATGTTCTCATTTGAAGATCCGTAGTTGTACGTCAGCCATAATCTCATGTTCTCATTTGAAGATTCGTAGTTGTACATCAGCCATAATATCATGTTCTCATTTGAAGATCCCTAGTTGTACGTCAGCCATAATCTCATGTTCTCATTTGAGGATTCGTAGTTGTACGTCAGCCATAATCTCATGTTCTCATTTGAAGATTCGTAGTTGTACGTCAGCCATAATCTCATGTTATAATTTGAAGATTCGTAGTTGTACGTCAGCCATAATGACATTTTCTCATTTGAAGATCTGTAGTTGTACATCAGCCATAATCTCATGTTCTCATTTGAACATCTGTAGTTGTACGTCAGCCATAATATCATGTTCTCATTTGAAGATCTGTAGTTGTACATCAGCCATAATATCATGTTCTCATTTGAAGATCCGTTGTTGTACATCAGCCATAATCTCATGTTATCATTTGAAGATTCGTAGTTGTACGTCAGCCATAATCTCATGTTCTCATTTGAATATCCGTAGTTGTACGTCAGCCATAATCTCATGTTCTCATTTGAAGATCCGTAGTTGTACGTCAGCCATAATCTCATGTTCTCATTTGAATATCCGTAGTTGTACGTCAGCCATAATCTCATGTTCTCATTTGAATATCCGTAGTTGTACGTCAGCCATAATCTCATGTTCTCATTTGAATATCCGTAGTTGTACGTCAGCCATAATATCATGTTCTCATTTGAAGATTCGTAGTTGTACATCAGCCATAATCTCATGTTATCATTTGAAGATTCGTAGTTGTACATCAGCCATAATCTCATGTTCTCATTTGAAGATTCGTAGTTGTACATCAGCCATAATATCATGTTCTCATTTGAAGATTCGTAGTTGTACGTCAGCCATAATATCATGTTCTCATTTGAAGATCCGTAGTTGTACGTCAGCAATAATATCATGTTCTCATTTGAAGATCTGTAGTTGTACATCAGCCATAATCTCATGTTCTCATTTGAAGATCCGTAGTTGTACATCAGCCAAAATCTCATGTTCTCATTTGAAGATTCGTAGTTGTACGTCAGCCATAATATCATGTTCTCATTTTTAGATTCGTAGTTGTACGTCAGCCATATTCTCATGTTCTCATTTGAAGATTCGTAGTTGTACGTCAGCCATAATATCATGTTCTCATTTTAAGATCCGTAGTTGTACATCAGCCATAATATCATGTTCTCATTTGAAGATTCGTAGTTGTACGTCAGCCATAATATCATGTTCTCATTTGAAGATCCGTAGTTGTACATCAGCATATAATATCATGTTCTCAATATAAGATCCGTAGTTGTACATCAGCCATAATATCATGTTCTCATTTGAAGATCCGTAGTTGTACATCAGCCATAATATCATGTTCTCATTTGAAGTTTCGTAGTTGTACGTCAGCCATAATATCATGTTCTCATTTGAAGATCCGTAGTTGTATGTCATCCATAATCAAATTGGGCGATATTCGTATTTGATGATCTGTGGAGCTTTAATGAGTGTTTTCTTCAGTCATTTGTAGGAAAGGTTCCCGGATGGATGGTTCTTGATGCAAAGGAAACGTTTTTGGTAGTTTGTAACGGTGAGGTTAGTAATCCGCTCAAGGGATTTCTTGTTCGCTCGATATGTTTAGAAATGAGTTCTGCAGTTTTTATGTCGCGGTTTCTACGAGCATTTTCTAAAGTCCAGTGTTTAGCGGTAAGTGTGATGAGGGTTGTAATCACCAGGGAAAATGGAGGGAATTTATTAATGAGTCTGAAAAAACTCATTGCGGGAGATTATTAGCTTTCAGACCCATTAGAGACTCATCATCGCCTATCGAAAAGGCGAAAATCAGATTCCAGTTAACACTAAATAATTAAAAGGTGAAGAATTTATGAATAACTCTTATTTCGCATGGTTTCTCTTAGGGTATTTAAAAAACTATAAGCCGCGTCTTCAAACAAAAGCCATTACCTGCCTTAAAGTCAAATCATCGTAGGATCATTAATAGAATGCAATTAAAAATATGAGAATTAACATTTTCACTTTCTTGCCAACTCTGGCATCGGATCATGAACACGATATTTGTGAGAGTGAGAAAAAAACTGTTGTTATTTTTATTATTATTATTATTTGTACTCACTAGGAGTTCTCACACAGATCATCGTCAGTGATTGCTCACCGACAAAAACCAGTGGTATTTCCTGGAGTCTGAGTGACAACAAGTCTCCCTAGACTTCCAGTGTTCTTCACCTCTTTTCGATAACGATGCGGTATCGCAACAGTCTCTTACCATTAATTTCTCGCCGATAAGGACAATTGGTCTTCTCTGGGATTTGGGTGGCAACAAGCCTCCCCAAGATCTCAGCACTCTCTGCACTTTTCCAGTGGAGGTCTGGTTTGTGCTGTCCCTCCTCGGTCTTCTCACCCCCCTCGACCCTCTACAAATATGTTGTCTGGTGTCAGCCTAGGCCGGCACCAATTAAAAAATAAATAAATAAACAATTGAATAAAATAAAATTTCTTTAAATTAATTAAAAAAAAAAAAAAAAAAAAAAAAAAAAATTAAAGATTAAAAAAAAAATTTTTTTTTAAATTTTTAAATTTTTTCCCTTCAATTCCTTTTCTTTCTTTTTTTTTCCTTTTCTCTTCCCTTATTTAAAAAATTTTTTTTTTTAATTCTTTTTAATTTTTTAGGGGTGGGTGGGGAAGAGGGAGGAACTTATAGTGTTTCTTGTAATTTCTGTTTCTTGGTTCATTTTTGTGTAGTGATAGCTGAGGCCGGTGTAATTTATTGGGGGGAGGGACATTATGAAGTACTGTTTCTTGCAGTTTCTGTTCCTTGGCTCTTGTTGTCGTGTTCTTCGTGTGGTCTTGTTTTCTCCGTTGTAAATTCCTTGTGACTGGTTAGCCTTTGTAGCTTATGTGTGTTAGTTTCCGCATTCGAGGATTTTTCTTAAGATTGCAGCTGTTTTGATCATTGCCGTCCTTTGTATGGTTTCGATAGTCCCTTTGATTCCAATTTCTCCCAATCTTTTCTCCAGGTTTTTTGGGATTGTTCCTAGTGCTCCTACGATTATTGGTATTATACTTACTTTCTTCATGCTCCATATTCCTTGAAGTTCTCTGGCTAGTTCTGTGTATTTACTTCGTTTTTCCGTGTCTTTGATCTTCACTCTGTGTCTGCTGGAACGGCGAAGTCTACGATTTTACAAGATTTTTCCTTTTTGTCTATTATAATAACATCAGGTCTCCTTGCTTGTATGAGTTTATCTGTTTGTATATCCATATCCCAGAGGATTTTGTGCTTTTCGTTTTCCAATACTGTTTCTGGTTTATGTTTGTACCATTTGTCTGCATATTCGAAATTCAATTGTTTGCACAGTTCCTTGTGTATTACTTTCCCAACACAATCATGTCTGTTCTTGTATTCTTTCTGAGCAAGTTTGCTACATTCACTTATTATATGATTTACTGTTTCGTCTCTTTGTCCACACAGTCTGCATTTATTTTTTCCTGGGTTTTATCTATTTAAGCTTTAATGTAGTTTGTCCTAATCGCATTGTTCTGTGCAGCCATCAGTAAAGATTCCGTTTCTCTGTTCAAGTTTCCTTTTCTTAGCCATGTCCAGCTATTTTTGTTGGTTTCTTCTCTTGTGAGTCTTATGAAGCGTCCATGTAGTTGTTTTTCTTCCCATTTTTCTTTTCTTGTCTGTTTGTGTCCAGTTTCGATGCTTCCCGCGTTGTTCGTTGGGACGGTATCTCTTGCTGCGGTGATCAATCTTTCTGTGTTCTGGTTTATGTATTTCTCCAGCTCTTTTTTAGTGTCGTCCAAACAGTCTTCTATACTACCAAGTCCTCTTCCCCCTTCGTTTCTCGTCACGTAGAGTCTGTCTATATCGTCTTTTGGATGTAGTGCATTGTGCATAGTCATTAATTTTCTAGTCCTCTGATCAAGGTGCCTGAGTTCTTCTTTAGTCCAGTTTATGAATGGTCCAGAATATATTATTAGTGAAACTGCCCAGGTATTTATTTCTTTGATTAGGTTTCTGCTATATAATTTTGTTTCTAAGAGCTTACTTGTTCTTCTTAGGTATTCTTTTCCAATCTTCTCTTTCATTTCTGATGATTTGATTGTGTCTGCTTCCAAAACTCCCAAATATTTATAGCTGTCTTGTTCATCTAGCGCCCTCATCTGCTCTTGGTTGGGTAGTTCCATGCCCTCAGTCGTCTCCAACTTTCCTTTTTTAATTTCTAGCAATGCACACTTTTCCATTCCGAATTCCATTTGAATGTTCTGACTGAAGATTCTGGTCGTATTCATCAGCTTTTCCAGTTCCTTTTTGCTTTTTGCAAATAGCTTCAGGTCGTCCATGTACATGAGATGGTTTATTTGTTGTTCTCTGCCTGTGAACTTGTATCCGGCATCACATTTCCTGAGTATGTAGTTGAGTGTCATCATGGCTATGATAAACAGTAGTGGTGATAGGGAGTCTCCTTGAAAAATGCCTCTCTGTATTTTTATCTCCGTCAAGTATTGTCCTCCAGCTGGCAGTTCTAATCTTCATGTTTCCATTGTTTTCTTGATGAAATTAATAATCCTGTTGGGTATCTTGTACATTTGTAAACATTCAATTATCCATGCTTGAGGGATTCTGTCGTACGCTTTCTTGTAGTCAATCCATGCCATATATATGTTCTTTTTCTTGCTTTTAACTTCTTTCAGGATCTTTTGATCTATGTATAACAGATCATTCGTCCCTCTTTTCCCTTTCTGGCATCCTTGTTGTTCCTCGGGAAGTAGTCCACGACTGTTCAGGGAATGGTAAATTTACTCTCTAAGTTGTGCCGTTAGGATTTTCCACATTGTCGGTAAACAGGTTATTGGTCTGTAATTGCTTGGGGTCGTTCCCTGCTTGGCGTCTTTTTGTATGAGCGTTGTCCTTCCTTTGGTCATCCACTCTGGTACGTCTGTTTTATGGATACATACTCTCAGTTTCTGTGCTAGCCTTTCATGTAGGGTCGTGAATTTTTTGAACCAGTACGCATGTATTCCATCGTGACCTGATGCTTTCCGATTTTCCATTTTCTTTAGTGTTGTCTTAATAGTTTCTTCATTAATTTCTGTTTCCGTTCCCTCTTCAATTTCTAGAAGTTTATCTTTCATGTCTTTCAGCCATTTAGCATTTTTGTTATGATCTTCAGCATTTTCCCATATCTTGCTCCAGAAATGTTTTGTTTGTGTCGGGTCCGGTTGTTCTGTTGTTATTCTTTCTCCGTATACGTTTTTGTAAAACTGGCTTTCATTGTTTTCAAAGGTCCTGTTCTGTTTGTAATGTTCCGATTTGTATCTGTATAGTCTCAATCTTCCTTCTTTTGCTGCTATCTTTTGTTTTAGTTCTTCGTGTTTCTTATTTAGTCTTTCGTTGCGATTCAGATTTCTGCCTTTCCATCGTTTACTGTATTCCTTCATCCTATTTACGGTTTTAGCTTCCTTTTGAAGTTTGGTGATCTGGGTTTCCAGTCTGATCTCCCATCCAGATTTAGTCTGTCCATGCTTTTGGTCAGTCTTCTTTTCCCTTTTTAGTTTCATACTTATTGATTTTGCCCCCGCATATATCAAGTTGTTTAGATCTGTGATAGTGTCTGTTGGGATGTACGTGAGTACTCTGTTTACTTTCTCTGTTTCAACTTTTAACTTCTTCCAGTCTTCGTTCCTTAGGGATGGAAGTTTTGTTTTGTTCTCGGACATTAATCGTTTGATGTTTTCCACTTCTCTTGCTTCTTCCTCAGATAGTTCTATAGTTTCGTCGTCTTCGCCTTCTTCAGTTTCTGTGTTTATGTTTTTCCCGTCTTCTTCCTGGGAGTTTTCGTCAAGTGGTGTGTCTTGATCTGTCACGCCATTTATCTTTTGTTTAATTTCCGTTAATTCCATTTCCGAATCCCACGGCGTTTATTTGTATTTATAGACATTCATCATGGTTTGGTGTTTGTGGCAACACTAGGCCCAAGCTTAGTTTACCTGTCGTCCTGTCACAGGGATAGTGTTTCTCCCATTTTCATGAGGTTCAAGGTGCACTATCACACATACATAAAGAAACATTTACGAAAAAAAAAAATTATAATAAATATAATGAATAATTAATAAATAAATGAAAAATAAAAAAATAAATAAAAAAATAATAATTATATATATATATATATATATATATATATATATATTAGGTATGTGCAAAAATGGCCGCCTCTTGTGCGGACTATGCTTATTAAAAAGGGCTTATCATTAATTATTTAATTAGTTTCCGTGTAAACTTTGATTGTGTTTGAAAGCTAAAGCCTAAACGTAATCTCTAAACGAAAAAAAACTGCATATTTAGGTGTGAAAAATAAATTATAATGAAATATGTAATTACGGCGGCTGAAAAACCCAAAATTTAGGAAAATTATCCCCCAAAAGTCATAAATGAGTAAAATCCGGCGTCACATAATCGGCAAATAACTTTGTTTACCAATTGACTATCGCTATGCAAAATATATGGAAGACAAAAATGTCATAATTTATCATTTTTAACTTTATATATAAAAATGGTTTTGTAATATTCGATAGAAGCTGAAAAATTATTATCCATTAATTTCTTTATTCTTTTTAACGCTACAAACAAATTTATAAACCCTTATTTTGTTATAATAAAAAGGGAAATGCTTATTTAATTAAAATATTTGTGAGTGTACGCAATTAACATCTTATTTTATTTTTAACAAAAAAGGGTCATATTTAACTTGGTATTAGTTTTTTAATTATTTATGAGGTCTGTTTACCAATGTTTTTTCTTAGAATTTGAAATTAAAAATTTTTTTAAATGTTAAAAACTATTTTTACGTTACGAACTGCGTCAATTTTATCATTTTTTTACATGATTTAAAACTTTAGTTACTCGATTTATTCTTTACGTGTCGTAACGATGAATTACATTGATTCTTTTTAAAATTAAGTGTATTTTTTAATTTTAAGTGTGAAAAAGTAAATTAAAGTCAATGACTACACTGACAATTTATTCATTGAAAAAAAAAATTCTTGAGCTGATAATGCCACGTTCATATATGAAAGGGACATATAATTATGTCTCATTTTTTATTTTCCCACAAACTCTAATCATTAAAATCACATGAATTATTTTTTGCAATTATATTATTTTTTGGTGAAAATATTGATTAAACAATGCTTTATTCAATAATAATATCGCTAATGACAAAAAATTAATTTTTCTTCGAGTTATAGTGATTTTGTTAACACGGTATTTTTCGTAATATATAAAAAGTATTAAAAAAATTTTTTTTTAATTGTTAACTCTACAATACTTTATAAAAAAACAAAAAAAAAATAATGCATTTTTTAAATTAATATATAAAAATATAACTTTAGTAAAGGTGTATTTTGTGTTAAAAAATAATATATTTTCACCAAGATTTAAAAGAATAAAAATAATTTCATTATATTCCGTGATTGTGGATTAATAAATACTGAAAAACTCATAAAATCTAGTTGATTTCTTGAATTTACGTGAATTTTTAAGTAAAGGGGGGGGGTCAAAATGTTTTTACACTTTGGGAATCGGCCACCGATTTTGCACGTACCCAACATATATATATATATATATATATATATATATATATATATATATATATATATATATATATATATATATATATGTTACCTAATTACATAGTATAAGTTTTCTAGGATACTCTTAAATAAAATATAAAAAAAGATGATCACTTCTCCTCCTATGTGTGTCTAATAAATTGATGCAAAGTTATCAAACGTTCAGTCTATATTAAAAAAAAATATTTATATATATATATATATATATATATATATATATATATATATATATCTAATATAAATGTATATCTACCCAAAAGACGTCTTCAATTCATACGCTCGAGACTTTAAATGTTTATCGCCAGCTGAAAAATAACGGTCAATGTTGTTCTCTATCTCTAACGTGACAATCTACTTTTTAGAGAGGGGGGGGGTTGAATAACGTTCAACTCAAACAAAACGCAAAAATTATTATCTCTCGACCCCCGAATTGAAATCTCAGAAGCTTCTTATTAGTTAAAATTAAAATTCACAATAAATATAACATTTGTATATCTACCCTAAAGACGTCTTCAATTCATACGCTCGAGGCTTTATTATTATTATTATTATTATTATTATTATTATTATTATTATTATTATTATTATTATTATTATTTACTCACTAGGTGTTATCACACTGGTCATCGTCAGTGATCGCCCACTGCCAACAACCTGTGGTATTCCCTGGAGTCTGAGTGACAACAAGTCTCCTTAGACTTCCAGTATGCTCCACCTCTTTTCGTTCATCACCGCTGATGACCTTGCGGTATCGCACCAGCCACCTACCACCGATTTCCCGCTGATAAGGGCCATTGGTCCCCTCTGGGGCCCGAGTGGCAACAAGCCTCCCCAAGGTCCCAGAGCTGTCCGCGCTCTTCCAGTGGAGGTCTGGTTTGCGCTTTCCCTCCTCGACCCTCTGTCCATAATTTTCGTGGTGTAAGCCTATGCTTGCGCCTCTCTCGTGTGGTTGAATTTTCATCGGTTCTGTTTTCTTTTTATTATTATTATTATTATTATTATTATTATTATTATTATTATTATTATTATTATTATTATTATTATTATTGTGTATTTCTGCGTGGTAGCTTCTTTATTTGTACTGTTCTCTTGTTTAATTGACAGGCGCAGGTGGATTAGTTCTGTAAAAATGCAGGATATCATATTGGTTTGTAATGTTGTTTAGATCGCATGCTCACTAGTAAGGCATGAAGTATTGATTAGCAAATGCTGGGTCGCCTCTTTGTTTGTAATATTATCCTGAATTCTTATCAGAACTTATATTGTTGTCTTAATACTTTGCTTCTAATCATTAACCCTGAACATTGGATATGCGCTTCATAACAATACATTTTTGCCCTTACCTGAGCTATAGGGTCGGTCACGTCAAGCCCCACGATATAAAACACACACCAATCTACTCACTACAATTAACATTCCTATTTCGACCCAAACTAATAACAACTAATAAACCCCATCTCCAAATATGGTGGAAAGCGTTACTGGGGCCAATCGGTTACGGTAAACAAAATCAGAATAACTCTGACATCGCTGAAATCTTTCTTAAAATCCACAAAAAGCAAGATAAAAAAATACAGTGTTCCAGCAAAGCCAAGTACGTCATCCTTGTGGCGCCAGAGCGAATGGGTTGCCCTCCCCCCCTTGCACTTCGCACAAATGGCTCCGAGGCGGGTGTGTGTGTGTGTTTCATTTTACTTCAGTCGAAGTTCCCAGAAATCTGTGAAATTGGCGACAAAAAAGAGATAACGACAGTATGAAAAGAACAAGTGGTGATTGACCATACACGGATAAAGATGAAAAAATAGACAAATTATACCGACATATACATACGTACTAACCTTCGACATCTCTATTATTCTGAAAAGAATAAAAAATAAATTACATAATGGAAAAAGTAATGCAATCCATACCCACACCTCGTAGATAAGACAAATGCCATAAAAATAGACACTAGAAGGAAGTATATAGAGGGATGAAAATATGTAGGAAATGTGGAGAAAAAAGACACAAACCCAACCCTAACCCTAACCCTAACTCTAACCCTAACCAAAATCCTAACCCTAAACCCTAACCCTAATCCAAACCCTAACTCAACCACACAGAAGAAGAATGACGGCCTTTTGGCTAAGATCAAAGTGTAGTATCTGTTCCGATGGATACTGCACCCCATACTGGTGTTGTCTTGGCCTTCGGGTCTTGATTTATGCCGGTCAATGGGTCTTTCCTGTGCAGTTCTGGGAGGTCCACCTTCCCAGGCTTTGCCTCCCCTCCCAAAGAGGGGAGGTATAAGTTTCTTGCTTACTGCCTGAAGCGCCCCTACCGGGGAATGCCGACGGGGCTGCCCAGGCAATTTTTAAACCCCACTTTCCCGACCGACCTTAGGTCACATCTTACTTGTGGGAGTAAGATAAAAACTGGCCTTGTGCCTAACTCATGGAGAGGAGTAAATTAATACTTAGTCTATTCTCAAACCTGCAAAATGTGCAAAAAAATGAAGACATTTTAGAAGTAAAACATATAAGAAATATATTCTACCTGTTGATGTATTATTGGGTAAAGAATAACAAAGGCTTGGATGAGGAGAGATTTTACGTACGTTTATTTCGTGAGGTTATGGAGACGTTCAACCTTAAGTAGTTCCTATGCAGATGGTTAGTATATAATATATCACAACATCCTCCCTGTTTAGTAGTGTTCATATGAGTGTATGAAAGTCTGAATTGATATATTGATTAGGATAGAGTGATTATTTTTGATGTATTATTGTCTGTTTTGTAATTGTCTTGTAGTGCTGGTATTTGTTGAGTATTGTTATTAATTTATTAATTTAACCAATTTTTAATTATGAGTATTGATTTACTCCTCTCCAGGAGTCAGGCACAAGGCCAGTTTTATCTTACTCCGACAAGTAAGATGTGACCCACGGTCGGATCGAGAAAGTGGGGTTTAAAAATTGCCTGGGCAGCCTCGTCGGCATTCCCCGGTAGGGGCGCTTCAGGCAGTAAGCAAGAAACTTACTCCTCCCCAAAGATGGGATGCGAAGCCTGGGAGGGTGGACTTCCTAGAACTGCACAGGAAAGACCCATAGACCGGCGTAAATCAAGTCCGAAGGCTAAGACAATACCAGTATATGGGGTGCAGTATCCATCGGAACAGATACTACACTTTGATCTTAGCCCAAAGGCCAAGAAATGCTGGTATTTGTTGAGTTTTATTTACTCCTCTCCAGGAGTTAGGCACAAGGCCAGTTTTATCTTACTCCCACAAGTAAGATGTGACCCAAGATCGGGTCGAGAAAGTGGGGTTTGAAAAGCCAGCGCTCGAGAGGTGATCACTCTGGCCATTTAAAAATTGCCTGGGCAGCCCCGTCGGCATTCCCCGGTAGGGGCGCCTCAGATAGTAAGCAATAAACGAGGGGAGGCAAAGCCTGGGAGGGTGGACCTCCTAGAACTACACAGGACAGGCGTGCAGTATCCATCGGAACAGATACTACACTTTGATCTTAGCCCAAAGGCCAAGAAATGCTGGTATTTGTTGAGTAGTCATAGATTCTCTGCGATGTTTATGGTTATATAGAGTCCTTGAATCTGGCTGGCATATTTATGACTAGCCCAGATCTAATGTGTGTTGAGTTTCTTTGTATATTGTCTTCGTTTGGTGTGATTTCTCTATCATCGTGTGGGACGACGGTTTGTTTCCTGCCGTCATTTGTATTGGGTTGGTCATTACATTGTACCGTCGGATGTTGGATCAGTAAAGTGTACTTTCTTCTTCACTGTCGGTATTGGTAGAGCACGTAGGTGAGTACGGGTACGGCGGAGTCGTCTTCCATTTGGAGTTTCCACAATGTTGCTACCTTGTCGATTGTTATTGTGGTTCAATTAGTATTCAGCTCGCGACGTAATGGTTTTATGTACATAACAATGCAAGTAAGAACACAGAAATAAATAAGAGAGACACAAACTGTTGTGTGCGCTTCTTCGTAAGAGGACGATATCAACGTAAGCATTTATTTATATACGAATGAGAAATATACAAGGGAGATAATTACAGATTGACTTATGTAAGGGAGATAATTGGATACTGTTTGGATTCGCGTATCTCAGTGTAAACATTGTTGTCGTTTCTAAATACAAGACACTACCGTTACCATCCTTCTGGACGATGGTTCCAGGGTGCCACGTTTTGTCATTTTTGTTAATTATTGACGCGTGTTGGCCGCAATAAAGTGGTTGTAGGTTCCTAGTGTATCTATTGAGATCGTGGTTTGTTTTCATTAATGTCCACGTGGGGATTTCTCTCTAGTAATTCATCAAGTGTAATATATGAGACATGGATATGAATTACTGCTTACCGGTTCTCGGATATAATTCTTTAATCCAATACTAGTTGTTCTAAGAGATGCATAATAAAAGAGACAAGATGTATGCAGATTGGCAGAGCACGTGTTTGCTGTCTTTTAATTATCTTTCATTTTGTGTTACACACACCACTAGCACCGGTTTTCAAGATTACCGGTGCCCAGGTCTGAATTCCCCTATCAATATTATAACATATCTTTCGTTTAGTTGTTGTCGGTGTTCTTCCTTTCCAGGCTCTACTCGGCTGAGTAGTGTAATTGTTATAGGCCGTCCGAATAGTAGCTCAGCTGGTGATGATAATTTGCTGTCTATAGGTGTTGCTCCGATCTGCAGTAATGCTATTTGGATGTCCCCTTTATCCTTAAGGCATTTCTTGATTGTGGACTTAATGTGTCGCACATGTCTCTCAATGAATCCATTGCTTCTAGCATAGTGGGGTGAGCTAGTGACATGCTTAATACCCCATGATGTGATAAATCTTTGGAAAGCTTGTCCTGTGTATTGTGGACCGTTGTCCGTCATTATCTCATCGGGACGTCCGAATAGTGATGCGTAGCTTTTTATTTTGTCAGCTACTTCCTTGCTGGTTATTGGTGTGGCCATTTCGTCCACGACAGGGTATTTTGAGTATCTATCAACAGTTAACAGGAATTGCTGTCCATTAATCTCAAATAGGTCAGATGCGATATATTTCCATGGTCGTGATGGAATGTCGTGTGGTTCGAGTGGTTCTCGTCTGTTTGCATCTTGATGTTCCTGGCAGAGTAGGCATGATCGGCACATCTTCTCTATGTCCTTGTTGATATTTGGCCAATATACGCTTTCTCTGGCAAGGCAGCGGGTTTTCTGAATACCCGTATGTGCTTGGTGGAGCTGGTACAGAATGTCATCTCTCAGAGACTCTGGAATTAGAACTTGCTTTCCTTTGAAAAGTACTCCTGCTTCAACCGCTAGGTCATCTCGAAACGATCAATATGATCGGATGTCAGCTGGCACATCTCGGATAGTTTCTCGCTATCCTTTGAAGACAATTTCTTTGACAGGTCTCAAAGTTTTGTCTCTTGTTGTCTCACTGCATAGCAGATCTCTTTTTTTCTGTTGAGAAATTGATGACCGTAAATGTATGGTACTCGTCATCAGGTTCTGTATCTATCCCGTCGATTCTTTCGTCTAATTCGACTATTTTGTTGTTTTCTGGGTTGGGTAATCGACTTAGTGTGTCTACAAGGATCATGTCTTTACCAGGGCGGTAGATAACTCTGTAGTTGTAGCCTTGTATTTTTAACAGCATGCGCTGTAGACGCGGTGGTGCAGAATGCAGTGGTTTTGCACATATTGTGACTAATGGTTTGTTGTCCGTGATCACTGTGAATGTGTTTGCATACCGGTATGTGTGGTAACGTTGTATACCATGCACAATTTCTAGCATTTCACGTTCGATATTGCTATATATTGACTGGCAGTCGGTCAACGTTTTGGAAACAAATGCCACTGGTTTGCCTCCCTGTATTAGCGCCACTCCCAGACGCCACTGTGAGGTGTCTACTTCCAGTGATATTGGTTTTGTTTGGTCGTAGTATGATAGGAGGTCATCAGCAGTGATCATATCTTTTAGGTTATCGTAGTATTTTTGATGATCTGGGTCCGTCACCCATGGTGTGTGTGATCTCAAAAGACCACGTAGTGGGTGTGCTTTTTCAGCAAAATTAGGAATATACTGGTAGAGGAAGCGCCGTAGTTCATCTTTGCTTTGTAGATTTGGCATCTTTTGTATGTCGCGTATTTTTGTTTGGTTTGGATTAATGCCGGTGGATGTGTGTATATTACCGAAGAACGTTATTGTGGGTTGTTTGATGACGCACTTTTCGCTGTTCAACACGAGGCCGGTTTGGCTGCTCGTATAATCAGGTTATGCAGATTCTTGTCGTGTTCCACATGATTTCCCCCGTATACTTCTACATCATCTGTGATGCTAGCGACACCATCTAAATTTTCAAGAATTTGGTCCATCTTTGCCTGGAAGATATCCTGAGAGACGTTTAGGCCAAATGGCAATCGTTTCCAGCAAACTCGCCCGAAAGGGGTCCTGCACGTCGTTAGCATCTGGGATTTCTCATCCAGGTGGACTGACCAATACCCAGCTTTGGCATCAAGTTTGCTGAACACTTTTGCCTTTGCAAATTTCGGATTTAGCTCTTCAACTGTTGATATTTTGTAGGGGATCTTTTCAGGCTGGAGTTTTGTTTCTGCGGATCGATTCATATCCTAGGGGATCTGTCCTTTTTCATACTAAAGGCCAGGTTGGAGCACCAGTCTGTGTGCTCTTCTACCTTTTTTAGCACGTCTTGTTTTATCAACTTTCCTATCTCTTGTTTCAGCTTGTCTTTGAAGTGGATGCTGCATTTGCGTGGGGGATCAATAAATGGTTCTTCACCCCCATTTAGTAAAAGTTTTGCTGTACCACGAAAGTTCCTAATTCTGTAAAATTGTTCTGGGTAGGTTTGCCTCAGTTGTTCAACGTTAGTGATGGGTGCAGGTGGTTGTCGCAATTTTGCGTTTCCGATAGTATCAACGTTTATTGTGAGAAGTTTGAGACAGACCTACAACGGCGGGTCCAGGGACATCGACAGCATTAAATCTATCAATTTCGATGTTTTATATTGGCATGGGATATTGATAGTTACACGCAGGTGATTGTGTCGCCACTGTATTACGTGAGCTTTATATGTTCTGCTGGTCGTAAGATATTGAGAGCGATGTCATCTGTTCCATACATTTTTCGAAATGTTCTTAAAGGTAATGTGTTGCCTGATGCTCCTGAATCAATTTTCAAGCGGAGTGTGTGCGGCGAATTGGGGATATGTGGTGGTTTGATGTTTAGTGTTGTGTATGTTTCATCTCTGGAGTATTTATTGATACTGTCCATGCACTTGGCGCTTACTGTAATCGAGTAGAAATGCTTGTGGTAGTTGTCACTGTCACTTCCAGCTTCTATGTGGTTAATACGTCTTTTCTTTCCCTGTAGTTGGATTTCCTCATTTGACTATGATGCGTGACTTGCTTCTGTGACATCTGCCTTTGCTCTGATCTTGTTTTAGCTTTATTCTCCAACATCTAGACTAGTGACCCTTGTTCCTGCATGCCGAACATTCGTCATGATAGGCTGGACATTGTCGCGGCTTGTGGCTTGTGTCACAGTTTTTGCATTTTCTGCCCCGGTTGATGCTGTAGATCCTTTCATATTGGGGCATACGAAGTAGTTGCAACTGATCGTTTCCTGCTGAAAGGCCTTCATATTTCCTGCCTCCAGCATAAACATCACTTATTTTGTGACCTTTGAGTTTGCTGTATAGCTCAATTCGGAATGGATCATACGGTGTAGAGGCGATTATCAATTCGATAATACGCTCATGTAGTTCTTCCTCCGAGAAGTCACACTCCAGCGCCAGTGTTCTGGCCCTAGTCACATAACCGTCTCAGCTCTCACTTGGATTTTGCCTGTATTGCATTAGATGAGGTCTATGAATTCTGAAGTGCACGTTTGTGTTTAGTTGTGCTTCATAAAAGTTCCATAGATCTTGTGGTGACTTTTTTTGTTCATTAGTACGACCACTGGCGTTTAGGCGTTTCAGTCCGTCATCACCTATGCCACGGCAGATTTGTCTGGCTTGTTTGTTTTGGTCTGCCAGTTCATCGTTGGTAAATGAGAAGCCATTAGGGATGTTTGGTAGTTGTTAAAGGTCAAGGTTGTGTTTCGATACCGCTGGACGGCTGCTCAGGGTAGTGTAGCAATCCGCGTTTTGGGGGTAGAAAAATAGTTCCTCTTTCTTTAACTTGTTTTTACGTTTAACGAAAATTATTATAGTTAACAGGAAATTATCTAACAGGAAATTATCTAACAGGAAATCATCTAACAGACAATTAAATTTTCGGGTCAAACTTTGATATGACGAAGTATTTATAAAGAAATGTATTTCTTATACGTTTGTACTTACGAGCGTATCAGAACGACTGTTTTGGTTTGACGATTTAACAACAATGGCGTCGGTATTCATTCGAGCTGTTCACACGTGTTGTGAACAAAATCGCTTTTAAGTTCACTGTGTACAATTCGTAAGGTTTGTTTTGTTATAGAACGTGAGCCGTGATTTTTATTGTGTTTACTTTGTAATTGAAGGGGGTGTTGGTCCCTTCCTTACATTTATCGCACGAAATGAATTGAACGAACAACAACCGAGTAACAGGCAACAAATAATGGTTTATTTAACAGAGGGTTGGAACTGTGTCTCAGTGAAGAAAAGAGGCTGCGGGGGCGTCAGCAAATATATTCCAAGTGGAGATGGCTGCTGCTGGAACGATGCAGGGAAAGGCAGGAGAGAGATGTTTCTTCGTTGCTGGCCGATTTCTCTCCGCTGAGCTCTTCAACTGACCAGGTGGTAGAAAATAGTCCATGAGGGGGACAGTTGATACTAATACGCCCTGCAAGCCGATTGGTCAGTGTATGACCAATTTGCTCACAGGGGACGAGAAGAAATAGATCCTATTTCAGTCTTCTACATCACCTCCTGCTTAGGCAGAAAGCCGACAAAGAAAAAGCTAGTGTAGCAGCTGGATAGAACAAGAAGAATAATACAAAATTTACAGAATTTGAAAAGTTCTTTTACTTTTTGGTGAAAAGTTGTTTATTTGTCTCTTGAAAAATTGTTCTTTACTTATCAGAAAAGTTGTTCGGCAAAAAATTGATATTTGAAAAAATGTTTTTACGAAAGCAGAGAAAAATCTTTTTCTTTTATGTTTTTAAGATTTTCCATAAAAAAGTTTTTTATGTGTGTGTCTGAAAATAGTACGATAGAGTACAAATGACCAAAAAAAGCTAATTCTATATATATATAGTCTTACACAGCTTTTTGGCCAATGTACTCGCCGACCACTGCGTGTGGTGGTGATGTAATTGTCTTTAGAATTTGTATTTCCCTTTACTGTTGGCAGAGTTGGTGTATGCAATGTGTAAGTAGGGGGAATATGTGGCTCTAGTGTTTTAGTGTCTAAAAAGGCTCTTTTAATCCTATCTATTGATACTGTTTCTTTTTTGCCACTAATATCAATAGTGAATAGCTTATCAGTATGTGAAAGTACGCGATAAGGACCAGCTTAAGGTGGAGTTAGAGGGGCTTTTACAGCGTCCTTTCGAAGAAAAACATGAGTCCACGAAGCAATGTCTGTAGGGACCGAAGATTTAATGGTCTGTTGCCTAGGGTTCATCGGTGAGAACTCATTAAAATAAGTTTGCAGTCTGTATGTGAACAAAGCTGGGTCCGTTGCCGTTAAATCTATCGGGGTAAACATCTGACCCGGCAAAGATAGATGCATTCCATTAACAAGTTCGGCTGGAGAGTATCCGAGGTCCTCTTTTATCGCAGCGCGACAGCCATGAAGGACAACTGGTACATACTCGCTCGATCGCTGTTGGTCTGGATAAGCACGCAGCGCGGCTTTCAATTGGCGATAGAAGTGTTCTATCATCCCGTTAGAAGCTGGATGATAGATAGTCGTACGGATATGTTTAATCCCTAAAATCCTGAAAAGTTCCTGGAAAAGAGGAGGATTAAAACTGTCAACCACGGTCGGTGGTAATAGTCGTAGGGACTCCATAACGGGATATCCATCCCGAGATAAGGGCTCGCGCTACGGATTCAGCCGAAATGTCGATTAGGGGAATGGCTTCAGCGAAGCGGTCTATGCAGGTCAGGAGATAAGTAAATCCCTGACTGGCAGGCCATGGTCCAACCAGATCAATATGAACATGGCTTAACCGATCGTCTTGCGTGCTGAATGTTCCGAGAGTTGCACGGATATGCTTGTGCACTTTTGACTTTTGGCAAGATACACAGGAACGTGTCCAAGCAGTGATATCGCGCCTTATATTCGGCCAGAAAAATCGAGCCAAAATCAGCTTCACTGTGGCTCTGAGTCTGGGGTGTGCCAAGTTGTGAAGGGTATCGAAGACAACCCTACGATGAGTCAATGGAACGAAAGGGCGAGGTGAATCTGTTGAGGTGTCACAGATGATCTGCGTGTCCGAAGTGGGCACGGGCAGGTATGTTAAGTTGCAAGTTGCAAATTCAGGTGACGACAGATCCAGAGTGTCCAGACGTGGCTGGTCTAAGGCCATCTGATGTATGTCGATATCCGACGGTGAGGACAGAGAATTTATGGGAAGGCGGGACAAGGTGTCTGCCGCAGCATTCTGTTCACCAGAGATGTGTCGGATATCGTTAGTAAATTGCGAAACAAAATCCAAGTGGCGAATTTCGCGAGGAGAATATTTGTCGGGCTTAGCACGCAGTACGTATGTAAGCGGGCGGTGATCAGTGTAGATCACAAATTGAAGGCCCTCGAGTGAATGCTGGAAGTGTTTCACTGCGAGATACATTGCCAGAAGTTCACGGCCAAACGTCCTGTAACGTTGTTCTGCCGGTTTCAGTTGTCTCGAAAAGTATTCGAGAGGTTGTAGTTGGCATTGGTGCTGCTGTTGCCCCACTGCACCTACAGCTGTGCCCGATGCATCAACGACCAGTGAAAACTGGGCATCGGGGACAGGATGTGCAAATAGGGATGTTGTCGTTAGCTTTTCCTTCACTTGGTTAAATGTTTTCAGCTGAATATCATTCAGTGATATCTGTCTGTTTTTCTTCTTCCTGTTACGTAACAGGTCAGAAAGAGGAAACAGATGATCCGCACAGTGTGGGATGAAGCGTCTGTAATAATTAAGCAGACCGAGGAAGTGCCTTAGTTGGCGAAGGGAAGTGGGTGGTTGAAGGTCTTGTAGAGTCTTAACCTTTTCAGACAAGGGAGATATGCCTTCCGGGCTGATAATGTGGCCCAAGAAAACTAGTGACGAAGCACCGCAAACGCATTTAACAGGGTTAATCATCACCTAGTATTGCTGAAACCGTTCAAACAGTAGACGGAGATGAGTGACATGTTCCCTAGGCGATGCGCTTGCCACAAGAATGTCGTCTATGTAATTATAGACGAAATAGAGATCTCGCACTACTTCGTCCATGTAGCGTTGGCAGGTACGAGCCGCGTTTAGCAAACCGAAAGGCATAGTAAGGAATTCTAACACTCAAAATGGGGTTAATTCAGTGGAATCTGGTGGTAAGCCTTTACTAAGTCAAGTTTGGAGAAGGTCTTACAACCATGCAGAGTCGAAGCAAAGTCATGTATATGTGGGATTGGGTAACGATCAGGTACCGTCATAGCATTGAGTCGTCGATAGTCCCCAGTCGGACACCAATCACCGGAACGCTTCGGGACCATATGCAAAGGGGAAGCCCAAGAACTGGGCGAGCGGCGTATAATTCCTAGCTGCAGCATGTGGTTAAATTCCGCCCTTGCCGCTTTTAGTTTTTCAGCAGGTAAACAACGAAGGCGTGAAAACACAGGAGCTCTTGTGGTCTCAATATAATGTTTTGTTGAGTGAGTGGGTTTGCTCACAACAAAATTTAGGTTAGTCAACTCCGAGTAGGAGTGTAGAAGTGTCTGGTAGTGGTCAGCGGTAGCGGCAATGAAAATACCGGGCTGATAGATGGGGTGTTTGTTTTCAAACCACAGACGGAAAGTTCCGTATTAACATCTATCAACCGATGTCTGCGCATGGCCACTAAAAGATTAAAGTGGTGCAGAAAGTCCGAGTCCAGAATGGGGTAAAGTAAATCCGCTACCGTAAAGACCAACGTAAAGTCTCTGCGTAATTCCAAGTCCAAAGAACGAGAAATTTGACCGTACGTGGGAATTGGAGAATGATTTACGGCTTGCAGTGAAATGGGCGACACTGGTGGTTTCTCTTTGAGAAGTTTCAGTGGCCAAATACTGCAAGCAGCTCCCGTGTCAACCAAGCAACGTGCCTGGGAAATGGAGTCCAAAAGAAAAAGTGCACGATAGTGTAGCTTCTGTTAAGACTGTCTTGTGCTCAGGTCTCCAGCTTTTTGTTTACCTGGTTCAAAAATGAACAGGGGTTCTTGCATTTATGCGCTTGTGCGCCAAATCGACTGTGATAAAAGCACAGTCCTAGCATGTTTGAGTGGCGGCGGCGGCGGCGGCGGCGGCGGCGGCGGCGGCGGCGGCGGCGGCGGCGGCGGCGGCGGCGGCGACGGCGACGGCGACGGCGACGTTGGGATGGTAAACGACTTTGATACTGTCGTCTTGGCGATTGTGACCTCACACTCAATCTTCCGAACTTTCTCGTGAGCCGCTCTATTGCTTCAAGTACAGCCACAGACGTGGCTAGTTGGCTGTGGTCTCTAGCGGTGGCAGAGAATGCAGAGACTTTAGCTGCAGCGGTGGTAGTTCTTTGAGTGAAATCCATTACTTTATCCGCCGACGAAGCTTTTAGTTTTTAAAAAAATTTTACTAAATATTCAACAGACCAAAACATCAATTCGAAAAGTGGGGGAAAAACGTTATCACTTGAGGGAAAAGAAAGAAACAACACGAAAGAGGAAATATGTGTTTAGAGCCAATAAAGAATAAATAAATAATTGTAGCAAAGAGAAAATGTGTGAGTGTATTGTTTTGTGTATTGGAGAAAAAAAGAATGTGTGTACTCACGTCTTTTTGAGCCTTTAACAAACAAATATTCGTAAAATAACGGTTTTATTTTCTTTTTTGTGTTAGAAGGCGAAAAGAGTACTCTGCTTTCAAAATAAAATGTTGAGATGGTCTTGTTGGCTTTTTTTATGTATAGGGGAGAAAAGTTTCTTCTTTTCGTCAAATGCCTTGACGTCGAGTGTTGAAAACCTCCCTTGGCGAGAGAAAAAAGAAACTGCCGATTGCCGAATAGCACGTAGCGTCCTAAAGTCTGGTAGACGAACTTGACAGAAAATTTTTTTTTCTTTTTCGATACTTTCAAATATAAAAGTATTTTTAAACGTTTTTCTGTCAGGAATTCTTTCTGTGAAAGAAACAAAAATATTTTGAGGAAGAAGTTTGTGACTTTTTTTTAGCGTTTGTAAGTGCGAAAGGAAAAAAGAATGCGTTTCAATAGTTTTCCTTTTTCTTCTTTTCTTTTTTGCGTTAAAAAGAAATGTCTTAAATTATTATTTATCGTAGCTAGAAAAGAGTCAGAAGTTAATACAAGAACATGGCGCTACGTTTCGTGACAGTCTCAATACAACATGGCGGTATTTTAAAAATTGTTTACAGTTTAGATGAAATGCAAAAACGCATTAAATTAAATTTGGTTTACACATGCTTAAACTCTGCAGGTTTGTAGAGAATTTTATTCTGATGCGTTTTCATATAAGGTAAGTGTTGTTTTATTTTTTATTTAGAAGTCATGGCCTGAAGACTAAACTGTAAGATTACCAATCATTATATAAAATGATTGGTAATCTTACGGTTTAGTTCTCAGGCCATGACTTCTGTAGGTGTAGTAGGTTGTAGCACATTGTTCAATG
Organism: Sepiola atlantica; assembly: GCA_963556195.1. NCBI lineage: Eukaryota > Metazoa > Mollusca > Cephalopoda > Sepiida > Sepiolidae > Sepiola > Sepiola atlantica. The sequence goes on along the minus strand of OY744525.1, from coordinate 4,708,516 downwards.
AACAATTCAAATTTAAAACATTTGTTCCTATAATCTGTTTCCAGTAGTATTATTGTATAATACACTTTTATTTATATATTTCTAAAAGTAATTATGACCAAAAATGTAAAAGTGATTAGTTTTTTTTGTAATTTTGGACAATTTTTACAGTTCTCGTTTAAAAAATGACGTATTTTACTAGTGGTGATTCATACTGGTTTGAATATATTTTCCATTCATTGTTGTAGTGTCGTGCATTTAGAAACAGCAACAATGTTTACACCCGAGATACAAGTGTGTTCTTATTACGTCCCTTACATTCTGTAGTTATCTCCCTTGTATATTTCTCATGCTATATAAATAAATGCTGACGTGTCGATCGACCTCTTACGAAGCAAGCGATCGGAGCGCACGCATCAACTGTTTGTCTCTCTTCTTTATTTCTGTGTTCCTATTTGAATTGTTATGTATGTGAAGCGGCTTCATGTATAGTTTAGTTTTTGTTTTCGTTTCCTTTTTTTTTCGAAACGTGAGTTTTTTCGCTTAAAATTCTCATCGCCATTTGTAGCGTTTCTGCTTTGTCTGTTGTTATTGTGTTTCCGTTAGCCCTGCGAGCCGGACACTAACGGAAACACAATAACAACACACAATGCAGAAACGCTACAAATGGAGACGAGAATTTTAAACGAAAAACGAAAACAAAAACTAAACTATACAAAGAAACGAAACGAAAGAACAGAACAAACGAAGTGAAGGGAGAGACAATTTTGACCAAACTTTGATGTTGCTCCAGAACCTTTCGAAGAGCCCGTGCCCCCCATAAAAAACGATTAAAGTTTTGCACGAAACCTGCAGTACTGAAAAGACAAAACAAGTCTCTGGCCGAAACGAAAGAGAACATAGACAATTTCGGTCAAACTCTGATGTCGCCCCCAAATTATTCGAAGAGTCCGTGTCATAGACGAAGAACAGAAGAAGGTTTTACACAAAAATACTTTCAGATATTCAAGCTCAGACATAATTCTACTACATAAGAAGAGAGCTGGCAAAGTCCCAAAGGTGCCACGTACCTTGGCAGAAAGGACAATAACGAAGGCAACATGAAAGATACAGATAGTCTCTGTTCAGTGCCTACCGAGCAGACGACAACGGCAAGCAAAGTTATCGAAGCTAAAGTAAAGAAACGCGAGGGCAATGGTCTAGTTGATCAGGAGAGAATGCTATCAACACTTCGAATGAAACTAAATAACCCAAAGAACACTGAAGGAAGACATCGACATAACTGGTATAAGACTCTTTTCAGAGAAGAAAAAAGGTAAGCGACCAGTTTTATCGGTGAAGCGCACAGTTCAGAACCGGAATCTAACACCTTCGATTCCTCAGCTTTTCTAAAAAAAAAGAGAAGCCACTAGATCTATAAGAACCGTAACGATCCACGCGTACACTTAATGGAGGTAGAGAGGTGTATAGTGCCGTGCATTTGGAAACAGCAACAATGTTTACACCCGATATACAAGTGTATTCTTATTACGTCCCTTACATTCTGTAGTTATCTCCCTTGTATATTTCTCATGCTATATAAATAAATGCTGACGTGTCGATCGACTTCTTATGAAGGTAGCGATTGGATCGCACACATCAACTGTTTGTCTCTCTTATTTATTTCTGTGTTCCTATTTGAATTGTTATGTATGTGAAGCTGTTACCCCGCGAGCCGGACACTAATGGAAACACAATAACAACCGACAAAGCAGCAACGCTACAATTGTATCTAACAAAAAATATCAATTTTTATCTGGATTTATTAATGAAAGAGTAAAATTTTGAAGTCAGTTTGTCAGCAAAATCCTGAATAAAATAGAGATTTCTGAACATTTTAGTATCCGATCGTTAAAACTGAATACTCAGTTAAGTTTTAAAGTTAGGAATCTAATTTTTGGTTTCAGTTCTCATAACACCAAACCCCAGCTTTCGCCACCACAGAAGCGTTGATTTTCTAACAAGAAGTTACAAATCAACCTGCCCTATTGGCTATACACCACTTTAGATATAATTCCGGTCTTTACTAATCTATCTAATTCCTCGTTTATTTCTTCTTCACGAGGCGAAAGGCAGATTTCTTTATTTAAATAAAGGTAAAATGTTCTCTTTTATGGGTAATTTTGATGACATCATTTTAGATCGAGCGAAACCACCCGAAAAAAACTTTGGGAAAGCTTCTTTCAATTCCTTCTTTCGTTTTTCATACTCGGTCGTCAGATTGTCTATTTTCTGGCAAAAGGGTGTTGATTGATAACTCCCATAGATTGAACTGTTGTATTTAGTATGTGCCAAATAAATTGTTGGTGTTTTTAATGCGAACATTTGGAATTATTTGGTGTTTCCGTTTAAAGAAACGTTTGTAATAATTTCACCCTCAAATTTAATTTTGTACACCAGTCACCGTTCTAGCTATTTTGTTGTTTTTTACATTGGTTGGTTTAACCAACCTTTTCCATGAATGTAGGTTTATTATCGACACGTCTGAACGAGATTCTGGTTATAACCTGACATTTCTATTCAGGATTTCAACCTGTATGCATTTTTCTATATTTATACCGTCTTGTTCGTTTGTTTTTGTACATTTAACCCGACTTATATCTCATTTATTCGTGCTGCAATGTGAACTCTTGTGTCCGACTTTAATACAAGTTAGACAGGTTTTAAAACAGTATGAGAAATCCATAACCTAATGACGGGATCTACAACGGAAACAGGGACTAGGCGGTAATTTTCTCTGTTATTTTATTGGGGTGGCTTGTTTTTGTAGGAGCGTGAAAATAATATCTCATTTTGGTTTGACTTGTTTTTGAAGGGGAACTAAAGTGTGATTTCTGACGTATCTTTCTGATGTTATATTACATTCGTATGGGCTTCCATAGTGCTCCCGGAGCCGGAAGTCGTCAGGTGACGCGTATTAAAACTGGCCATATCTGCCAGCTTTTTGTATTCCTTTTTTAGTTAAATAAAGATTGGCTTCCAAGTAACACGTGTTTTTTTATTACATTCAACTAACATTTTTTTGGATGTTTACCACGATACTAAGATAGATGTGACATGGAAACCAAAATGCTTAGACATTGATCCCAGTCTACCGACAGCTGCCAAGGAATACCGACACTGGCGTGCAATATTAAATAATTACATGAAGATTATGAAGATAGGATACCGAACAAATACAGAGTCCTGTTAAGCTGTGTGAGCTCTAATGTTTATGAATTTCCAAAAGTTTTTGCCGAAAAACTTGGATACTGTGTGAAAACAGAAGCAACATTTGAGGTGAAGAAAAATGCCACCCCAGTGTTCAAACCTAAAAGAAATGTACCTTTTTCATCGATGGACGCAATAGAGAAGGAGTTGGAGAGACTTCAACAATTAGACATCATTGAAAAGGTTGACCACACGGATTGGGCAAGTCCGACGGTATATGTGAAGAAAAAGAATAACACAATAAGAGTCTGCGCTGACTTTTCGACGGGCCTTAATGACTGTTTGCAGGACCACAATTACCCCCTTCCGTCGGCAGAAGATCTATTCTCAAAACTAAACGAAGGAAAATTCTTTTCCAAAATAGACCTCTCGGATGCATACTTGCAAATCAAAGTAAATGACGAATGTTCAAAGTACCTGTGCATTAACACGCATAAGGGTATTTTGAAATTAAAAAGACTTCCGTTCGGATTAAAGGTCGCCCCTGCTCTGTTTCAACAGGTTATGGATACGATGCTCGCAGGATTGGAATTTTCAATGGCATACCGTGACGATATCCTGATAAAGAGCAGACATTTGCATGAACACAAGAAGCACGTCAGAGAAGTATTTAAGAGAATAGAGGAATTTGGGTTCAGATTGAGCCCGGAGAAATGCGATTTCTTTATGGAAAGGATCAGATACCTTGGTCAAATAATCGACAAAGAGGGACGAAGACCAGATCCACAACGGGCCGAAGCAATTGAAAAGATGCCTGCTCCAGACTCAGTACCGAAGCTACAATCATTTTTGGGATTGGTTCAATATTACGCGATATACATACCTAATGTGCATAATTTGAGAGCTCCTCTTAACGAGTTACTAAAAAAGGGTAGTAAATGGAGTTGGAATAAGGAATGTGAATCTGCCTTCTAAAAAATTAAGAAATGTCTACTATCAGACTTGGCATTAGCGCATTTTGATCCAGACAAGGAGTTAGTACTAACAACGGACGCCAGTGATTACGGCGTTGGCGCTGCATTACTCCATAAGTATGAGGATGGAACAACAAAAGCAATCGCTCATGCATCAAGAACTTTGGTTGCAGCTGAGAAAAACTATAGCCAGATTGAAAAGGAGGCTCTGTCGATAATATTTGGAGTCAAAAAGTATAATCGATTTCTCCATGGACGGACCTTCACATTGCAAACAAACGATAAACCCTTGATTACGATATTTGGATCAAAGAAAGGCATTCCTAAGCATACCGCAAATCGACTACAGCGATGGGCTGTAACTCTCTTAAACTATCAGTTTAAGATGGAGCATGTGTCATCGAAAAAGTTAGGACACGCGGATGCACTATCAAGGTTGATTCCAAAAATAACCGAAAGTTTCGAAGAGAAAGTAATTGCTGCTCTTAAAGATAAAAGTGAATGTACAAGTTCAATGTGTAATATGATACGTGAACTTACAATAACCCTTGAAGAGATTAAAAGAAAAGCTGAAAAATACATTTTCATAAAGAACATGAAAACTCAATTAGGACTGAGGGGAAAAAATTACAAAATAGGACAAACTACATTTTTTTCAATTTGTGAAGGTGTACTTATGTATGCTGATAGAATCGTAATTCCACAGGCATTACGAAGGAAAATATTAATGGAATTCCATACAGGTCATCCTGGCATTTCAAGAATAAAATCCTTAATTAGAGGATACGTATATTGGCCTGGTATGGACAAAGAAATAGAAAACTGTGTCAAAGCATCAAAAGGATGTTAGTTAGCAGCCCGAGATCCGCCAGTAAAAACGACCCCATGGTCGAAAACGGACCTACCCTGGTCACGTCTATATATTGATTATGCCGGACCTCTAAATGGTTTTTTCTACTTAATTGTAGTAGATTCTTTCTCTAAATGGCCAGAGATATTTAAAACCAGACATCAAACTGCAAGGAACACTGTAAATGCACTTAACGAAATCTTTAGCCGTTTTGGTGTACCAAAAACCATAGTAAGTGACAATGGTACAGCATTTACAGGTCACGAATTCATAGAATTCTGAAAATCGCTGAATATTTAACATATCACGACACCTGTTTACCATCCTAGGTCGAATGGGTTGGCAGAAAAATTTGTGGACACATTTAAACGGACAATAAAGAAAAACCTAAATATGGACACAGATGAGCAAACTATACAAACATTTCTAGCAATCTACACGGTAACCCCGAACCCAAATAATAATGTTAATTCATCCCCTGCAGAACTGATGTTTGCTAGAAAAATTAGATCTATCTTCGATAGACTTATACCTGAGAAGAAGAAAAGTTCTAAAGGAGAAAACTTGAAAGTAAAGTGCTATTCCTTAGGGGACAAAGTTTATTTTAAACATTTTCAGAATGGAAAACATCATTGAGTGGACGGTTTCATTATGAAAAGAATTGGGAACATGGTTTATACCATTCAAGGCCCAAGTTTTGTCTGTAAAAGACACATAAATCAAATCCGTCCCAGAATTTCGCAAAATACAGAAGAAATCCCAATGGAAACATTATGTGATACATTTGATATACCAAAGCTAGTATGTATACCTGAAACCATGAATGTATTCCCTGGGGTGGACAGAATTCCTTACCGCAGGTAACGCAGACCAGAAGGAAGAGCACCAGAAAAATGAAAATCATCAGGCGTTTAAGCCCTGATCCTAAAAGGAAACGGTACTAAAGCTAACATCGGGAAGATTTCAGCTTCAGGGGAAGGTGTTGTAAAGGTCATGATTGGCATAAATACGAAACTAACATAAAGGGAAGTAATCAGGTATTGACTATATACGAAAGTACGTATATAAGACGGGCAGTCATATCTGGACGGCAGTGAAGAGTCAACGTCTCTACTTCCTACCGGATCCCTGTTAAACGCAAACCACTCGGCGTATTCTTAATTTAGTATGTCTTATGTAATTTAGGATATAACATTTAGTAAAGAAGTCCTTGTATTTCGCAGGAAATTTCCGTATTCTGCCAGATCTTCGCAGTGGCTCAGATGGCATTTCGCTCTCAACTGGCTCCACACGAGGTGTTTCTTCTATCTGTTCAGAATATTGTGTATTTTCTTTTTCACTTTTTGGCTTACTTACGGGTGGCATGCAAACATCATCTGACGTATTGTTTCCATTAATTAGGTTGGGAGCCAAATCTCTAACGTTGACGGTAGTTTCGATGCCAGAAGGTATTCGTACATGGGCATAATAAGGATTGATCTTCAGTAACGTAGCAGGTGTAACCGGATGGTCATTTTTACTCGACCTAATATGATCTCTGACGTATACTTGGCCTAGTTTTGCCCACAGGGGAATAGAAGTACCAGAAGTGGATTTACGGCTGTACTTAAATAGTATATCGTGAGGGGTCATATTCGTAGCTGTGCAGAGCAACGATCGAATTGAATGTAGAGCATCAAGTAGAACATCTTCTTAACAGGATAGTCTCATATTGCGAGAATGTAAAGTTACTTGTATGGCCTTCCATAGTGTGCCGTTTAGTTTCTCAATTTGAGCATTGCCTTCCGGGTGATATCTACTCGTCTTCGAAGTCGCAATGCCTTTCCCATGTAAGTAATTTGTAGTTTTCTCTGACAGAAAATCAGTCGCTGTAGCAGTGTTAATCATATCGGGCATACCAAATATCGCAAATAGTTGATTCAGGCATTGTGTGACCGTTTTGCTTGTCATATCTTTACATGGAAATACAAAGGGAAAACGAGATATTCGTCGATTATCGTGAGTAGATATTTGTTACCATGTGTGGACGTAGGCAGTGGTCCTTTGAAATCGATGTTTAATCTAAAAAATGGTAGTATTGTTTTTATGAGAGTTTCCTTGTTACCGGTAAAGAATTTGGGTTTTAAATACTGGCAAGACGAGCACGAATTAGTTATACCTTTTATTTGGTCGAGTGAGAAAGGAAAGTTTCTTTCTTTGCAAAAATGGAAGAGTCGTGTAATGCCTGGGTGGCATAATTTACAGTGTAGGTCGCGGAGATCTTGTAAGGAATAAGTGAGAGCAGATATCCGGGAAAACGTATCCGCAACAGTATTTTCTCTTCCAGGACGGTAGACGATGCTAAACTTAAATTGGGAACGTTCAATGCGCACAACGACGTATTTTGTCATTTTTGATTTTTGATTTCCTGGTATTATCAAACATGAAGCTAATACTTTTTTGGTCTGTAATTACAGTAAAGTGTTTACCAAGGAGAAAATGTCGCCACTTTCGTAGAGCTTCAAACCTAGCAGCTGCTTCTTTTTCTACCGCATGATGTTTCGTTTCACTAGGGCTTAGTGTCCTGGAATAGAATGCAACCTGACGGTTTTCTTGATTAAGGGTAGCCGCAATACAGTTGTTACTAGCATCTGTTTCTACTATAAATTCTGTTTCTGGGTCAACCGTTACCAGCATAGCATATTTCAAGTCGTTCTTCAGCCTTATAAAAGAGTCCAATGCCACAGAAGATAATAGGAATTCTCTATTGCGGTTTAGTGCTAATATTTTCTCTGAAAAATTCTGGATAAATTTGCTGTAGTAGGAGAACATCCCAATAATCCGTCTTTGTGATTTTAGATTTAGAAGAGGTGGCATCTCAAGTAGAGGTTTAAGACGATCGTAGTCGGGTGATATCTGGTTGTTTTTGATAGTGTACCCAAGTAAAGTTATCGTTGACACTGAAACGATGCGTTTATTCTTATTAAGCGTGATGTTGTACTGTTTAGCAACCTCATAAAATCTTTGAAGATTGTAGTCATGCTCTTTTTGGGTTTTTCCACAGATAGTAACGTTATCTACATAGACAAATGTATCTACTAATTGCTCCCCGCTGACAATGCCGTCAATGGTTCTTTGGAAGGCGCTTCCTCCATTAGTAACCCCGAACGGTAGGCAAGTAAACTGGTATAATTTACCATCTACCTCGAATGCTGTAAATTTACGATCCTCCTTACTGATGGGGATTTTATGGTATGCTGATTTAAGATCAAGAGTAGTAAAAACATTATACCTGGCTATTTCCTCGACTATTTTAGATATACTCGGTATCGGATAAGCGTCTAATTCTGTAAATCTGTGTATTGTGTCACTATAATCGATCACCATTCTTTTTTTTCGGTTTTCATTTGATGTTACTAGAACCTGCGTTCGCCAAGGTGAAATTGAGGGTACTATTATATTTTCCTCCAACAATTTTGCAGTCTCTGTTCTTATGAATTTGCTATCAGCAATTGTGTGGCGACGTGACTTGGTGCTGATTGGGGTTGTGTTTGTAGAAAGATGAGAAAATAATGGGGGAGGAGAAACGTTCATGGATGGAAAAAACTATTCCTGGTGACTGCCCCGATTATAGATTCGCCCTCTGGTCCATCAAATTTAAAGGTTGCATTTTTATATCTGCAGAGAATATCTTTCCCTATGATTAAGTCGACAAATAAATTCTTAATGACTTCCACTATTACGTTAGAATGTACATTATTGTTTAGAGATATATCGACTTTAGTTTCTCCCACAATTTTCGCACACATATTAGGGTCGGCCAATGATATTGCTTTTTGTTTGGGAATAATTTTAAGGTTCATTTTTTTTGCAATATTGCCGTTAATAAAAGTCCCCACACTACCAGAATCCACCATGGCATTGACAGTGGATCCATTTATGTTACACTTAGTAAATGTAATGTTTTTTTTTCTTCCTAGTCACGCGAGACTAGGGAAATCAGTGTCTTCATTCAACACTGCCGACACGGAAGATTTACAGACTTTGGCCCAGTGTCCTATTTTCAAACACTTATTGCATTTTGAGTCACGGGCCGGACAAAGGTGACGCGGATGACGAGAATTCCTGCAGTAAAAGCAAATTTCCTTCGGCCTCATATTTTTTTGTGTCCCTGCCAGACTTGTATTTCCTCTTGAAGTGATTATTGGCGCGGAAATCATATTCTCCTGGTTGTAACACGCAGAGTGTTTTTCTGCTTGTTCAAGAGATCTTGCCATCTCGTATGCTTCCTGAAAAGTTAGCGAGGATTTCTCGAGAAGTCGTTGTCGAATTGAGGGGGAGGAGATACCGCTAATAAAAGCCTCCCGCATATACTGGCTTTTATTTATTTCGGCACTCACGGCCTGGAAATTGCATGTCTTAGCTAGGTTTTCCAACTGTAACATGAAAGAATCCACTGTTTGCGCTGGTTGTTGTTTCATGGTGACTAGCTTGTGGCGGTTGTAGACTATATAAGTAGGCTTGATGTAGGCCGCGTCCAGAGCTCTTATGGCAGATGTATAGTCGTTAGTGTCACTAATTATTTTGAATACCTCTGCCGATATGCTATTTATCAAAGCATAGAAGTCGGTTTGGGTGTTTCCAGGTTCTTCAGTGCCGTTAACCGTATGTAGGTAATTTATAAACGTAAGTTTCCAATGTTTGTATTTTTTTCTGCATTGAAGGCTGTAGACTCGGTGTCGAATCGTTCGGGACGAAGTACTCTGTCCATTTCTTTTGTAAATAAAATTGTAGTGAAAAGAAGAAAGTGAGAGCCGAATTCCTTTGTAAAGGTTTTAGTCACTAAAGTAAAACACGAAATAAAGTTAAATGACGTAGCATTTATAGTCAACGCCTGACAGAAGAGTTCATTCAATGGGAGGAGGGTTAAGAATATTACAACGGTTGACCCCGTCCCGAGTTAACTATGGATAGAGCTCCCCCTCTGGGCATTGGCCGCAGCAAAAAAGAAGAGCCCTCTCTTTTGCAAAATGTATCTTCAAACTGCAAACCAATAGCTGCCAAATCCAGACGTTTTAGCAAGGACGATCAGATATTCATTGCAGAGGAAGTTAACTATTTACTCTCTGAGGGCATACTCGAAACCAGCATATCTCCATGGCGAGCCCAAGTAGTGGTAGTGAAGAACCCCACCCACCGACATAAAAAGCGGATGTGTGTGGATTATTAACAAACAATTAACCAATACACTGAATTATATGCCTACCCATTGCCAAGGATAGACGACATGTTGAATGATCTTGCAAAATACAAGGTATTCTCCACTTTTTACCTTAAAAGTGCCTACCACGAAGTGCCGCTGAACGAGGCTGATAAAAAGTATACCGCGTTTGAGGCAAATGGTTGCTTGTATCAGTTTTGTAGAATTCCGTTTGGAGTTACAAATGGGATCGCTGCCTTCCAGCGGGCTATGGACAGTATAGTAAATGAGGGGAACCTGCGTGATGCTTTCCCGTACGTTGAAAATGTAACAATTGCAGGACATACTCAGGAGGAACATGATTAAAATGTAAAGCAGTTCCTAGACACTGTCGGTCGGAGAAACCTTACTCTAAACCAATCAAAGACTTAAATTCCGTGCCTTCTATTAACGTGCTAGGGTTTATTTACTCCTCCCCAGGAGTTAGGCACAAGGCCAGTTTTATCTTACTCCCACAAGTAAGATGTGACCCAAGCTCGGGTCGAGAAAGTGGGGTTTGAAAAGCCAGCGCTCGAGAGGTGAGCACTCTGGCCATTTAAAAATTGCCTGGGCAGCCCCGTCGGCATTCCCCGGTAGGGGCGCCTCAGACAGTAAGCAATAAACTTACTCCTCCCCAAAGAGGGGAGGCAAAGCCTGGGAGGGTGGATCTCTTAGAACTGCACAGGACATACGTGCAGTATCCATCGGAACAGATACTACACGGAAGTTGGTTGGATTAACGTGCTAGGGTACTGTGTTGGGAATATTGTCATCAACCCTGATACAGAGCAACTTCGCCCATTAAAGGAGCTTCATCCACCCGAGAACTTAAAATCACTTAAAAGGATAATTGGAATGTGTGTGTACTATGCGAAATGGATACATGAATTTTCTAACAAAATTGAAGCGCTAAAAAATGCGAGAAATTTCCCATTGGAAGAGAAGACCTTGAAATCCTTCAACTTGCTGAAAATAGAATTGGAAAAGTCTACTCTGCAGACGGTGGATGAAAACTTGCCCTTTGAGGTAGAGTGTGGTGCGTCCGATGTAGCGATTTCCGCCGTTCTGAATCAAGAAGGACGACCTGTAGCGTTTATGTCTAGAACACGACAGGGCAGTGAACTAAAATATTACATCGTAGAAAAAGAAGCGACTGCCATTATTGAGACAGTGCGTAAATGGAGCCACTATCTGGCACGAAGTCACTTTATTTTGATTACCGATCAGCGGCCAGTAGCCTTTATGTTCGATAGTAAAAGACGTACGAAAATTAAGAATGCAAAAATCCAGGAATAGAGACTGGAACTTGCCGCATTCAGCTACACTATCAAGTATCGTCCTGGTAAAGATAATGTAGTCCCTGACGCATTTTCTCGAGCATACACTTGTTCAAACTTTAATATATCTACACTCGCTGATCTCCACAATGGACTGTGTCATCCGGGGATAACTTGACTGCTTCATTTTGTAAGAGCAATGAATCTCCCCTTTTCTACAGCAGCGATAAAGAAGATGTGTGCTTCTTGTAGGATTTATGCAGAGCTAAAACCTCAATTCTATCGCTTACCAAAAGGAACTCTTATAAAAGCAACAAAACCTATGGAACGATTTTGTGTTGATTTCAAAGGTCCTCTGCCTAGTTTATCGACTAATTGTTACTTATTAATTATAGTTGATGAATACTCTCGTTTCCCCTTTGCTTTTCCATGTCCCAATATGCATGCAACAACAGTGATCAAATGTTTAGATTTGCTATTTAGCCTATGTGGAATGCCAAGTTATATACATTCAGATCGAGGCACATCTTTCATGTCCAAAGAGCTGAAATCTTATCTCTCCCAGAAAGGAGTTGCCACTGGTAATAGCACTCCTTATCATCCAACTGGAAACGGACAAGTAGAGAGAATTAATGACATTATATGGAAAGCGATTCGTTTAGCTCTTAGATTGCGTAACCTGTCTGAAAAGCATTTGGAACTTGTACTTGCCGAGGTGCTCTACTCACAGAGATCGTTGTTGTGTACGGCAACTAACGCCACACGGCATGAACGTTTCCTCACATTCCAGCGCCGTTCCTCCCATGGAAACTCGCATCCCTCTTGGCTAATGACTCCTGGACCCGTACTGCTAAGGAGGTTTGTAAGGAACAAAAACGAACCCTATGTAAAGCAAGTTGAGCTCCTTAACAGTAACCCGACCTATGCACACATTAGGTACCCAGATGGACGAAACTCTACTGTGTCTGTCCGTGACTTAGCACCTTGTTCCGAAGCCCAGACAGTTTTAAGGTCTCCTATTGAGGAACAAGAGGGAGGGAACCACTTTGATGTGAGCAATGCCCGCCTCCTCAATATCTCTGTAATCTTGTTTAACACTTACAAATCTCTGGCAACTTCGTCTAATTTCTGTAATGTTAAATTAAGCTCATTTTCTAACTTGTTTCGGACTCTACGTCTGATTTCTGCGTCTGTTGCTGATACAAGTCCTTGCACGAATATTAGGTATCTAGACTTATCCGCGCAAAGTTCATCTGATTTTAAATCGTCATAGTGTTTATTAACAATTGATGCGAAAGTCACGTAGTCTTCACTGTCTTTTCTGATTAAGTCCATGTACTTCCACCTTTTGTGGAACATAGACGTTTTAGGGCATGTTTAATCGTTTCAGAAAAAGGAATGTAACTGGTTTTTTTTTGGGGGGGGGGGTAAAATATAGTCCACAAATTTGGTATGTTCGCTGGTCCCTAATTTTAAAAAGTTTGCCTAATTTTAACAATCTATTTTCTATAGATCCTCATACTTTCTGAAATATGCGTCAAAGTTTTTATTCTCGTCAATTGAACTGCAAACGGTATTTTAAGAAAAAGCACTTTTGTTCTCGGTATTTGACCCCTTCAACATTGTTTGTAGTAATACTTCGATTTATTTATTTTATTACAATAGTTTTTCTCCGTTTTATTTTTATTTTTTCCAGTAGAAGTTTTTGAAATCTTTCTTCGTTTGTTTGTCGTTGTTTTCGCTGTCTTCCTCCGAGTTATTTTTTAAATGTTGTTCTCGCATTGTTTTTTTGGTTTTTGTTGTTGTTGCATTTGGTATTTAACGAGTTCTGTAATCATTGATTTGAAATCTTCCATGTTTTGATGTGTCTTTATAGAATACGTCTTTTACAAGTTTTTTCTTTAATATTACGTAATATTAGTTGTAAACAAGAGGTAAACAAGTATACAACCTATAAAAGTATATATACATATATATATATATATGTATATATACACATATATAAACATATGTATATATACATATATATATACATATATATATACGTATATACATATACATATATATACACATATATATATACACACATATATATATATACATATATTATATGTATATATATATATATATAGAGAGAGAGAGAGAGAGAGAGACAGTACACACTATATGGAATTAGCGGATAAACATGTAAACAAAATAATAAAAAATAATAACTATATCTCTATATGTAGAGAGAGAAGGAAAAAGAGATGGTTTTTACTTGATTACGTGTACTTATTTCTTTATATTTAATTTTAATTTGTATATTCATCATCTTCCATCTCCTGAGTTTTAGCTAAAATAAAGTCACCTACTTGGATTCGCTCAAACTTTGCTTGTCGTAATAATGCCACTACTACGCTCTTGCTAATCGTCTTTATGAATGTTATTATCGTCATCATCGTTACAGTCATAAGTAATCTACGTTGTATTCGTTATATTGTAAGATCTCATCGCCTTAATAGGGATGCAAGAGCGGATTGTAAAAAAAGAAGAAAACGAAAACTTCGTCTGGTTTTCCGTTTCATTCTCAAAGAGAAAAAATGTAAATGAAAAGTATGAAATTCACTTTTTAGTCAGTTTTTTACATGCCGGTTAGAACTTTAGTGAAAAATGAAAATAAAGTTTCTAATTTCGCCGGTCTACCAGGGGAGACAAATAAATATGCTTCATTAAACTGGTCCCCTAAAAAAGGAGAGAAAACTACTTTCTTTGTTTTAAAGGCGCCACCCCCCTTTTTTTAGATTAACCGTAATTTCTAGAGAGTTATAAAATTACTCGTTAATTTCCTGGTTTCGAGTTTTTTTGTTTGGATATTTTATTATTTATACATTTATTGGGATGTTACATATTGTTTTCATTTTTAAATTTGTACTCTTTTTAGAGACCAAAAACTCATTCCTTTCTTGTTAACAATTAACACAGTGCCGGAATAAAAATAATGTAATCACTGAGTTTTTAGAATTCTGAAGGTTGTCATGTAATTTCGTCATTGGTTTCTCCACGTGAGTCATTTTTAAGGTTCTCAAATAAAAGCCACGTAATATTCCTCGTCGCCAGTTGTTGTGGCCATGTAAAGGGTCTGTAAAGAAAACAAGAACTCGGGTGTACATGAAACAAAGTATATTAACGAAATAATAAATACAGCATATAAAGAGGGTGGTTGAATGTCTGTCTGACTGTCAGTATTAGACTGGGGTAGTTTCGAACACCGATAGGTATGTGCTGCCGGTATTTATAGTGAAACTGAAGAATTTATGTAGTCTGTAAAGAAATTATGATTTTATATTTTTATGGTTTTGAATTTGTTTTTCTAAAAAATAGAAATAAACGTTCTTAATGTCATAATCTTAATATATATATATATATATATATATATATATATATATATAGTAGAGAATGGTAGTTTGCTTGAAGCATTGCTGGGTATAGTAGTAGTAAGTTTTTGAAAGGCTGTGGGCAATGCAATTCCGGGTAAGATGCAAGTTGAAAGGAAAGGAACAAAAACAATAAAAATAACATACACCCAAACAATCAAACAGGCCCCTCCCCATATGAACTTCCATCCTTACACACTTTCAACCACAAACCAAAAACCATATTCAGCATACTCGTCTAACCCACCAAAATAAGTCACTCCATAACCTAGCATTATTAATTAATAAATCCAAACACATATAGAATGTATACAAATAACATGCAAATATTAAATAAATAATTCATAAAATAAATTAAACAAGTAAATAATAATAATAAAAAATAAATAAATAAATAAATAAAAAAAACAAAACAAAAAAAAAAACAAAAAAAAAACAAACAAACAAATATGTAAAGAAATTGATGAATATATATAGATAAACAATTAAACAAACAATAATACATAGATATGTATATATATATGTATATATGCATTTGTGTATATATGTTGTATATATATACTAATATTGTTATACAGATCTCCACCAAAAAAAAAATTTTTTAAAATTAAAAAATTAAAAAAAAAAAATTAAAAAAATTAATTATAAAAAAAATATTTTAAAAAATCCAGAGTTACTCCCCTTTATCTTATAATAAATATATCAAGTTAATAAGTTAATTCGTTAATCTAATTTGACGAAACTCACAATTAGTAATTAATAACACTTCTTTAATAGATGATAATCGAAATCGATAAGTAGATAGATCTAGAATATTTAAAATATGAGACTAATTACTTTAATTTATATTAAAATTCTTAAATTACGATAGAAAGATAAACAAAATAAAAATACGAAGATAAAACAAAGTAAATATTCAAATATAAAAAAAAAAAATTAAAAAAATGATACAATATATATTATCAAAAATAACAGTTTATCGAACACCATACACCTAACCAACATTACACTAATATTCTAAACACCAATCATATATTTAACATAATATTAAAATAAAACTTAACTTAATTTATATTCCCTGTGAAACTGTTTTTTTTTGTTTTTTTTGCTGCGGTCTATATCTGGCAGCCATTTTGTTTTGTATTATTCTCTACACAGTCGGAGAAGAATAAAATATTACTCTTCTTCTGGTCTAATTATTTTTGAAAAAGGGATGTCTTTTCCCGAAATATCAAATAGTGATTTTTAATCACCCGGACAGCTAAAACACTCTTGCTGTTATGTAAGAAAAAAAAAAAGGGGAAAAAAAAGGAAAAATAAATAGTAAGTCTTATATCGTATTCGATTTATTTTTATTGTTTTTGTTCCTTTCCTTTCAACTTGCATCTTACCCGGAATTGCATTGCCCACAGCCTTTCAAAAACTTACTACTAATATATATATATATTTATATATATATATATAGAGAGAGAGATGAAGAAATCCAACTTAAGATATAAGCGTCAACTAATATCTTATAATTAGTGAAACATCCGGATAAAAACTAAAGCTCAATATACTGGATAGAGCATTAATATTATAATATAAAATGAAGTAATAAAATAAGGTGTCAATCAAATTTTATTGGAATTAAAAGTTCAAGCAAAGTATCATTAAGTCCTTAGCTCATGAGTTTTCAAAGATAATTCTTCTCTTCAGAGGACCATTACCGCAGTTATACTACTACAGGTAATAAAATTACGCTTTGAAAATATATAAAATTGTTTGATGTTATGTATTTTTATGTATTTGTGTATATAATTTTATATATTTTCAAAGCGTAATTTTATTACCTGTAGTAGTATAACTGCGGTAATGGTCCTCTGAAGAAAAGAATTATCTTTGAAAACTCATGAGCTAAGAACTTAAGGATGCTTTGCTTGAACTTTGAATTCCAATAAAATTTGATTGACACCTTATTTTATTACTTCATTTTATATTATAATATATATATATATATATATATATATATATATATATATATATATATATATATATATACATACTAGAGATGAAAGATAAAAAAGATGAAATAAAAAAAATTGTGAAGATACAATATTTATCAGAACATCAAAAGTTCAGCGCACGGAGTTCATATCCTTAATCCATGGATTTTCAAAGATAAACTCTTTTTATCAGAGGATAGAGAAAAACCAACAATGTAATTGTAAATATTATCGGCAACATTTTTTGAAAATTTTACATAAAATAAAACAAAATAAAGACCAAAAGGTAAACAGTCTTATGTTGAGATGAGAACGTAGAGTCAGGGTGGACCCCGTAAAAACACGTCAAAAATAAAACAGCAATAATATTGGAAATGAATGTTTGAAAACGAATAATACTATGGGGTTGGACGTGATGGGTGAACATTTCAGATTCATGCGAGTAGAATTTTTGTGTGTTCATTTATACATAAATAACACTAAACAATCAAACATTTTGAAAATTTTGCAAAATTCAGAAGGTGCAGGCCAAAAATAGCCGTTAGGGCTCCACATGACTCAAAATCCATTATTTTTCGGTGAAAAAGTGGTTTCATGCGACATTGCAGGTCCTAAAACATCATCAACATCTATGAATGGATATAGATGGTTAAATCCGATATAGTACTGTAATTTAGGACTATTTTCAGGCTGTGGAAGGGTTTTCATGACTGTAAAATAGACAAAAACTAGTGAAAAATAGGCCAAATTAGCCAGTATCCGGGGTCCTAGTTACGCGCTAGTATGCGTCTTGGTGGTGATTCTACGTCGACTGGGGGTCCTGCGACGAGACGAAGTGGAAATATAAAACTAGTATATATTTGACGTAGAAATGAACTTATTCGGATGACAGAACGAGACGCTAGCTAGTCTCGCAGAATCGTGTAAGGTATTCAAAATCAATTACCACCAGAAGCGAGAGGACAGTTGACAGCTGGTAGGTGGAGATTAGAGAATTCCATATCGCAATTTTAATTCTGAAATATCAATAACACGATATGATTTTTTCGGTGAATGGCGCGTTTTTTTAGCCACTGGTCTTACGGTTGTTTTGAAGATGTCACGACCAAACCACTCTTGACAGACATTTATGTGAGCCTGTCATCGTTTGTTTACGATGTCGGTGGGTTACGGGGAACCCAATTTATTTTGAGAAAAAAAGAGTGATACGCCAGTCCCCACCCTCCTCGAGAGAGGAGGGCAGGCAGGAAGTAAGATGGCGGAGAAGGGGTGTGTACGACTATAGACGCACGAGAAAGAGAGATAACAAAAATGCTGTCGCTTCAATAAAATAATGTTTTTTCACGCACGACCCACAGTTGAACTGATGCCCGGGAGAGACTGAAGTGGCGTGCGCCGAAGAACCCGACCGGACGAGATTCTAGCCACCACCTTCGCCCGTTAAGTTTGTGACTTAGACAACCATTTGTGTAAATAATTTGAACACACGGAGAACCAGCGAAATAACTTAGTGAAAAAAAATACAACCCTTGCAAAAAACATTTACGAGCACGATAGACATTAATCCTAGCTTAGAATTTTAGGATGAATTTAACTATGTAAATACCAAGTCGGCGAGTATTCACATCAAGCGGCGTAGAATGATCGACAACAACAAATTGTGAGTGATATCGCAATGAAGTTAGTTGTACTACTTGTTATTAAAATCACTCAGAGTGCCCAGCTTTAGTAAAGAAGGCTATAAAATAATATTTATAAATAAATATTAATATTTATTACCCACAGGCATCGATGTTTCATGCTTACGCAATCTTCAGTGCAGGAAGCTAATTTCCGATTTCACCCCAAACAAGGAATGTCGCCACTGTAGATGTAAGGGGCTACTGAGAATCAGGGAGTAGGTTTTGGGTGTCATCCTAAGTTGGAAGCTGTGCATCAAGATGTCTGTTTACATTAGTTTTAAACCTCTGCATGTCAGTAAAGTCGGTGAAGCAGGGAGCAGGGAGATAGTTCCAGAGGCCGACAGCACGAGTAAAGAAGCTGATTGAGTAGAAGGCAAGCAAAATATAGAATATCACGCATATGTGAGAAACACAAGCTCTCTCAAGCAACATGTACTTTCACAAAGACAATCTTTCCTATCATCCTATATCCTCTGAATACTGACTATTCTTGCAAACATGGAGCTGAATCAGTGCCCCCACCAATAAAAATGTGAGGTGACCCAATAGAATCCGCCTTCGACAGTAATTGATTCTTGATAACTATGTCAGTAATGTCAACACGGAGCTGCATCAGAGTCACACCGAACAGAAATATGTCACCGGCGGATATGATGTTCGCAAGAAAAATTAAAACTCTTATAGACAAATTGTTGCCAGTGAATGAAAAACATTCTAAAACATGGATTGTAAGACCAAACATTGTATTTTTGGTGGAAAAGTGTTTTTTAAGAATTACAGAAATGGTTAAAATGTTCTGGCAAGACGGTATTGTCACCAGGAGAATCGGACGCCTGATATACATGGTTCGACGCAGATACGTGGAAAAACAAACATCACATGAGGAACACTATGGGGGTACTTTACGATGTTTTTGCGCTACAGATTCCTGTAAACCTTACTACTACTACTACTGCTACTGAAAGTAAGACGTTCAACGAAAAGAAAGAGAAATTCAACAAAACGTCTAGAGATTGACCCACAGAGGAAAATATATATTTCCAGGAAGAAATAAATCCGAAGAGGGGGGGGGGGGCTTATTGTGGACTGATCCGGTTTCACGCATAGTGACATCGTGGATTCGTCAGGTCACTATGAAGTCGACACTTTTTCCCTTACCAAAGAGAACATCTTAGCGAACCGCTTTGCACGTCTGCCTAGAGCCGGTAATTGCGACCGTCTTATTTTAAAAGAAAACGGTTTGACCCCGAATGATATGAAAACGTCTAGAAGTGTTGTAGAACATCAACAATTCCAGATATAAAATACTTACATTAGCAGCTGTTTTTATAATTTCTTTCCAAACCCAGTTCCTCGTTCGGTTTCAGGTCACTCCACAGTTTATTTCTCCAACACCTACTACTGCGCATCGTACCATTACGAACTGATCCTAATGAAAATAAGTTTAAAGTTCAAACATTTATTGCGATACGATGGTGCTGTACAGTATTCTATATATCTGTTTTCCAAATGCAGTAACTCATCTGGTGTCAGGTCACTCCACAGCTTATTTTCCTTACACCCGCCAATTTGTATCTTATTATCACGAATAAATCCTGATGAAAACAGATTTAGAGTGGAGACATTCATAAATACAAATCCATCCAAACAAAGTGATCATCTTCATCATAAAGCAGAGAAATAAGAGAATAGATAATATTAATGCATTAAAATAGATGTTTTAACATATACTTTCAATACTGTAACATATATAATTTAATTAACATATAACTGTCACATATATATTTAACATATACTTTCAATACTGTAACATATATTATTTAATTAACATATAACTGTCAAATATATATTTAACATATACTTTCAATACTGTAACATATATTATTTAATTAACATATAAGTGTTACATATATATTTAACATATACTTTCAATACTGTATGTTTACCAACATCTTCCAACTAAGTCTCGATGAATGTCAACCAGTAACAACAGAGCATATATAAGTAAGCAAAGTTCATTTACATTCCAGAAGCCAAGATTTTTTTGATTTTACTTATAAAACATTTTCAATAACATTTTCAAAACATATATTCAGTGAAAATTATTTTTCGAAACGTTTCGCTTAAAGTAAACCAGACATTATTATGCCAATATTGGCTTTTGGTATATAAATGAAATTTATATATATATATATATATATATATATATATATATATATATATATATTAATTAAGGAACAAAAATTACTTTGGTATACAAATGAAATTTGCTTACTGATATATATATATATATATATATATATATATATATATATATATATATATATATATATACAGTACCATCCAAAATTAAGTAACAAAAATAACAAGAAAGACAACGGCAAAAGAGGACAGAGATATACAACGCCTAGAGTTAAAATACCGTTTCCGCACAGCTGGCAAAATTTCTAAACAAATGGATGGTGTCACGAATTTTTCACGACAAACTGTGTCCAGAAGGTTGCACGAAAGAGGTCTATTTTTAAGATCTGCCGCTAATAAGTAAAACAACAAAAAAACAAAGCAACTAGATTGGTGTTCGCAAAAAAACATGTTACATTATGCTCCCCACCCATGTACGTTGGACTTTAACCCCCTTTCCGTGTTACTCCTGGCATGCCTCTGCATCCGTTTCCGGCCTCTCCCGGATTAAAGCCTAGCTTCAGCCAGTATGTCTTATCTCTCTCCTTCACGTGTGTTCTGTTTACTTCTTAGATACATCGTAATGTTATTACATCGTAATATATATATATATATATATATATATATATATATATATATATATATATATATATATATATATATAATGTATTTTCATGTAATTATTTTTATTGGTGATTGCAACGTTCATTGTTTTTTGTTTACTATTAGTTCTATTGTCTCAAGTGAGACA
The DNA here is from genome assembly GCA_963556195.1 of Sepiola atlantica. Classification (NCBI taxonomy): domain Eukaryota; kingdom Metazoa; phylum Mollusca; class Cephalopoda; order Sepiida; family Sepiolidae; genus Sepiola; species Sepiola atlantica. The sequence goes on along the minus strand of OY744525.1, from coordinate 4,687,014 downwards.
ATCGAAATAATAGTAAACAAAAAACAACGAACGTTGCAATCACCAATAAAAATAATTACATAAAAATACATTATATATATATATATATATATATATATATATATTTGAATTTTAATATAAAGATAGAGGCAAAATGCCTTCACTAAGAAAACAATTTGTTAGATATTGATAATTTATTAAATCAAAATAAAAAAAAATCCAAACATTTTGTTTTTATTAAAATTCAAAGATGCTTAAGAAAATGAACTTTCCCAAATTTATAACTACCAGCGACCATGGGCTATTTTGAGTTCAAATAAAACAGACATTTGCACCGTTAGTCCAGAACATCGGACACTTTCTACAAGACCAGGAAGGATTATTACAAAAATTAAACAGTTTAATACCATTTATTTGTCTAAACTCCGAAATATCAGTTATATAAGTCAGGATGAAGAAAAAAAAATGTTTTTATTTTTTAAATTTTGATTTAATAAATTTTCAGTACCTCACACATGGTTTTCTCAGTGAAGGAATTTTACCTTTATCTTTATATATATATATATATATATATATATATATATATATATATATATATATATATATATATATATATATATATATATATATATATATGACCCAAACCGAGCAGACATATTTACAATGATGTAGAGAGAGAGAGAGAGAGAGGGAGAGAGAGAGAGACAGACAGACAGACAGACAGACAGGCAGACAGACAGACAGACAGACAGAGTGAACGAATTTCCTCAACATAGTGGGTATCCTGGTGTCAGGCGAACATTATATTTGTGCATAGACTCGACCGGTTCGTGTCTAAAGCAGCAGTAAGAGCAGTTATTTGGAATTGTGAAAAATGTCAAACGATAGACCCAGCTCCAGTGCGATGGAAAAGGGGGGGGGGCTCAGTGTGCATGAAGTATAAAACCGGCTGTGCATGGACATCAGAAACTACAAGTGTTACCATTTTTTGACACTGATTGATTGTGGCGCAGCGGTTTTCTAATATTGCGATCGCTACAAGAGCATAACAGTTATCCGGCAATTAGAATCAGTGTGTTTTTAAACGTGCCCACCTGCATGTCCTAACTGATAATGACACTGCCTTGTGTAGTCAACAATTCATGCAGGAATGGGGGGTCAACTTCCGACCACGCTGCGCAAAAAGTCTATTAGAAAATTGCATCATAGAAATATTTCAGTAAAGAAAGTGCAAGAATTTGCAAGTTTTATTTCACATTTTCTGCACGGAGATGCACTTGTTCTTTACCTTGAGATGAGTAATGAAGACCAATTAGATGCGGAACTGATAGAGATGAGATTAGTGAGAACAACGTTCACTGAAGGACCTTTTGAAGTCTATGAAAAACTGAAACGATTCAGGTGGACTGGAGAATTGGTGGTTGTTTGCCCCAATACAATCAAAAGATTGGCTGGACTAGCAGGATATCTAGGGAGAAGGCTGGATCATACGGGCTAACTGGCATTCGTCACAGGATTTTCAGATGACATATCTGTAGCACTGCAAGAGCTACATCACATAGAAAGAATGGATGTTAGTAAACTGATACCGATTGCATGGCTTTTAGTTAGCAAAAGAAGGCGAGAGACTGGAACGGTGACAGCGAGTGCACAAAGAATTACACTGAAAAATGAGGTTCAAAGAGAATCATCAAGTATTCGCTGCTTTAGATGTCGAGGACCGCATTTTATTAAAGATCGCACGGAGCCACCTAGAACTAGAGTAAGGTGCTATGTTATTCTGGGTCAGGGAAACGAGCAGGGAGAGCTTCTGTGCTAGTAGCTACCCCGGAAACAGAATTAAGCCGCAATAAGAAGTAACAGTACATGATACTGTAATGACGGCGCTCGTCGATACTGGATGCGGCACCACTTTACTCATCTCCAAACTTGTGAGTGGGTGTGGTAGGAGTAGCACTGTGAAAGCGGTTGATGGAAGGGGCGTAAAGTGTGAGGGAACCCCGTTAGTGGAGATAAAAGTATGTGGAGTATGTGAAAGTGGGAGTGATTGTAATAGATCATGTGATTGACGGGATCGATGTCATAATTTGAATGGATGTAGTCAATGCAATGGTGTGACTATAAACAAAACTGAGGTGAAATTTGGAGACGTATACTGTGTCGTAGCTGCCCATCAGCCATACATTTGCAAAATCGAAGAGAGAGATTTGAAACAGATTTTGATGGAAAGAAATGGAAAGTTAAATGGAAATGGACGGGAGAGCTTCCAGTGTTGCAAAACCAAGTAAAATATTACAAGAATTCTCTATGTTACTTGGTTTTGCAACACTGGAAGCTCTCCCGTCCATTTCCATTTAACTTTCCATTTCTTTCCATCAAAATGTGTTTTAAATCTCTCTCTTCGATTTTGCAAATGTATGGCTGATGGGCAGCTACGACACAGTATACGTCTCCAAATTTCACCTCAGTTTTGTTTATAGTCACACCTCCCATTGCATTGATTACATCCATTCAAATTATGACATCGATCCCGTCAGATCCTAACTGATAATCAACATTTTGATGGAAAGAAATGGAAAGTTAAATGGAAATGGACGGGAGAGCTTTCAGTGTTGCAAAACCAAGTAAAATATTACAAGAATTCTCTAGAGTGTGAGAAAACTCAAAGATTGAAAAGGTGGAAAGCGATTTTCTCTTACTATGGAAGGGTGAAGTAAAAGGTGTGTTATCGTAGATGGCAGTGTTCCAGGCCACAAAATATAAAGTCAGGCCAGTATTAGACTTTCGGAAATTGAACCGTTTTGTAGCATGTATTACGGGAAGCGACATGTGTGTGATGAAAGGATGTAAAATGATAGCGGTTGGCAGGAGGGACTGCGATTGTGGACCTTAAGTCTGCCTACTTGCAGCTACATGTGGCAAACGATCGCTGGCAGTGACAGCGTGTCTGCTATAAGGGAAGAACCAACTGTCTGACGCGTTTAGGATTTTGGGATTAACGTTACACTAAAGATTATGACGACCGTTCTAAAATCTGTGTTAATAAAAGAAAATAAGACAAAAGAGGCCACTGATACGTACATTGATGACATAATCGTAGATGTGACAACGATATCCACTAATAAAGTGGTGAAACATCATAAGGGATTTGCGCTAACAACAAAGCCACCAGAATCCTTAGACGGCAGAGCAGCGTTGGGTCTTAAGCTAGTGAAAGGAAAGATGGGTAAGCTGATGTTCAGAAAAGGCAACGAAGTTCTGGAGATGACAGAAGAAATGAGTAGACGTCAGTTGTTCTCCATTTGTGGCAAAATGTTGGGGCATCATCCAGTTTCTGCATGGTTGCAACTGGTGTACAAGTTATATAAAAAATAGCAAGCGGAGTACACTGGTAGGGAAGAGTTGATAGCAAAACTGTCAAAATAATGCATGCGATTCTAGCTGATGTAGAGAAGGATGACCTTGCAAGTTGAGCTTGGCACATACCTGAAACAAAAAATAGGAGTGGTGTTGTGTGATGCAAGCAGTATTGCAACAGGCGTGTTTGTTGAGATTAAAGGTTTAGTGGCGGAAGATGCAGCATGGCTAAGAAAAAAGGATTGTTTTAACCACATTAACGTGGCCTAATTAGATGCTGTTCTGAAATGCATCAATGTAACTAACCAATGGGGATTAAGAGACATCGAGATAAGGACTGATTAAGCAACGGTACTAAGTTAGGTGAACTCTACAGTTGAATAGAGCAGATGATTACGAACCAAGGGTGATGGAAAAATGATTGTGAAGCGAAGATTGGGAATATTTGGAGAGTTAATATCCGAAATTGGTATGCGAATACAGGCAGTGGATGTGCCTTCAGAGAGAAACAAAGCAGATGTACTAACCTAAATAAACAAACAGTGGTTAGTTGAGAAAGAACAGGTTCCGGTATGCTATCTAGGAACCAGAAAACTACAGTCTGACTAAAAAAACGGTCACCGTGTACACTTTATAAGATATCTCCTTTATTTATTCACCGATTTCCTTTATTTTACAGAACATGGCAGAATCAACGACCGTGAGCACACCAATACCTCAGTGGGAGCTGGGACAAAGAATACACTGTGTTAAATTTTATTACAAGACAGGCTCATTTAAGCAAACCCAGGACAGTTTCATGCATGAGTTCGAATGTGAGAAGGCTCCATCCAAAAGCAGAATTCAGAACTGGGTGGACCACTTCGAGAAGTATGGGACCGTGTAGAACCTCAACGCTGCCAGTGAGACCCGTCCAAGCCACTCGGGACGTCCCAAGGAGCGTACAGCCGAGCTGGTCGAAAGTGTGAGAGAGTCTCTCCAGGAGAGTCCGAAACGCTCTGTGCGTAAGCGAAGTCAGTCCCTCGGTATCTCTCGTGATACTTGCAGGGGAATGCTGGTGAACGATATCAGGGCTTGCCCATACAGAATACAGACGCTGCAGACCCTTACAGCCTCAGACAAGAAGCAGAGAAGCGCTATGGTAGTCAAGATGCTCGATAAGATCGAGGAGACACCAGGTTTCCTTAACCTCCTTTGAACCTCAGATGAAGCCTGCTTCCATCTTGACGGAAAGGCGAATTCCAAGACAAATGTCTTCTGAGGGTCCCCCAGACCCAATGAAGTAGCTACCAAGCCCCTACACTCTCCTAAGTGCACGGAGTGGGTTGCAATCTCGGTCAGAGGCATCATCGGACCAATCCTCATAGAAGAATCTGGCGCAGCAGTGACAGTCACCAAGGAGCGGTATGTGGAGGTCCTCAAAACTTTGAAGAGTGAGCTCCAGACCCTCTACCCGTCGCTCATGAACAAGTTCTGATTTCAGCAAGACGGAGAAAGTTCTAACACCTAAAACCTGTCCCGAGATTGGCTGAAAGAGAACTTTGGAGGCCAAGTGATCAGTCTCAAGACTAATTTTGAGTGGCCACCCCATAGCCCGGACATAAGCCTCCAGATGTTTTCCGTTAGGGCTATCTCAAGGACAGAGTGTACGCAGGGAAACCCAGAACCATCACGGAACTCAAGGAAGCCACCAGGGAGGAGATGAGAGCCATTCCCAATTCAGTCTGTAAGAACGTCATGGACAACTTCGTTCTGCGCCTCAAGAAATACACGGAGGTAAAAGGAGGCCATCTAGAACACATGCTGTAGAACGGAGAAAAAGGCCAAATACCCTAGTGTTTTGATGTGATGTTTTGAATGCAATAAACTAGTTATGCCTAAACATTCATTTCATTCGGACGAAACACTAAGAAATGGGGCCTAATCAGAGTTGAGGCCTGTTTTTTGGGGTCACCCTGTAGAAGAGTTTCATGACATGCACCACATGGGAGTGGATAGAACATTATATTTGGTGCGGAAAGTTGATCCACTTATAAAACGGAAAGAAGTTCAGAAGGTGGTCAGGAACTGTGTTCGATGTCAATTAATCGATCCTGCCTCGAATATACATGATCCTGGTGAAATTAGGATGCAGACAATTGGACACGATTAGCTATTGATATAACCCATTATTGTGGGTGCGCATACTCGTCAATAGTTGGCTTTGAACCTGGGAGACTAGCAATATAGAGGGAGTTACATGTGGAGACGGCATATGTTATTACAAAGGAACTGGAGAAGGTGATGCTGGAACATGGTCCATTAGTGGAGGTGATAATGGACAATGGCAGAGTTCTTTGCTCAGAACTTCTCCATACCATGCTTAAAAGATGGAAGATAAAAAGATATTACAGGGCAGCCTATAGGTCTGGGGGAATGGAATAGTGAAGCAACATCATCGGACAGTGTAAGAAATAGCTGATAGAGGAAGGATGTCATATGAAGAGGCCACATTTTGGTACAACATGGCATCCAAGGTCGGACAGAAGGAAGAGACAGTGCCACATAGATCAATGTTTAATTATGAATTGAGGCACCCTCTTAGAAATGGAAGAACGAAGGCCAGCCAGAATCCAAATAGGAGAAGAGAATTGGGTGAAGTCGCCAAATGCACGATGTACGACGCAATGAGAAAGAGGAGTAATTACTGGAGTGCAATCCCCTAACAACTTGAGTAACGATGGAATGCTGCAGCATATTTCATGTGTAAGGTGCGTGGTTCATGTACACGAACGAGATGTAAATGCCGAACACGAGGACATTGAAAGTAAGGCGGTTGCAATACAAATACCGCACAGAGAACGTAATGTACCGATTTGAGCATGTAAAATTATCTTTGATCAGCATGGGGGCGTGTGGTGTAAGATACTGCGATAATTTGCCTTGGTGGCAATATTTATCAATTGAGTTATCTCGGCTTTGCAGATTGGCGGTTTGAAAACTCTAAACATAGATGGCTCTTGTTGGTAGACAATTTGCTTAGGTGATTGGTTTATGGGTATGAAAACAAATCTTTTGAAATTGAAGAGTTCGGTTGATTTCTGGGCAGCCGAAAGTAAACAGAGAACAGGGGAGATTGAGATTTTTCGTGGCGGTACCACTGACCGAAAGTTAATTTAATTATATGATCGGATTACATTATTCAAGATGAATGTGCAAGATTTAGGCCTGTCACAGGCGCTTATTCATACGTGGCGCCTATCAATACTTGAGTTATTAATCTTAATAATAATATTTTGATTTTTCAATACGTTTTTCACATAAAATATCAGTAAATATAATAATGTTAATAATTATTTATCGATTTTTCAATAAGTTTTTCACATTCAAATATCATTAAATATAATAATGTTAATATCGATAAAATTTGTGACAGCCGAAAATATTTTTATATTTCAGGAGAAATTCTCAATTTCTCAAAAATAAAAAAAACAAAAGTTCAATTCGTATAAAAGAAAACTCCAAACATCCATATATGTATATATGTATATATATATGCATATGTACAAACATATATATATGCATATATATATGCATATATCTATCTATCTATCTATCTATCTATCTATCTATCTATTTGTATATATATATATATATATATATATATATATATATATATATATATTTATAATTAATTTGGCACAACACAAATGAAACGGACCGTTAAATATATCTCACAGAAATTTTAAATTTTTGGAAATGTGAAAAAATAAAAATAAAAGTAATAAAACAAACCATGGTTATTGGAATATGATAAACTGTCCTATATATATATGTATATATATATATAAATATCTATTCAATATTTTTATTTAATGTTATACCATATCTAGCCGTACACTATAAAGCCATTATAATTACTTCATGTTACATGTATATTTGACTAAATATTCTAAATATAAATTTAAGAAATACGTGAAATGCGTGAAATTGATGAATGCAATGGTCGATAATTTATCTATGATCTCAGTATATTTAAGACAAATGTCTGAACTTCAGGTCTGACATAGGCGATAATTTATCCATAGCCCCATTATATTGAAAAGGCGATAATTTATCAATGGCCCCAGTATAGTGAATATTAATGTAAGAAATTTGGTGCTATAATAGGTAATAATTAATCTATGGTCTTAAAATACTGAAGATAAGATATAAATGATGATTTATATCCTGGAAAAACGATTCTGGTGCGTATTTAAACTAATTGAAATCTACAAAATTAGTGAAGGGCCAAGTTGTGCATCTCTGACCCCTTATCCGTGAATACCTGACGATCAATTTGATCATACTATTAAACTTACTATTGCTTTACTTACGGCAGAACAACTTCATGGAAATCCGTCCTCCATGAAAAATATAATTTCAAGCATACAATTCCCAGATGGAGAATCAAAATAATCATTGTCAATGCTAATATGTTGATTGCATGCTTTACAGCAGACGGATGATATTAGTCTGTGTCCAATGCTAATATGTTGATTACATGCTTTACAGCGAACGGATTATATTAGTCTGTGGTTAATGCTAATATGTTGATTGAATGCTTTACAGCGAACGAATGATATTAGTGTGTGTCCAATGCTAATATGTTGATTGCATGCTTTACAGCGAACGGATGATATTAGTCTGTGTCCAATGCTAATATGTTGATTGCATGCTTTACAGCGAACGGATGATATTAGTCTGTGTCCAATGCTAATATGCTGATTGCATGCTTTACAGCGAACGGATGATATTAGTCTGTGTCCAATGCTAATATGTTGATTGCATGCTTTACAGCGAACAGATGATATTAGTCTGTGTCCAATGCTAATATGTTGATTGTATGCTTTACAGCGAACGGCTGATATCAGTCTGTGTCCAATGCTAATATGTTGATTGAATGCGTTACACCGAATGGATGATATACGTCTGTGTCCAATGCTAATCTGTTGATTGCATGCTTTAGAGCAAACGGATAATATTATGTCATATGAAGAGGCCACATTCTGGTACAACATGGCATCCAAGGTCGGACAGAGAGAGAAGACAGTGCCACATAGATCAATGTTTGATTATGAATTGAGGCACACTCTTAGTAATCGAAGAGCGAAGGCCAGCCAGAATTCAAATAGGAGAAGAGGTTCGGGTGAAGTCGCCAAATGGACGATGTACGACGCAATGAGAAAGAGGAGTAATTACTGGAGTGCAATCCCCTAAACAACTTGAGTAACGATGGGATGCTGCAGCATATTTTATGGGTGATGCACGTTGTTCATGTAGACGATAGAGATGTAAACGCCGAATACGAAGACATTGAAAGTGAGGCGGTTGCAATACAAATACCGCACAGAGAACGTAATGTACCAATTTGGACATGTAAAATTATCTTTGATCAGCATGGGGGCGTGTAGTTTCAGATACTGCGATAATTTGCCTTGGTGGCAATATTTGTCAATTGAGTTATCTCGGCTTTGCAGATTGGCGGTTTGGAAACTCTAAAGTGTAACCTTACTGTGCCAGAAAAATAAAATAAAAAAAGTTTTGACTGTAATTCAACCAAACTGAATTTCGTGCAACCCACTTCCTGCCTTTTTCTCCAAACGTTTTTAATGTTTTTCACATTCAAACCAAACTTCGTGCAACCCACTTTCTACCTTTCTCCGTCTAATCCAAAATCGCTTCTGGCCTTCACAGCTGTCCTCTTGATTTGTCTCACCTAATATCCACATGTGCAAATCGCATAAACACGTGCACCTATGAAGAGAAGCCCTTTTTAAATTTGCACACGACATGAAAAATACCTCCTGCTTTTTCCTGATGGTGCGTGTTCCTCTTTATTGTTACACTCCACCTGATCGTATGATCCCACAAGTGACAGATGGTGGTGTTCGCTTTATTCTTGTACTTCTCCGTAGTGGTACAGTTATTTCTTCCTCTCTTACATCAGATGTACCAAGGCCTGAATTGGCAATGGAATGAGGCAGCTCAACCAAGGAACGTCTGTCCTCTCCCTCACTTTCAGATACAGAACCACTACTACCTGTATCGGAATCTGGTTCTCTCCATTCAGCACTCTCTGATGATGTATCATCATTGTCGTCCACTACCGGTGCTAAACTAAGACGTGGGCGCACATCTCCTACATGTCGAGGCGTGCTATTGACGACCACCGACTGTTGACTTATTACTCCAGTGACACGACCTGGTCTGAATTCCGACGTGCAACGTCCTTGTTGATTTTTCACCCAAACTGTGATCCACCTCTTTATAAAGTGCAGAGATCTCCTGGTGATTCTGATAAGGCACAACATTGACTCCTTTCATTCTAATCTGGTATGAGTACAACAAATTGGCAGGTGCTGATGATGCGGACACATCATCCTTGGGAGTAACGTTGTACCAATACACAGCATCCATAATAAGACAGCTCTTTCGTGCAGCAATCCGCTTCACTGTCCTATGATACCTTTCTATAATACCATTTCCTGATGGCCGGTATGCACAGCGTGGTCGAAAGTTTAAATCCCACGCGTTCATGAACTGCCTTAACTGTTGACTGCAGAAGGCAGTGTCATTATCAGCCATAATCTCGGCTGGGGGGCCACGTTCAAGAAACACCGATTCTAATTGCCGGTTCACATGTGCAGTGTCTTGCCGTTGTAGTGGCCGCCAGATTGAACACCGTGTGGGTCCACAATCGATCAGTGTCAAAAAATGGCAACCATTGTAGTGTGTGATGTCCATGTCTAGCCGATCCATAAGTCCTGCACACCGAGTCTTCCCTTTTTCTATTGAACTGGAGATGGGTCTATTTCTGGCATTCCTCACAATTCCGAATAACTGCCTTTACTGCCGCTTTAGACACAGACAGGTTGATTCTACGCACAGAATATAATGTTCGCCTGATACCAGGATGTCCACCATGTCGATGAATTTTGTTCAGCTGCGTTGGGTTCAGGTTTCCTGTGGCAAAAGCACACACTGGTTGTGTTGGTTCACTCTCTATCTTTACATCATTGAGCCACCGCTGTGGAACTCTCGTCAGGGAGTCTGCTCGGTTCTGGCCAGATCTTACTAGTGCTATATCAACTGAAATGTCGTACTTTTTCACAAGTGAGATTATCGTGCCCAGTCTCCGCCTTATGAGCATCTCACTTGCAGCCTTGGTGCTCAATCGAGACTTTCCCGTGAGCGCATTGGTCACCCAGTGGTACACACACACAGAGTCTGTTTTCATGTGTAACACATTGGCATTCCATTTGAGTGCAAGGTGTAGTTCTTTTAGCACGGCATCCAGCTCTGCCACGTTTATATGTTGGGTATCCCTTGTTGGTCGCAACCAGCTTGCATCCTTGATGATGGCTCCACTGGCGTCAAGAGCTACTCCCACAGCAAGCGAGCTTGTGTCCACCCACACATTCAGTTCCTTTGTGGCCACGCACCATTTTCTTCGGATGGGATCTGGTTGCTGTACACGGGCAAGTGTATCTGCTATCATACACTCCAGTGGAGTATCGCTAACCTTGTCATCCCAGTTCTGTGTAACAGTTGTAGCATAACGTTTAATAAATCCTGTTGCTACCCGAAGCCATCCACACACTGGAAAATGCCCCACCAGTTTGCCACACATGGAGAAGATACATATTCGTGTCATAGTTCTCGGCGCATCCACAGTACTGGTTCCTCGCCGCCATCGCAGTTGGCCATGCTCTTCCCAAATTTCTTATCCCAGCACTTGTGCACCATTTTTCAGTTTTTCTGGGTCCTTATTAGTAAGTCCGTACAGGTCCAGATGCTTCCTTACGGATATTGCCGACGCCACATCCTCATTAATATATATGTCATCAATATACGCCGACGTTGCTCTCCTTATCTTCTCATCCTTGGCTAACACAGCCTCGAGCACAGCCCGCATTATAAGAGGTGCCACATTTAAGCCAAATCCTAACCTAGTTAGACAATATCTTTGTCCTTTAAATATGACTGTCTGGTACCACTAGAGAGATCTCTCAACATGGATCTGTAGGTATGCCTTCCTAGGTCCAGAATGAATACATTCGTTTCTTGCTGTCTCCATTCTCGCATTTTCTCTGTGCGAACATCTGCATCGCCAGTGAATGCATCAACATAGGTGTTTAATACCCGATAGTCCATCACAGGACGCACTTTATTTTCATTGGCCTGTAGCACAGCCATCAGTGGTATTAGTCCCTTGGGGGACCAAACTCCTGATTATATGGCAACCGTTGTTTATCCAGGACTGCAACTCGCATTCATAATCCTCCCTTAATTCATTAGACATTGCATATTCAGAAATCCGAGTTTCTAGTTTCTCTGGTGCATAATCTGCTGACCATTTCCATGCTGCAACCCACACATTTTTCCGTTCATCAAATTTGGCAACAAAATCAGCTTCGTTAATACAAAGTGCTGCGCAGATGGGTTGTGCTTCCCCAAACTCCACACTTCCAGAATGTGTGATGCGAACGCCACCGAGTGCCTTAATGGCGTCAATGCCAAGTAACATATCGAAATCAAGAGGTTTACCTTGCATAATAAGCACCTTGATTGTGGCAACGTTACCAGTCTCTGTGTGAATCCTAATAGTGCCATTTACGCAGCAGGCCTGCGTAGCGCCGGTTGATGTAGTTACCATTATCTTCTGCTTTGACCAAGACCGACATAGCTTTGCACTCAAGATAGAACGTGAGCATCCAGTGTCAAGCAGAGCCAAGCATGGTGCATCATCAACATAGATGGTAATGACAGGTAGCGCCGAGTTCACATTCTGACTGGGGGAAATACTGGCGCTGATGTCTTGTCCCCAACTTCGTTTCCCGGACAATCTCTTACCAAATGACCAGTCTTGTTGCACCGATAACATCGTTGACGGGTAGTCTGCCTCCTTTGCATGCAGTCTCGTGCAAAATGATTAGGGCCGTTGCATTTGTAACATGTATAATCAGATTGCCTCATGCCCACAGGTGGTTGAGTGATTCGAGTAGGCTGTGTCGCAGCCACAACTGGTTCCCCCACTTCAGCATTGTCTTTCATCAATGCTCGAGCTCGAGCCAACAGTTCTTCTAAAGTCATATCGTTCACTCTAGAGGAGGACCGCAACAGCCTTTTCACAGGGTTAGGAAGCCCCCGTACAAAGACATACACCAACACATTATCTGGTATTCCTTCAAATAGCACTGACAGTTTCCGCAGATCTGCCAAATATACGTCTACAGTCTCACCCGGACGCAATACACGTGCCTCGAACTTCTCATACGCTGTAAATCTGTCATCGGCAAAGGCAGTAAATAGATCTCCTTTACTTCGTGCTGCATCGGATTTTTCTTCTTGAGTTAGTCGCTGGTAAACTGCGAATGCCTCCCCAGTTAGCCGAAGTGGGATGACATTTTCAAGCCGCTTCACTCCAGATAAGTCACACACTAATTCCACCTTCTCAATCCATTCAACGACTTCTCCAGTCCCATCAAACTCAGGAATTATCTTTAGGTCAAAACGGTTGTCCATTTTAAGCCAAAATAGCTTGTTACCTGACTGTGCCAGAAAAATAAAATAAGAAATGTTTTGACTGTAATTCAATCGAACCGAATTTCGTGCAACCCACTTTCTGCCTTTTTCTCCAAACGTTTTTAATGTCTTTAACATTCCAACAAAACTTCGTGCAACCAATCCAAAATCGCTTCTTCTGACCTTCACAGCTGTCCTCTTGATTTGTCTCACCTAATATCCACATATGCAAATCGCATAAACGCCTGCACCTATGAAGAGAAGCCTTTTTTAAATTTGCATACGACATGCAAAGCACTTCCTTCTTTTTCCTGATGGTGCGTGTTCCTCTTTATTGTTACACTCCACCTGATCGTATGATCACACAAGTGACAGATTGTGGCTGGTCGCTTTATCCTGGTACCTCTTCGTAGTAGTACAGTTATTTCTTCTTCTCTTACATCAGATGTACCAAGGCCTGAATTGGCAATGGAATAAGGCAGCTCACCCAAGGAACGGTTGTCTTCTCCCTCACTTTCAGATGCAGACCCACTACTACCTGTATCGGAATCTGGTTCTCTCCATTCAGTACTCTCTGATGATGTGTCATCATTGTAGTCCACTACCGGTGCTAAACTCAGACGTGGGCGCACATCTCCTACATGTCGAGGCGTGCCATTGACGACCACCGACTGTTGACTTATTACTCCAGTGACACGACCTGGTCTGAATTTCGACGTGCAACGTCCTTGTTGATTTTTCACGCAAACTGTGTCCCCCTCTTTATAAAGTGCAGAGATCACATGGTGATTCGGATGAGGCACAACATTGACTCTTTTCACTCTGATCTGGTATGAGTATTAAAGCTAATCTTTTGAAATTGAAGATTTCGGTTGATGTCTGGGCAGCCGAAATAATTCTATTATCGGATTACATTATTCAAGATAAATGTGCAAGATTTAGGCCTGTCACAGCCGCTTATTCATACGTGGCCCCTATCAATATTTGAGTTATTAATCTTAATAATCCATATATATATATATATATATATATATATATATATATATATATATATATATATATATATATATATATATGTTTCAGGGCACAAAATTTATAAATAGTTTCAAATATAAGCGGAATTTTGTTAATCTCGAGCGAGCTCGTTCGTCCAACATCTCATCAGGAGTACTCGTTGGAATAAAACAGGATGAAATAAATTAATAGTGAGAAAAGAAAAACGAAAAAAAGTCAAATATGGGGAATTTACTGCCGGTAAAAATACACGTTTATAAGATTCAATTCAATTCAACGAATAAAAACAACTAAATGCTTTCTTTTTTTGTTTTTTTCTCACTATTAATGTATTTAATCCTGTTTTATTCCAACGATTACTCCTGATGAGATGTTGGACGAAAGAGCTCTCGAGACCACACTTACGGAGATTAGCAAAATTCCGCTCATATTTAAAACTATATATATATATATATATTCAATATTTTTATTTAATTTTATACCATATCTAGCTGTACACTATTGAGCCATTATAATACTTTATGTCACATCTATATTTGACGATATATTCTAAATATAAATATTTATATTAATACGTGAAATGCCGTGAAATTCAGGAATGCAATGGTCGATAATTTATTTATGATCTCAGTATATTTAAGACAACTATCCGAACTTCAGGTCTGACATAGACGATAATTTATCCATAGACCCATTATATTGAAGAGGCGGTAATTTATAAATGGCCCTAATATAGTTAATATTAATGCGTGCAATTTGGTGCTATCATAGGCGATAATTTATCATTGGCCCCAGTATAGTGAATATTAATGCGTGAAATTTGGTGTTATCATAGGCGATAATTAATCTATGGTCCCCAAATACTGAAGATAAGATATAAATGATGATTTCTATCCTGGAAAAACGAGTCTGGTGTGTAATTAAAATAATTGAAATCTATAGAATTAGTGAAGAGTTAAGTTGCGCATCTTTGTACGCACACCTGACCCCTTATCCGAATATTACGGAAAACCTGACGATCAATTTGATAATACTATTAAACTTTACTTACGGCGGAACAACGTCATGGAAATCCGTCCTTCTTGAAAAATACAATTCCCAGATGGAGAATCAAAATAATCATTTCCAATGTTAATATGTTGATTGCATGTATTACAGTAAACGGATGATATTAGACGGTGTCCGATGCTAATCTGTTAATTGCATGCGTTACAGCGAACAGATGATATTAGTCTGTGTTCAATGTTAATCTGTTGATTGCATGCTTTACAGTGAACGGATGATATTAGTCTGTGGCCAATGCTTATGTGTTGATTGTATGATTTACAGCGAACGGATGATATTAGTCTGTGTCCAATGCTAATCTGTATTGTATGCATTACAACGAACGGGTGATATTAGTCTGTGTCCAATGCTAATATGTTGATTGCATGCTTTACAGCAAACGGATGATATTAGTCTGTGTCCAATGCTAATCTGTATTGTATGCATTACAACGAACGGGTGATATTAGTCTGTGTCCAATGCTAATATGTTGATTGCATGCTTTACAGCGAACGGATGATATTAGTCTGTGTCCAATGCTAATATGTGGATTGCATGCTTTACAGCGAACGGATGATATTAGTCTGTGTTCAATGTTAATATGTTGATTGCATGCTTTACAGCGAACGGATGATATTAGTCTGTGTCCAATGCTAATATGTTGATTGCATGCTTTACAGCGAACGGATGATATTAGTCTGTGTTCAATGTTAATATGTTGATTGCATGCTTTACAGCGAACGGATGATATTAGTCTGTGTCCAATGCTTATATGTTGATTGCATGCTTTACAGCGAACGGATGATATTAGTCTGTGTTCAATGCTAATATGTTGATTGCATGCTTTACAGCGAACGGATGATATTAGTCTGTGTTCAATGCTAATATGTTGATTGCATGCTTTACAGCGAACGGGTGATATTAGTCTGTGTTCAATGTTAATATGTTGATTGCATGCTTTACAGCGAACGGATGATATTAGTCTGTGTCCAATGCTAATATGTTGATTGCATGCTTTACAGCGAACGGATGATATTAGTCTGTGTTCAATGTTAATATGTTGATTGCATGCTTTACAGCGAACGGATGATATTAGTCTGTGTCCAATGCTAATATGTTGATTGCATGCTTTACAGCGAACGGATGATATTAGTCTGTGTTCAATGCTTATATGTTGATTGCATGCTTTACAGCGAACGGATGATATTAGTCTGTGTTCAGTGTTAATATGTTGATTGTATGATTTACAGCGAACGGATGATATTAGTCTGTGTCCAATGCTAATCTGTATTGTATGCATTACAACGAACGGGTGATATTAGTCTGTGTCCAATGCTAATATGTTGATTGCATGCTTTACAGCGAACGGATGATATTAGTCTGTGTCCAATGCTAATATGTTGATTGCATGCTTTACAGCGAACGGATGATATTAGTCTGTGTTCAATGTTAATATGTTGATTGCATGCTTTACAGCGAACGGATGATATTAGTCTGTGTCCAATGCTTATATGTTGATTGCATGCTTTACAGCGAACGGATGATATTAGTCTGTGTTCAATGCTAATATGTTGATTGCATGCTTTACAGCGAACGGATGATATTAGTCTGTGTTCAATGCTAATATGTTGATTGCATGCTTTACAGCGAACGGATGATATTAGTCTGTGTTCAATGTTAATATGTTGATTGCATGCTTTACAGCGAACGGATGATATTAGTCTGTGTCCAATGCTAATATGTTGATTGCATGCTTTACAGCGAACGGATGATATTAGTCTGTGTTCAATGTTAATATGTTGATTGCATGCTTTACAGCGAACGGATGATATTAGTCTGTGTCCAATGCTAATATGTTGATTGCATGCTTTACAGCGAACGGATGATATTAGTCTGTGTTCAATGCTTATATGTTGATTGCATGCTTTACAGCGAACGGATGATATTAGTCTGTGTTCAGTGTTAATATGTTGATTGCATGCTTTACAGCGAACGGATGATATTAGTCTGTGTTCAATGTTAATATGTTGATTGCATGCTTTACAGCGAACGGATGATATTAGTCTGTGTTCAATGCTAATATGTTGATTGCATGCTTTACAGCGAACGGATGATATTAGTCTGTGTTCAATGCTTATATGTTGATTGCATGCTTTACAGCGAACGGATGATATTAGTCTGTGTCCAATGCTAATATGTTGATTGCATGCTTTACAGCGAACGGATGATATTAGTCTGTGTCCAATGCTAATATGTTGATTGCATGCTTTACAGCGAACGGATGATATTAGTCTGTGTTCAATGTTAATATGTTGATTGCATGCTTTACAGCGAACGGATGATATTAGTCTGTGTTCAATGCTAATATGTTGATTGCATGCTTTACAGCGAACGGATGATATTAGGCTGTGTTCAATGTTAATATGTTGATTGCATGCTTTACAGCGAACGGATGATATTAGTCTGTGTCCAATGCTAATATGTTGATTGCATGCTTTACAGCGAACGGATGATTTTAGTCTGTGTCCAAACACGTCGAACACTTTTGAATCAGACTAATTTTTTCCCGTTAATTATCTTCTCAATTCAACTATTAAAACAGATTAAACTCTTAGTACAGTATCGATATCAAGATAAAATTCTGTTAAATATTTCATCTGATAACTCCCAAAAGTTCCCCCTAATTTATCCCTTCTACCACCTTCTTCGAATTTATCCAGCATAATCTTAAACTAATCCACATTTTACTCTGTTCGCAAAAAAAACTTTGAAAACTTTGAAAACTGCCTTGACAATAACCTTCCAGATCTAGGAGAAATACTAGAAAAATGCCACCCATAGTTAGAAATGCTATTAATTATCGTGAAAGTCTCAATTATATCACCTCTCATTCTCTAGCAAATTGGTCAATCCTAATTTGTGCAATCTCTGCTTGTAACTGCACTGCTTTACTTATTTGATGCTGTTGCACTGATGTACTAGAGATAACTTAATAGACTGAGGACGGGATTTCCGCAAAGAAAGTCGCAGGCGCAGTATTTGTATGATCAATCACTAATCACACACCAATTGTCATGGAAATGCCAAAGCAGATGAAGAATCACGAACAAAGAACTCCCACAAGATGTGTAGTTTATTCACCGTATATGTGAATAACCAGTCAAAGTACCCGGATATCTGCAATAGCATATACACTAATGACATATTAGCATTAAGTAAATCTCTTTAGGTTTATACCATCTAGATTATTAAATAGATGCTCTAATAGCCATCTCCACATAATATAAAGAGTGGAATCTATATATCAACAGAATCCATCCGGATAAGAAAAGTGAACCTTAAAGTCATTGAAGATGAACGGGAACGTGTTAATCCCTTTTTATCCAGTTTACCTATGTGTAACCCTCAATAGAATCCAATCGTTCAAGACGATCATGAACAGAGTAACAGAAAAATGTCAACAAAAAATAATCTCATTCAACTTGGCAACGCTCGCTTGAGAGTAACTTTTAAGACATGGCAAAAAGGTTGAAGCAGTGAATAAAATTCATGTACACTTTGCTAACAGTCTAATAACTTATTTACAATAGTACTTTGGAAGAGAAAAGGAAGAGAGATGGTCAAGTATTTGTCACTACTATCTTGAATATTTAAAACTTTTATAGAAGTTCTTTCTCAGCTACGTATCACCATTCCTTTGCCCTTGCGTTAGTGTTCATAAAAAGTTAGATATTCTTATTTTTTCTAAAAATGTCCTCATAATATAAGGAACACATTCTTTGTCACGATGTCAGGATTTCTGTCTGTCCGTAGCACATATTTTTTGTAAACGTAAGAAATACATTGGGTAATATCTTTTTAGGTTAAATAATAAATAAATTAACCAATCTGAAGCCGAGACTGCGATTCGAACAACAAATTTGATATCTTCAGTAGGCCCGTAAAAGTAATCTCACTGAAATATCTTTCTGTCAAGCCGTATATATAGTTATACGAAAATGGCAGAAACGACATGCGTTTTTTTTCGATTGTACATAATTAATTTGTTTTCAAGTTCTAATAAATTAATATTCGGAAATATACAGTTATAACGGGTATTGTCAAATTTGCATGTGTATTTATAATATTTTCATTAGTAGTGTTAGGGTTAGGGTTTAATAAAAAAATATTAATATAATTAATTAAAGAAATTTTATTCGAAAAACGATCGCCTATTTAAAAGCATATTTAGACTTTCTGTTTAAAGGGAGATAATTACATGAAAACTTCAATGTAATTATTTGGAAAACTGAGGACTAATTTCTCCGGAAATGACGTCATTGTGAGAGGGAAGCGGGGAAACCGTTATTGTTTACTTTTTATTCTTTTGTACACCAGAGGCATGTGTGTAAACTTTCAATTCTTATGCAACAGGTGGATACCAGGTGACGCGGTAGCCTAGCAGAAAATGCGACCGACTGGGAGCACTTATTTGCTAGTCATCTAATTATATAAGCTAACATGATAAAAACTGGTAGGCAAAGTGAAATCAGATTCCTTGTCTTTTAACTTGACCGACCCCATCAAAAAGTAAGACGTCCATTGGACTCCCTCCACGTCGATTTTCCTGGTGGGTATAAAGAGGTAGTAAGACGGGCATTTACGATAAAGCAGTTTCCAATGTGCTCGTGTTTTTCCACCTGGCTCGTTGGGATTTAATTATGTTCCTCCCCTTATATCACTGGGTGTGTGTTTGGCAAACAGAATCGAATCGGCTCTATTACATGAGTAACTGTGGTTAAAAATAAAAAGGGAATTGAATATTTCCTACTGTAAAAATGGACGGAAAATGAAAGGTTACCAGTTTTGAAGTGTGCGGACCGTTACGCATGCTGGACACTCGATTCCTGGTAACCAGATTTGATATAGGTGTCATTCATTTGCATAGAAGGAGAACAACTAGTTTTAGAAAGAAACGAATGGTGGAAGACAGTTCAGTTCGAAATTTGATAGCTGAAAGCGAAGAGCGAGATTAGGATTGAGATTGTTCGTTGTGGAAGAGAAGTGGCTTGTAATTCATTATCGGATTACAGTAACTAAAAGTAGAGTGTAATTCTCTGCTTTGTTAGACTAGTTAGGTCTTGACTTATCAATGCCAACACTTGCCATACCACTATGCATGACGTCATAATCATTTTTGTGATTATTTCAATTCGATTCTATAACATGTGAATCTCGAGTGAAAAAGAAGTTTTTTGTGTATTTACCGTAAATAAGATATTCTTGACCTATATGCAGAGGTGTGGCACAGGTCTTAAACATGCTCACCATCACGTATTGGCCTCTTATAGGATACAATTGCGAAAAATCTCCCTGAAAAAGAAAGCGCAGATTTTAATATTAAAAATACAGTCGATTCGAAAGGCGCGTTCACAATGATACTTGAATGCATCAATAAATGATCGGACACCATTAACATTTAAAACTTAGAGGTCAGAGAGTGTGATATTTGAAACTTGACAGGGCAAGAAACGTAATATTTTATACTTAGTCGTGAACGACAAAGAAAGTGATGCGTGTCAGATCAAGGAAAGTAATATTTCAAACTGAAACTAGATAGATGATAGAAAATAATATTTAAAAATTAAGCATAACTGACGAAGACGTAATATTTATTGGTTAAACGTGACACGTAAAAGACAGCCATATTTTAAACTTAAGCGTGACAGATAAAAGTACATATTATTTGAACATTTAGCAACAAAGGCCAAAGAAGGAAATATAACAAAAAATAATATTTTGAACGTAATACTACTTTAAACTTTATGATGTATTTAAGAAGTTAAGAGAACGCAAGTGTAGGAGTGAGAGGAGACATACTGGTCGAAGCCAGGCTTTCTTCCGAAAGAGACAGGAAACGGATGCTGATGCATGCCGGGAGTAGACAGGCAAAAGAGGGGGTGTTATAATTGTGGTACTAGGACACTGAACGTTACATATACGTAATTCAGCCACGAATGTAAATATGTGAAAACGTTGAAAACCCGATGAAAGGGAAACAACCCGTACTCCATAAAAATGAATAACACATCGTATCACAAATTATAATCCTATATTGTATAAACAACGAAGACAAATTAACAATACATAACAAGTATATTTTTTTCAAAAGATCAACAGATATTCTTTTCGGACAAACGGAGTTCTTATAAGAGGCTGGTTTTCGTTATTCCGAGAAAGTTGATCAGAATTAAAAGTTCAAATATAGCAATCAAGAAGGCTTATAGCTTTAATGAAAATGAAAATAGGAAAATCTTCTTCTTTTTTACGTAATTCGAGGAAAACAAATGAGAAGTCCTTCTCCTCCCACAGGACATCGAGATATGAAGGTAAATGTGTTAAAATCGCGAGGAAGGATTGAACGAGATCATTTAACACGACAATATATGACATTATGAAAGTTCGATTTAGAACGAATTAATATAGTATTTTTTGTCCATATGTCGTAAACACATACCTTTTTGATTTGACGGCGGAGGGAATGCTATTTTAACAGAATTTTAGATTCTGTGGTCCGTTCTTAACGAGCTGTTTTTAGGGTCCCGAGATAACGTAATCTCGACTTTGGAGAGGTAATCAATTTTGTTGGACCAGGGTTTTTCTTTTGGTGTCAGGTAGATAGCAGTATTAGATGTCGCTGTATTTCTTAGCCGTTAATTTTCGAATTCCACTTTTCCTATTTTTGATTTTGTGTGCGGGGATAAATTGTTTGATATGACAGCGAGGTGAGCTGCCAATCTCTTAGAGTTCCGCTCTTAGCGCTGCTCGAGGACCTTCTCCTGATGTTTTTTCTCGCTTCGATTTTCTCACTCTCCTGTGCATAGTAACAGTATTCTTTCATTTGATTTGTTGAATCCTCCGCCCCCACAAATGCGTGGGCTGAATTATGAAAGCCTGTCTGTCGAGCTTCCTGTTGACCTCCTTTTGACAAACGTCTCCCGCCTGCACACCCTTTCTTTATGCTAGGGGAACATGTGCCAACAAGAACCCTGCTCGCTTTTTATGCTTTATGGGGCAAAATATGTAGATAAAACAGTTGCGATGTTATCAGATTAATAAGTGATTTCTTTATTCTTATCTAATTGAGTAAACCTTGTTATTCGGGTCACCAATCATTTTTAGGGGAATATTATTAAGAGCTTATACTTGGGGTTTACTTAGCAATTTGTGACCTATTTGCGTTACGCAAAGAATATCAAATATGGGATTATTAATCGAGCAAGTGCGTACAAAAATGGCTACGGGTTAAAATTAACAGAGGAAACAAACAAAGAAAAGGGAAGCATTATTCTTATTACATTGAAAAAGAAGCGAAGGAATAACAAATAAGAATCGTATTTAGTAAAATTAACAATTAGAGTAACACATTTATATTAACAAAACAATTTATTTTTTGATAATACATTTTGTGACGCTATCAGTTACAGAGAATGCTTGAGTTCATTTTTAAGGAGTGAAACGTTCAATGTAAAAGTTCATCGCGTACGAGCTATAGTGTCCATGTTAGTATGATGGGTACGTGTGTGTGGGATTCAAAGTTGTGTATTAAATTTGTGGCAATTGTTATGTGTGCGTTTTTGAAGAATAGTTCGTTATTCGTGGTAGGTATTAAAATTACCTACTTTTTGACTTTTGCCTTCCCCTCTCCTCGATCTCCTGTATTTTTAACTTAAGCGTTTTAGACCCAAACTATTGTTTAGAACATACGCGTGAAAGACCAACGAACGTAATATTTAAATCTTAAGCAACACGGACCATAAAAGTAATATTCAAAACTAGTGTGACGAACCATAGAAGGTGATATATTTAACTTAAGTGTGACAGACGAAAAAATGTAATATGTTACAGACCAATGAATCTAATATCTTAAACCTGAAATTTCAACGTGACAGACAAAGGAACTTACTATAGAAAATTTAAGCGTGACATTCTAAACAAAGCAGCATCTTAAACTTAAACGGCACTAAAGAAAGAAATATCTTAAACTTGAGTGTTACACTACAGACAAAATAAATAATAAAAACTTAACATGGACGACGGCACCAGGGGGGGGGCAGGGGTGGGGCTCAACCCCCTCACTTTTTAACTTGTCCCCCCCCCACTTTACGGTCATCAATAATGAAGTTATATATGCATGTGTTTAACCGGCGCCCCCCCCCACTTTTTAGGAGAAGCCCCCCCCCCGACTTTTATAACTGTCCCGCCGGTCCTGCTTAAGACTGACAGACAAAATAAAGTAATATTTTGAACTTAAATGTTACAGACAAAAGAAAAGAATATATCAAATAGGGCATACAAAAAATATTTTAAACTTAAGCATGACAGACCAAGGAACGTTAGTTTTTAAACTTACGCTTGACAGACTAAATAAAGTTATATTTAAAAATTAAGCATGACTGACAAAGGCGCAATATTTTTACTGAAGCGTGACAGACCAATGTAATTAATATTTCGAACATTATTAGTTTAAACCTAAGCGTGACAGACTAAAAATGTAATATTTAGAACATAACCGTGAAGTTTAAAAAATAATAATTATGTAAATTGGAAAAAAAACGCATGTTGTTTAGGCGAGTTTTCGTAACATTATATATACTACCTGACAGAGCAATATGCTAGTCCGATTAAGCAACGTTATAACAATCAATTTTATTGGTAAAATAAGTAAAGTGCAGCAAGCCATGTAAATAAATAGTTAAAAGATATTGCATCTATATAGTCTGGATGTTTCTCCAAGACGACTTTAGACCTTTTTATAACATAGTTTACCCCAAACAAGGCAGGCCGCTACTATAGACGTAAGGGGCTACTGAGGAAAAAGAAAAGGGAGAAGGTTGAGGGGGTCAACCTAAATTGGGATCTGCGCAGCGAGATGTCTGTTTACATTAGTTTTGAATTTTTGCATGTCAGTACTGTTGGGCAAACAGGGAGCAGAGAGGGAGTTCCATAGGCCATCAGCATTAGAAAAGAAGCTATTTGAGTAGAAAGCTCCCCGGCATCTGGGGACCTCCACAGTGAATAGATTGGATTTAGTTGATGGTCGAGTTGGTCTAGTGAATTTACGTCGAGGAGGCACCAGAGTAGCCAATTCATTCCTTGATATGGTATACATGATCACGACGTATTGGTAGGTTGTTTCAGGAAGATGAAACATGGACATATAACACTGCTTTTCATCTGTTGAGACGAAAGCGACGATGGTACATCTTGTGCAGATGTCCGCGGAGACTGCGACAACGCGTTGGTTTGAAAGTATTCAGTAATACTCTAGTGCTCATATCACTACCCGCAGGACTGTTCTTCAGTTTTAAAATAAATTATTAACTCAGAAGATTTCAGAAAAAAACGTACGCAGATAATCAAAACACACACAAGCCTGAAGAAGACCGCAGGCCACAGCGATCGAGAGTTAATATAAATGTTTCATATTATTAATTTTGCATTTTATCTGTTTCAGTTGTCCATCCCTTTGATATAAATTAAGTGGATATTATTAAAATAATTCTTTCTCACTTCTAATGGGCATAGTTCCAGGGAAATGCTGACATGATAAAAAATCCATCATTAATTATATAGAATGGACGGTATTATTTTACATAACTGAATTGCAAAGGACGCTTACCGTAAAGTATCCTATCTCACACTGCAATTTTGAGACATGAGACCATGACCCCATAGTGATCGTTGCACTGCTGATTGCACAACTTCCAATGCCTCTTTCAAGATTAACCGGCCTGGCATCTTTGCAAGTACAAACGAAGATTAGTCCTACTTCATCTCACGATGGACGGATCATTTCGATGTAACTTAAGTAACGGACAAATACCTCATTGTACAACTACTTGCGTGCTGTGACGATATGTGACGATACACTACGTAGAGATTTAACAAGAACTGCTGGTGCATATTGACTGACGAAATCCAGACTGATCTCCTCAAATCTATAAGAGTACTCGCCGTCCGAGTGGAAAACACTTATCGGATTGAGATCCTAATATGTTATCATACCGGCGTAAGCAGCAAAACACAAAGCAATAGCAAATTCACTTCAACAACAAAACGCAGCAATGATATATCCCCAGTGCGTCGAGGCTATCGGCAGTAGCTACCGTCTTAACAGGAACACACCAACAGAAAAGAGACACAGTCCTAACAGGAATACACCAACAGAAAAGAGACACAGTCTTAACAGGAATACACCAACAGAAAAGAGACACAGTCTTAACAGGAACACACCAACAGAAAAGAGACACAGTCCTAACAGGAATACACCAACAGAAAAGAGACACAGTCCTAACAGGAATACACCAACAGAAAAGAGACACAGTCTTAACAGGAATACACCAACAGAAAAGAGACACAGTCTTAACAGGAATACACCAACAGAAAAGAGACACAGTCATAACAGGAACACACCAACAGAAAAGAGACACAGTCCTAACAGGAATACACCAACAGAAAAGAGACACAGTCATAACAGGAACACACCAACAGAAAAGAGACACAGTCTTAACAGGAATACACCAGCACAGAAGAGACCTGCACCTACAGTTACAAGAAAGGACATAGCACACGAGAATTATCAAGAGTCTGAGACAAGAATTAACATGCCTCTGGTCACACATGTTCTTACTGCATAAGGCGAAACCCTTTTGAGTCAGTTTATCGCAGCAATGATAGATCCAGACCAAAACCATCTGGATAACAGGAAGTTTGAAAGTTCTATTTTCGATTACTTATGTGTAATAAATGAGACAAATTTTGAGCAGTGTTACAAATCAATTATCTTTGCTCATTACATTGAGGAGGCCTACCTAAAAAGTATTCGACCAGTAAAAATATTTCAAATACGTGACGGGGTTGGGACCCTAATTTCCTTCAAAATAGGCCCCTTGTGCTTTCACACACTTAGCCCAACGATCCATCCACTGCCGGAATCCTTTCTGAAAGTCTTCTTGAGTGTGGCTGCCGTTACAAGCTTTAGTTTTAGCGTTTTTCTTTGGAGTGTGGAAGTCGTTACAAGTTTTAGTTTGATTTTTTTCTTGGAGTGAGACTGCCGTTACAAGTTTTAGCTTTAGTGTTTTTTCTTGGAGAGTAACTGTCGTTACACGTTTTATTTTTAGCGTTTTTCATAGAGTGTGACTGCCGTTAAAAGTTTTAGTGTTTTCCTTAGAGTGTAGTTCTCGTCACACATTTTAGTTTTAGCTTTTTTCCTTGAAGTGTAACTGTCGTTACAAGATGTAGTTTTAGTCTTTTTCCTTAAAGTGTGACTGCCGTTAAAAGCTTTAGTTTTAGTGTTTTTCTTAGAAGTGTGACTTTCGTTCCAAGTTTTAGTTTTAGCGTTTTTCCTTAAAGTCTTACTTTGTTAAAAGTTTTAGTTTATTTGTTTTTCCTTTATTTATTACTGTCGTAACCAATTTTAGTTTTAGCGTTTTTCCTTGAAGTGTGACTGTCGTTACAAGTTTTAGTTTTAGCATTTTTCCTTAAAGTCTGACTGTCGTTACAAGTTTTAGTCTTTTTGTTTTTCTTTTATTTATTACTGTCGTAACACATTTTAGTTTTAGCGTTTTTCCTTGAAGTGTGACTGTCGTTACAAGTTTTAGTTTTTTTGTTTTTCCTTAAAGTCTGACTGTCGTTACAAGTTTTAGTTTTAGCATTTTTCCTTAAAGTCGTACTGTCGTTACAAGTTTTAGTCTTTTTATTTTTCCTTTATTTATTACTGTCGTAACACATTTTAGTTTTAGCATTTTTCTTTAAAGTCTGACTGTCGTTACAAGTTATAGTTTTTGTGTTTTCCTTAAAGTCTGACTGTCGTTACAAGTTTTAGTTTTTGTGTTTTGCCTTTAGGTATTACTTTCGTTACAAGTTTTAGTTTTAGCGTTTTTCCTTAAAGTTTTACTGTCGTTACAAGTTTTAGTTATTTTTTGTTGTTTATTTATTACTGTCGTTACAAGTTTTAGTTTTAGCGTTTTTCCTTGAAATGTGACTGTCGTTACTAGTTTTAGCGTTTTTCCTTGAAGTGTGACTGTCGTTACAAGTTTTAGTTTTAGCATTTTTCCTTAAAGTCTGACTGTCGTTACAAGTTTTAGTCTTTTTGTTTTTCTTTTATTTATTACTGTCGTAACACATTTTAGTTTTAGCGTTTTTCCTTGAAGTGTGACTGTCGTTACAAGTTTTAGTTTTTTTGTTTTTCCTTAAAGTCTGACTGTCGTTACAAGTTTTAGTTTTAGCATTTTTCCTTAAAGTCTGACTGTCGTTACAAGTTTTAGTTATTTTATTTTTCCTTTATTTATTACTGTCGTAACACATTTTAGTTTTAGCATTTTTCTTTAAAGTCTGACTGTCGTTACAAGTTATAGTTTTTGTGTTTTCCTTAAAGTCTGACTGTCGTTACAAGTTTTAGTTTTTGTGTTTTGCCTTTAGGTATTACTTTCGTTACAAGTTTTAGTTTTAGCGTTTTTCCTTAAAGTTTTACTGTCGTTACAAGTTTTAGTTATTTTTTGTTGTTTATTTATTACTGTCGTTACAAGTTTTAGTTTTAGCGTTTTTCCTTGAAATGTGACTTTCGTTACTAGTTTTAGCGTTTTTCATTGAAGTGTGACTGTCGTTACAATTTCGTCTTTGAATTTCGTTTTCTGTCTTATTACACTTTTTGTGATTTTATAAGTATGCAATGAAGTTGCCATGCAGATCTTTTTCTGTCTTCAGATTTATAATTGATAAATCGGATCCGTAGTTTAACTGCATTTTAATGTTTCTATTTAATGTTTTGACTTGGGTAAACTTCTTAACATTTCTAATTTCGTCACATTTAGTGTTTCTTATGAAACCTTTTTCATTTTACTTTTATATTTTACGCGATCGAATTTAAAGAATGTCTTTCTCTGTACCAATGCATCTGCCCGGTATTGAAACACAGTTTCGGGAGCAGACTATTTCTTTTTGAGTGTTACTGGTGAAGTCAATTCTGTATCGATACCATTTGAATCCTGACGCACGCTAATAAACCGTTGGCACTCCTTAGCTATTTGGTTGAGTGTAAAATGTGATACACATTTTCCAGTGTGTTAAATATTGTCCCTCTTCATTTTCGAATCTGCGTTCGACGCCAAACGTTGTGTAAAAATAAGGCATTGAAGGTTATAAGCACTTCATTCCGATAACCTGAACTCAACACTGTGTATATTTACTACGCTTGCAAACGTCGTATAGTCCTCATTATGATTTCTTGTAAGGTTCAAACCCTTCCATCTCTCGTGGAAGAGTGATTTTTGAACTAGATAATTCGATCAAAAATTGTGTCGCTTCACGATATTTTAGCTCACTGGTCTTTTGATGTAAAATGTAATTTACAAATTCCGTCTGTTCCAATGTACCTAATTCCCTTAACAGCAACCGAACCTTTTTAAATCAGTAGTTTTCCCAGTCTGTATTATACATGTCTTTATCACGCCTGAAATACGAGGCAAAATTAACCTCATGATCTAGATCGTAGTTGAAATTTTCAATGGTGTTTCAAATTGTGTTCTGACAGAATGCATTTTAATTTCTGCCATTTTGCTAGCCATTTGACAATTCGAATAATTTATTTCTGTTGCTTCTGCGTGTTTCCTAATCTTTCATTTCGTGCCAGCTGTTTTTCTTTATTTTGACATTGCCACTGCAAAGAAGGTGGCTCCCTCTATCGTGCTAGAAAACTTCTCACACCTGACAGTATCCTATATCTCTACAAGGCAACCATCCTCCCATGCATGGAGTATTGTTGCCACATCTGGGCTGGTACACAATCCAGTTGTCTCTCTCTCTTATGCAAGGTATCTGATCTAATAGTTCCAGCCCCTGTGTAATTCTAATAATTTATTTCTGTTGCTGTTGGGTGTCCCCTAATCTTTCATTTCGTGCCAGTAGGTTTTTCTTCATTTTGACATTGTCAATGCTGCTGCAAAGAAGGTGGACTCCCTCTATCGTGCTAGAAAACTTCTGACACCTGACAGTATCCTATATTTCTACAAGGCAACCATCTGTCCATGCATGGAGTATTGTTAACACATCTGGGCTGGTGCATCGTCCACTAGTCTCGCCCTCTTAGGCAAGGTATCTGATCTAATAGGTCACTAACTACCTACCAAGCTCCAGCCCCTGTGTCATCGTCGCAATGTAGCATCCTTGTGCATGTTTTACAAGTACTTCAATGAAATGTGCTTCGATGAACTTGCTGTTCTAGTGCCCTCTCGACGTAAATACACTAGACGAACCCAATAATAAGCTAAATCCCATCGATCCAATGTGGACGTCCCCAGATGCCGAAGAACCTTCTACTCCAATAGCTTCTTTCCTTGTGCTGCCGTCCAGTGGAACTTCCTCCCTGCTCCCTGTGTCCCTGACTGTACCGACATGCATAACTTTGAAAGAAATATAAACAGACATCTCGCCTCACAACTTAGGATGACCCCCCAAAAAACTTTCACCCTAATTCTAAGTAGCTTTTGACGTCTACACTGCCTTGTCTGGAGTGAAATATTATAAAAAAATCTTCAGTGGGGTACGATGCTTGTTTTGCTGTAATTTAGCTGGTCATTTTATTGATTCCTGAAAATATATATACTTAGTTATGAAAATATATTTATGGAAATTAAGCTACACTGAGACTTCCGCGTTTCATCCTTGGAGGGAATCTTCAGGCTAAAATGCATTGGGTTAGTTTTGCTGGGTTTTTGTATATACACATCTAGCTTGTTAACTAATCAGATCCTTTGTTATTCTCTTAGCAAATTGTCGGGCTTCTCACAAACAATGGTTCGGTTGATTTTACTTCCTATTTCCTATTCTATAAGATGACTCATCCCTGTCTCTTAGCCAATCGGTGGGCTTCTCACAATATATATATATATATATATATATATATCTGTGTGTGTGTGCGTGCGTTAGTAAACTACCTAAACGTGTATATAAAAACACCCAGCAAAACTAACTCCATGCATTTAAGCCTGACGATTTCCTCCGGAGATGAAACGCGGAAGCCTCAGTGTAGCTTAATTGCAATAGGTATATTTTTATAACTCACTACCTAGCTCAACTCACTTATCGAGCACTGTTCAAGTAAATACTTAAAATTGATACATAAAAAATGATATCTCCTTTTAACATTTTATGTGGATACATGAAATAATATATATATATATATATATATATATATATATATATATATATATATATATATATATATTTCTTATACACGCGTCGTAAAAGACCACGGAGTTTTCTTGTTAATTTCTCTACTTGGCGAGCGATTCGTCGGTTGTTAATTGGTGGAGTATGACATCTAGCATTTCCATGGGTCATTCCTCGAGCGCTTTCGGTCTCTCGAACGTCTTCAGGAGGTGATATTTAACCTCTTCCAAAAGCAGGAATATGTGACACAAGGTCGGAAAGTGGGATTAAAAAGCCAGCGCCCGAGATGGTGAGCACTCTGGCGTACATAAAATGGCTGGACAGCCCCGTCGGCATTCCCCGGTAGGGGCGCCTCAGGCAGTAAGCAATAAACTTACTCTACCCCAAAAAAGGGAGGCAAGGCCTGGGAGGGTGGACCGCCTAGAACTGCACAGGACAAACCCACAGACCGGCGGAATCAAGACCCGAAGGCCAAGACGATATCGGTCTATAGTATCGATCGGAAAATATACTACACTTTGATCGTGGCAAAAAGGCCCAGAAGCCGTTTTCATACGGCTGTTTTATTTACCTTCCCAGGAGGTTAGGAACAAGAACAGTTTTATCTTACCCCCACAAAGAAAAGATGTAACCCAAGATTGGGTCGGAAAGTGAGACTTGAAAAGTCAGCGCCCGAGAAGGTGAGCACTCTGGCCATTAAAAATTACCTGGGCAGCCCCGACGGCATTTCCCGGTAGGTGCGCCTCAGACAGTAAGCAATAAACTTACTCCTCCCCAAAGAGGGGAGGCACAGCCTGTGAGAGTGGACCTCCTAGAACTGCACAGGGCAGACCCATAGACCGGCGTAAATCAAGACCCGAAGGCCAAGACAATACTAGTCTATAGGTTGCAGTATTCATCGGAACAGATGCTTCACTTTGATCTTGGCCAAAAGGCCAAGATTATTTATCTACCTCCCACAGCGGTAAAATGTGACACAAAGTCGGGAAAGTGGGATTTGATAAGCCAGCGCCCGAGAAGGTGAGCACTCTGACCATTTAAAAATTGCCTGGGCAGCCCTGTCGGTATTCCCTGGAGGGGCGCCTCAGGCAGTAAGCAATAAACTTACTCCTCCCCACAGAGAGGAGGCAAAGCCTGGAAGGGTGGACCTCCTAGAACTGCACAGGACAGACCCATAAACCAGTGGAATCAAGCTCCGAAGGCCTTGACGATACCGGTCTATAGGGTGTAGTATCCATCGGAACAGATACTACATTGTGTTCTTGGCCAAAATGCCGAGAATGTATTTAGGCAAATACATTCCTTGGGAACATTCATTTCTATATTAAATGAAAATTACATCTTTTGGAATGTATTTACCTTAGGCATGACGCCGGTTATGTAAGGGGGAAGAGGGTCGGGGATAACTGAGACAAGCTTTTAACATTTATATTTGCAAAAAAATTTATTTTCAACAAGACATTTTTTATTTAAAATAAAATGACAAAAAAGAGAAACATTTCCTAAACTAGATCCTTGCAGCAAAATACCGCATTCACTCTGTGGGTGGATCCCTACTTAAAATATCCCCCAAAAACATCGATGTAAAAATGAATTATCGAGGGAGTGGGATAAAATATTATAAACACCCAAAAAGAAAGAAAAATAAAGAACCAAATAAACTGATAAAAAGGGGGGTTAGTGTGGCCCGGCTTTCCCTCATTGCTAAGAGACCGAAAACAAGCAGGTCGGTCCCTAAATGGGAGTGGGAACTTAAAGAGGAATGTTCTAAAATAAGATCAGGGGTGGATGGCGTCTTCCAAGATAATAATGCCAAAGGTTTCAAAAGACCCGGGACAAAATAAAACAGTGGAAGTGGGAATATTTGGAAGCTCTCTGGTGCCGGCAAAAATAAAATAGGAACAGGATATTTCCTATTCCTACTAGTTTAGAGTTTTTCCCGTTTTTTTAAAAAATAAATCAAAACACTCTAAAAGGGTGGGTTCCGTAGAACCCAGTACCGCGTGTGCCATAACTATGGAGGGAACACGAACTCAAACTTGGCGCCTCGTCGGATGCACAAACTAGTGTAATGCACTCATCTCCTATTGAAATCCACGCGATGTAATCGTTTCCAATCGCATCTGATCTTCACTTTAAGTTGGTGTTTAAAGTAAACTACCAGATTATGATCCGAAACAGATCCAACCCCATGAACCTCATCAAGACGTGTAACCCACGTCACTAGTCTCGCTACGGCTAGAATGGCTTGAAATACCATTCGTTTCTCCCCAGACCACAGCGGTGCTGCGTTGTTGATGACAGATGCCACATCCAGGACCATCGGCTGTTCGGCGTCGATGCGAGCTGTCACCTCTCTGACGTATTCCCAGAGACGTCGAAGTTTGCTGCAGGTGAAGAAGGCGTGCTCGGCCGTTTCCTTATCGTCGTCTTCACAACGCGGGCATAAGGGGACGTCCCTTAAACCATCTCTGCGTAATCTGCCATAGAGGGGCAGTTCGTTCCGAACCAGTCGCCAAGTCAGAGAATACTCGGAATTGTTTAGATAACTCTGGCCTGACGCATAACTCCACTGGGAGAGGGCCTCCTCCCTCGACATTCCATGCAGCTCCACAAGTGGGTCTGAAGCGGTACCCTCCACTAGATCCCGATATAGTCTCTTCCTAGACCGGGCAAGGTCACTAGACCCCGGCAACGCTCTAAGCGCGGCTCTCCATTCGGCGAAGAACAAGGGCTCCCCTCTCGGTTTACATTGACCTTCGACCGAGAGGTCGTGTATGAGGTTGGGAAAGGCGCTTCCGACCGCAGGGACCCACGGAGTGTCTTCCATCAAAGTCCCACTCAGAAAAGCCAGTCTCTCGGCATGTCGGTGAATTGCCAAGTCAGGCATCCCCAAGACGTACGCTTTCCGGCCCTTCCAAAGAAGCGAGAAGAGCAAGCGCGTGAGAGCGTGAGGGCGGGCCACAGGCAGGGGTAGTACAGACAGACGGTAAAGGATGAGAGGAAAGACTAAGTGGCGCACGCCTCTTCTCTGCCTTTTAAGGAAAGCTTCCTTCCAATCCAAGTCCGGACCGACGGTTCGACCTTTGTCTGTAATTCCGAACAGTCTTTCTTCCAGCTGGAGACCCGGTCCGAACTACACGCCGAGGATTCGAACTGGGCCATCCGACCAGCTGAAGTCACCTGGAAGAGCGTTCTCTCCGCTCCAGGCACCCAACCGCAGGCCGTTGGACTTGCTGCGGTTGACTATGGACCTGTAACTTCTTCGTACCGAGCGAGCACCTTAATCACCGTTTAAATTTACGGCTGAAAATTCTTGCAAACTGTGGAATAAGTGATGTTGATTTTAAATCTTATTGGATCTAATTTGTCTAATGAATAATCTTGCCGACTATGGAATAGGTGATGCTGATTTGAAATCTTATTGGATATATTATGTTTTCTGAATACCCGTGCAGACTATAGAATAAGTGATGCTTATTTCAAATCATTTTGCATCTATTTTTTCTAATGAAAATAATAATAATAATTTGGGACAAACATGGGCGACAGCCTCAAATACATTTCGTACGGCAGACAATCCAGTCTCGGAGATTTATTCAAGCCGATCTGCTTCAACGCAGTAAAATCTCACCCTCTGTAACCATGCCATCACAGCTAGCTGCTAGAGCCGCCTCGAGGCGGGACAAGTCAGCCAAATAGCTGTCAAACCCCTGGCCGCGGAGTCTGGGTAGTTGGGTGAAGCATTCCTCCAGATGTTCGCGGAGCCCCTCGCCAATCTCACGAGACGATAGCAGGGTATGTCCTTCCAGGTTTTTAACCTTTCGAAGGTACCCATCTGAACCACGACGTAAAGCAGCCTTACGCTCAATAGCGTCAAGGTTCACGGCTTCGTTAGAGACTTTCTTTAACCTTGCTCTAACTACTTGACCTTCATATCGCTCGCTGGCCAAGCGATTGAGGTCCCCCTTAATTAACGCTATCTCTAGGGGGTCCCCCGCCACCGCCCGAGTCATCTTATCCTCAACACGCTTTTGCCTCCTAGCCCTATATTGAGCGAGGCGCTGGCTGTAGCGGACACAAAAGCTTCTAACACGAGCCTTAGTTTTAACCCAGTACCTACTCCCGATAACCACCCCCACTAATCTCCGCTGGAGTAGTAACGTTAACTGTTCCCGGATATCGCGTATCTCCAGTAAGGAGGTATTCAACTTCCAGTACCCAGCCAACCTAGGCCTATCGCTTAAGCTCAAACGGGTCATAACTAATTTATGGTCCGAATATCCTAACCAAGTGAACGTGGGAAAAGATATGAACTTTACGTCGCCTCTTCTAACTAACATTCTGTCCAAGTAAGTACTCCGACAGAAGGCCGCGCTAGTATGCCACGCCCACATCTCCCGCCCTGGGTGATCAACGCGAAATCTATCGACAAGATCGCATGAGGCCATCAGGTCAGACAGACTTATCTCACACTACGCCGACCTCATCTATCTTGGGGTCTAGGATAGAATTCCAGTCCCCCCTTAAAACTACTCGCTCCGGACCCCTGAGGAAACCCTCTCGCCAGTAATGTTGGGCGCATAAACCACAACGATCCGAAACTTGCTGCGTTCAACGGCAACATCGACCACGATTAACCGTCCTACCGCATCCGCATGAACAACGCTCACCGTCACAGACAGAGTGCGTCTCACTAACAAAGAGATGCCACAACTACAAACATTACCATATGCTGAGTAGAAGTCAAAGTCGTCAGTCAGCACATCACAATCCCCGTACGAACTGAAGTGGGTCTCTTCAATCGCAACTACACCTACCTCACGGGACACGAGATCCCTTAGCACGCGAGCAGCTTTGCCTCGAGATCTCATGCCCCTCACATTCCAACAGGCCAATTTAAAATTCGTGATTCCCATCAGCTACTGTCACAGACGAGGCTAAAGTCCTCGGGAGTGAGGACGCCGAAGGCCTGACCGAGATTGCCGGTCAGCAGTTCGGACGAGATCAGTCCGTCTCGTGCCAAAACTCCACCGTGCAAGGAGAAGGTTAGTTTGAGTGTCCGAAAAAATAGAGGGGTGAACGTAAACGGGGACCCTCCCAGGACATTTAAAATATAATTTTTTAGAGAAGCGTGCTCCTCGTCTATATGCTTAAAGCCCGGGAATGCTGTCTTTCCTTCCTCCACCATCCTCCAGAGAGCCTTTGTCCTACCCCCCTTGTCTTGTCTCAGGAAGGTGGTTATCATCGGAGCATCCCGGAAATTCTGGGGGTTCTCCACCCGCTTCCCTTCCACATGGGTGAAGACCTCCATCTGTTTCAGGTATTTCCTTTGCCTCCCGTTTAGGTCTGGTTATTTCGGCGAGGGAAGGGTGTCCTGTACAACCGGGGGTGTTGGAGTTTGAATGGTCGCAGCAGTTTAGCAGTCTGCGGCTTCCTTGATCTTTTTGGTCATAGAGTATTTTTCCTTAGGCTCTACCGGGTCTTCCACCGTCATCGTCTCCCCGTTAGCCGTCGACTCCTCCTCCAACTCTGATGAGTGGTCCGGGAGCTTCCTTTTCACCGACGGTGAGAGAACTTGGGCTGGAGCTGCCACGGGCAGCTTGTGGTTAGGGAGCGTTTTTTTCCCCTGTTACAGGCCCCAGTGCTCCATGCTGATAGGTCACTCTCCTTGGATGTCTCCGCCACTACTGCTGCCGCCGCTGGAGATTTTGCTGGCACAATCGACGGGGTCTTCGAAGTGTTCCTCTTGGGGAAATCCTTTGACATATGCCCCGGCGTCTTGCAATGATAACAATGTGGCCTCCGTCCCTCTACTATGATGGACATCGTCCAGTTCTAACACTTGAGTTGAGCGGGAATCTTCTGGAATCCTGCACGCTCCAACCTCATGCGAAATTTGAATACCCTCATTAGGATGTTGCGCGGGCCACGGACCGGA
Source organism: Sepiola atlantica (assembly GCA_963556195.1). Classification (NCBI taxonomy): domain Eukaryota; kingdom Metazoa; phylum Mollusca; class Cephalopoda; order Sepiida; family Sepiolidae; genus Sepiola; species Sepiola atlantica. The sequence goes on along the minus strand of OY744525.1, from coordinate 4,650,923 downwards.
ATAACCTCTTCGACATCTCCATACTGTGACATTATTGCGCCTAAGTGGTCAGCGCTGACACAGCACGGGACGCCGAGAATTGTGACATTCGTCCTCCTCCTTTCCAGGTGTTCCGGCTTGAGTTGCAGGTCCTTCCAGCAAATGTCTCCTTTTGCGACCTTTTCCGCCTCCTGCTGGGTTGGGAGCAGGATGTCTCACATCGCATAGGACGTCTTTGTGATGTAGGTCGCTAGTATTTTAAGATCTACCAGCATCCGGAACATTTTGTCCCTGGTGACTCCAGTGAGTCCCTTCAGTTTAGCATCCGTTGTCACCAGATACACTATTCTCCTCTTCCGGTTCTCCAGAGTACCGGGGACAAGTCGAATGGTACTGCACTCCGTGTACTCCTTGTACTCTCCCCTGAAGAGTTCTCTGTAGTCTTCCGGTGTCTTTTTAGCCTGAGGTCCCCATGCGGTGGCCTCGGGCATCGTCTTGGCTGGGAGCTTTTCGGTGGACGTCTTGCTCCGAACTTTGGGAACTCCTCTCTTCTTTTTCTTGATTAGGCTCTCCCCCTCTGGCTCCGTAGAAGAAGTACCCCACGAGGAGCAGACCAGAATAAACTTAGGATTGTATCGCCCCCTGTGCCACTCCCAAAACGAGAGACTGGGACTTCTTCAGCAAAAGAACTGGGACCTTTCAGCAAAGAACGGGACGTTGCAGGAATCTCCGAAACTCAAGGTTGGAACCGACACGACAGGAGTGCCGCTGGGTGCGACATCCCCCCCAACCCACACCGATGCTCACAGCGTTGTAAAACACAGGCTGGTTGATGTTCGAAGAAATGCTCAACGTCAGTGTTATGATACATACGTTTCGAATCTTTGCTCACAGCGTTGAAAAACACAGGTTTCGTTCATGTAAGAATGAATACTCAACGTCAGTGTTATGATATATACGTTTCGAATCTTTGCTCACAGCGTTGAAAAACACAGGTTTGGTTCATGTAAGAATGAATACTCAACGTCAGTGCTATGATATATACGTCTCGAATATTTGCTCACAGCGTTGAAAAACACAGGTTTGGTTCATGTAAGAATGAATACTCAACGTCAGTGTTATGATATATACGTTTCGAATATTTGCTCACAGCGTTGAAAAACACAGGTTTGGTTCATGTAAGAATGAATACTCAACGTCAGTGCTATGATATATACGTTTCGAATCTTTGCTCACAGCGTTGAAAAACACAGGTTTGGTTCATGTAAGAATGAATACTCAACGTCAGTGTTATGATATATACGTTTCGAATCTTTGCTCACAGCGTTGAAAAACACAGGTTTGGTTCATGTAAGAATGAATACTCAACGCCAGTGTTATGATATATACGTTTCGAATATTTGCTCACAGTGTTGAAAAACACAGGTTTGGTTCATGTAAGAATGAATACTCAACGTCAGTGTTATGATATATACGTTTCGAATCTTTGCTCACAGTGTTGAAAAACACAGGTTTGGTTCATGTAAGAATCAATACTCAACGTCAGTGTTATGATATATACGCTTCGAATATTTGCTCACAGCGTTGAAAAACACAGGTTTCGTTCATGTAAGAATGAATACTCAACGTCAGTGTTATGATATATACGTTTCGAATATTTGCTCACAGCGTTGTACAACACATGTGTTGTTGAAGTTCGAATGAATACTCTAGGTCAGTGTTATAAGATATAAGTTTCGAATCATTGCTCACAGTGTTGTGCAACATAGGTTCTGGTAATGTTCAAATGAATACTCAACGTCAGTGTTATAAAATGTATGTTTAGAATCCTTGTCGCCAGTGTTGTGACTATATAAGTCTCGAATACTCATTGCAAGATTTTTAGATAAGATTTAGTTTGGTGACCGCCGTGCAAGTATACCTCATTTTTGTGGTTACTAACTCTTTAATAGTTGAATTAATTACACTGAGATCTGATCACTAGTCGTCATGGTCGCACCAGAGTAAGAGCACATCCTCATGCACATCACCACAAAGTTGTGTGCCGATTACTCATGTGTCGTGTTCGCTATGGTGAAAATAAGATTTAAAAAATACAGTTTCTAAAGTAAAGCGCCATTTTTTGTCCCCATCGTTTGGGAGCCGGATGTCTACGACTCCGTCTGTGTACTACACTTAAATAGCGGGTCCGACAGCAAGCGGCAGTCACACAACGATCTGGGACTGCACGGTCGTGTCGCTATCGACCGTTCACAAAACTAACCTACCCCACTCGAACCAACAACAGAAATACGCCATCCTGACTACATAACATGGAGAACAACAACCACAACAACCACAACAACAACTACTCTACCACGAACAACAACAGAAACAACTCTACCACGGCAGACAAATAACAACAGCAACGACTCGACTACGGTAGAACAACGACCTTACAATAGAATAACAACAACGATAACAGCAACTACTTTACCACGGGACAACAACAGCAACGATTCTACCATGGAACAACAAAAGCCACGACTTTAGCACGGAACAACAACAAAAGCAACTATAAGAGCAACGACTCTACCACGGAGCAACAACAACAGCAAGGACCACATCTCGGCCGAACAAACACGATAACAGCAACGACTCTACAATGGCACAACAACAACACCAACTATAACAGCAACAACTCTACCATTGCACAACAACAACATCAACTATAACAGCAACGACTCTACCACAGCACAAATACAGCAGCAACTATAACAGCAACGACTCTACCACGGCACAACAACAACAGCAAATACAACAGCAACGACTCTACAACAGCACAACACCAACAGCAACTATAACAGCAACAACTCTACCACGGCATGACAACAACAGCGACTATAACAGCAACGACTCTACCACGAGACAACAACAACAGCAACTATAAAAGCAACGGTTCTATCACGGCAAAACAACAACAGCAACGACTCTACAGCAGAACAACTACAACAGCAAATATAACAGCAACGACTCTATCAGGACACAACAACAACAGCAACGATAACAGCAACAACTCTACCACGGCACAACAACAACAGCAACTATAACAGCAACGACTCTACCACTGCACAACAACAACTATACCAACAACGACTCTACCACGGCACAACAACAACAGTAACGATACTACCACGGCAACATCAACATCAACTATAAAAGGAACGACTTAACAACGGCGACACAACAACAGCAACTATAACAGCAAAGACTCTACAACGGCAAAACTAAAACAGCAAATATAACAGCAACGACTCAACCACGGCACAACTACTACATGACATATAACAGAAAAAACCCTACCACGACAGCAACCATAACAGTTATGATTTTATCACTGCTCAACTACAACAGACCATATAACAGCAACGACTCTACAACGAAACAACTACAACATCAATTTTAACAGCACCGACTCTATTAAGACACAACTACAACAGCAACTATAACAGCAAGAACACTACAACAGCACAACTAAAACAGCAAATATAACAGCAACGAATCCACCACGGCACAGCAACAACACCGACTATAACAGCAATGACTTAACCAAAGTACAACAACAGACACTATAACAGCAACGACTCTACAACGATACAACCACACAAACTATAACACCAACAACTCTCTCACGGCACAACAACAACAGCAACGACACTCCCACAGCAAAACAAAACCAGCAACGACTCTATAACGGCACAACAAAAACAGCAACTATAACAGCAACGACTCTACCATGGCACAAAAAACAGCAACTATTACAGCAACGCCTTTACCAAAGTACAATTAAAACAGCAACTATAACACCAACGACCCAACAACGACACGACAAAATCATAAACTATAACAGCTAAAAACTCTACAATGGCATAACAACAACAGTAACAATAACAACAACGACTCTACAACGACTCTCCAACAGCAACTATAATAGCAACGACCCAATCACGCAAAACAACAACAGCCACGATTCTACCACGGCAAAACAACAGAAAAGACTTTTCCACGGCACGACTACAACAGAAACTATAACATATCTCGTTGCCAACTGTTGTGGTTGCAAGGTTGAACAATAATTAGTGAGGAATACAATGAAGACGCAAACAACAAGGAGAATGCAATAATAAGTGTATTGAAGAAAAGGTATAGTTACAGTATGTACAAATGAAGGTGTCGAGTCAGAGAGTCTTGGTGGGAGGACATGTACGCTCTTCGGCGTCACTTCCGGTGGCATTTAGGTAACACACACTAAGGCCAACCTAGGCTTGCCATTTATAGTGTAACGTTATTCGTATATGCAAATGAGTGGTTGCCACCACAACACCCCCCTCCCAAGATTTGAAGTCACACAGATTTCAATATCTTTTTCTTTACGTATACGGTGGGGGCTGCCCACTCGCTGTGTTCTATTTTTGATAGAATTCCTGTCTGTTCCAATCTATCTAATTCTTTATTAATCTTTTCCAACCCAGCGAACGGAACGTTTCGCTTTTTTCTAAAAATTGGGCTGGCGTTTTCTTTAAGTTCAAACGAGGCCTTGAATTTATTACAGCGACCTAAGTTAGTCGTGAATGCTTCAGGAAATAATTCTTTTAAATCGTCTTTTATATTTACTGTTGTTGGACAAGAACATTCTATTTTTTTACAGAATGTATTGATTGGCTTATCCCATAGTCCAAATTTCTCAATTAAATCTATTCCAAACAGATTTTCACTATTTTTCAGTACGAATATTTTTAATTTCTTCGTAATCCCTTTTAATTTTATCGGAAGAACAACTTCTCCTTCAAAGTTTATACCACCACCAGTTACCGTCCGGGCTGATTTACTAATTTTCATCATGGTTTGTTTTTTACCCAACTTTTTCCATGTATTCAGGTTTATAATAGAAATATCGGAGCCGGAGTCGAGTTGTTACTTTATTGGTGTTTTAAATATTTCCACTTTTACGTATTTTCGCCGATCTTTGTCTAATTTTGTATTTGATTTTGTTTACTGTACTCTCTTTCTGGTGTAATCTTTATATCTGCAGCAATCGCTTTTGTGTCCCACCTTCTTACAAATGTAGCATTTTTTCTTCTTATAAGGACAATCTGATTCCCAATGCTTTTCTGCACATCTCTTACAGTTATATCTAGGAAGAGGCTTGTTATATTCTGTCCTATGTTTATGGTCATTAGGATTGTAATATCCCGTTCCATTTCGATTGCTTTTCTTTGTAAAGTTCTTGGTTGGTGTGTATGGTTTTCTAACTTTTCTTACATATGCCACTCCGGATTCTTCTATATTTTTTAAATCCTTTTTCAGTGAATTGGCCCTTTCACAGTCCTCTGCTAGTATCTTGGAGGGTTAAATCTTGCTCAGATTCCAGCTTAGACAACACTCGTCTGCGTATTTCTGCATTTTTCGTGGAAACTAACCCTTGTGCGAAGATTAGACATTTAAAATCTTCTACCGTTAGTTCCGCAAGCTTAAAATTATCGCAGTTTTTATTGACAACTGATGCGTATGTCAAATAATCTTGGTTGTCCATCTTTCTTAGATTCATGCACAGCCATCTTTTATGAAAAAGAGATACATTTGGATTAAATAATTCTTTTAGTAATTTCACAGCTTCCATGAACTCTAATTCCGCAGTTTTTTTAGGTAATATGTAATCTATGAATTTGCTGTGTTCTGATGTACCCAATTTCCTGAGTAAGAGGCTCACTTTCTGGCTATTTGGCCAATTTTTGCAGTCCAGTTGAAAGACATCCTCATATCTTGTATAGTATGCTTCAAAAGTCTTTCCTTCCTCCGGCACATAATTAAATGTGTCCATACTATTAAAGATAGTTGTATGGGAGAAATTAACACTGTCGACATTTTCTCGATTACTCTTTAGTAGTTCCAGTGTTTTAGCAAAACGTTCATTTTGTCTTTCCTCGCGGTCAGCTTGTGCCTGATTTTGTCTTTCCTCGCGGTCAACTTGTGCGTATTTTGTCTTTCCTCGCGGTCAGCTTGTGTCTGATTTTGTCTTTCCTCGCGGTCAGCTTGTGCCTGTAAAAATTGCATGAACATTTTTGATAAGTCTTCCATTTTTTTTTTTTTTTTGCGTGACGTTTTACTGTATTATTCGTTATCCAGTGACAACTTTAAAAAAAAAAATCCGTTCCTTGAGCTTTAATTTCTAGCTATGGTATTTCCTTTTAGTACCGCCGCCAAACAAATTATTAATTAAAAGATTCCTTTAGTTGTTGTTTTGCTAACGGGGAGCAGTAATTAGAATCCACTGGTGAACTTTTTTTTTCGTAGGTTACTTCCTTGCTTTTCGTAATACGAGTCTGACCTGTCGTTTTTGCGACAGAACAAAATCCGCTTATCGTTTGCAAGTTGGTCTTTTAGTAATACAAAAAAGATTTGTCGTTTAGCGACAAAACAAAAATTCACTTTTACATTCGTTTGCAAGTCGGATTTCCAGAAAACGGCGTAAATTGTCGCTTTTGCCACGTTCGAGTTTTTTTTTCACTTAAGTTGAAACTTTTCTTTAGCGTAAAATCCGTTTGCTCTTCAACACTTTGCATTGTACTTTTTTTTTAATAGTTCTTCGTCAAACTGTTATATTTGAGGCTTCATATCTCGTCGCCAACTGTTGTGGTTGCAAGGTTGAACAATAATTAGTGAGGAATACAATGAAGACGCAAATAACAAGGAGAATGCAATAATAAGTGTATTGAAGAAAAGGTATAGTTACAGTATGTACAAATGTAGGTGTCGAGTCAGAGAGTCTTGGTGGGAGGACATGTACGCTCTTCGGCGTCACTTCCGGTGGCATTTAGGTAACACACACTAAGGCCAACCTAGGCTTGCCATTTATAGTGTAACGTTATTCGTATATGCAAATGAGTAGTTGCCACCACAACAATAACACAAAAGACTCTAACGACGGCACAACAGCAACAGCAACTATAATAAAAGCGACTCTACCCCGGAACAACAACAACATCAACTATAACAGCAACGATTCTATCACGGCACAACTACGAATTCAACTATAACAGCGACGTTTCTACCACAGCACCACAACCACACTTACTATAACAGCAACGACTTAACCACGTCACAACTACAACATCTACTATAACAGTAACTACTCTACCACGGCACAAAATCAACAGCAACTATTACAGCGACGACCATACCACGGCAAAACACCAACAACAACTATAACAGAAACGACTCTACCACGGAACAACAACAACAGGAAATAAAACAGCAACGACTCTGCCACGGCACAGCTACAACAGCTAGGACTCTACCACGGCACAAGAACAACACTAACGACTTTACCACGGCAAAACAAAAACAGCTACGACTCTACCACAACACAACAACACTTACTATATCAGCAATTACTCTACCACGGCACAACAACAACAGCAACTATAACAGCAACGACGCTACAACGGCACAACAACAACAGCAACTATCACCGTAACGACTCTACCACGGTACAACTACAGCCACTATGACAGCATTGATTCTATCACGGTAAAACAGCAGCAACGACTCTACTACGGCACAACAACAACAGCAACTATAACAACAACCGCTTACCACGGCACAACAACAACAGCAACGACTTTACCACGGCACAGCAAAAACAACAACTATAACAGCAACGACTCTATAACAGTAAAATACAAACATAAACTATTACACCAACGACTCTACCACGGCACAACAACAACAACAACAACTATAACAGCAAAGACTTTACCACGGCACAACTATTACACCAACGACTCTACCACGGCACGACAACAACATCAACTATAACCGGAACGACTCTACCACAGAACAACAACAACAGCTACTATAACAAACACGACTCTACAACGACTCTATTACAGCAACGACCTTATCACGGCACAACAACAAAAGCAACGCCCATACAACGTCACAACAACAACCGAAACGATTCTATCACGGCACAACTACAACAAACACTACAACAGAAACGACACTACCACGACACACCAACAACAGCAACGACTCTACTACGACACACCTATAACAGATACTATAGCAGCAACAAATCAACCACGGCACAACAGCAACAGAATCTATAACAGCAACGAGTCTACCACGGCAGGACTACAACATCAACTATAACAAAAAAGACTCTACCATGGCACAACTACAACAGCTATTATATCAGCAACGACTATACCACGGTACAACTACAACATGAACTATTACAGCAACGACTCTACCACGGCACAACAATCACGTCAACTATAAAAGCAACGATTCTATCATGGCACAACTACAACAGAAAAGTTGACCAGAAGAGAAGAGTGAAACGGAACGCTAGTGTCAGCGTCGTTCTGTCGAGGCCAATTGAGTAGGAAAAAGCAAGTGAAACGGAGCGCTGGTGCCAGCGTTGTTCTGCCGAGGCTGGTTGGCGAAGAAGAGCGAGAATTTCCTTTTGCACCTGGTTTTATAGTCCGAAGGGCAGATAACTCTGGTGTCGCTTTCCAGCGCCACCTGTTGGTGAAAAAGCGACACCTAATGGCCAACCGGTGCAGTTATGTTTTGAAAGGAGGAGGTAACTGCTACACTAGTAACACCTGCATTGCGGCTACCCTTAATCAAGAAAACCGTCCGGTTGCATTCTATTCCAGGACACTAACCCTAGTGAAACGAAACATCATGCGGTAGAAAAAGAAGCAGCTGCTAGGTTTGAAGCTCTACGAAAGTGGCGACATTTTATCCTTGGTAAACACTTTTCTGGTACTTCTATTCCCCTGTGAGCAAAACCAGGCCAACTATACGTCAGAGATCATATTAGGTCGAGTAAATATAACCCTCCGGTTACACCTGCTACGTTACTGTAGATCAATCCTCATTATGCCCATGTACGAATACTTTCTGGCATCGAAACTACCGTCAACGTTAGAGATTTGGCTCCCAACTCAATTAATGGAAACAACACGTTCGATGATGTTTGCATGCCACCCGTAAGTAACCCAAAAAGTTACTGCGAAGATCTGGCAGAATACGGAAATTTCCTGAGAAATAAAAGGACTTCGTAACTAAATAAGGCATAAGAAATGAATGAACTCTTCCGTCAGGCGTTGACTATAAATGCTACGTCATTTAACTTTATTTCGTGTTTTACTTTTGTGAAAAAAACCTTTACAAAGGAATTCGGCTCTCACTAACTTCTTTTCTCTACACGATACTAGCAACTATAACAGCAAGCGCTCTACCACGGCACAAAAACAAACGCAACTATAACAGGGCACAACAACAAAAAAAGTATAACAGCAATGACTCTACCACCACACCACAACAACAGCAACTATAACAGCAACGACTCTACCACAGCACAACAACAACAGCATCTATAACAGCAACTATTCTACCACAGCGCAACAACTACATCAACTATAACAGTAACGACTCAACAACTACCCAACTACAACAGAAACGACTGTACCACGGCACAAATACAACAACAACTATAACAGCAACGACTCTACCACGGCACAACAGCAACTACTCTACCACGGAACAACAACAACCGCAACAATAACAGCAACGACTCTATCACGGCACAACTACAACATCAAATATAACAGCAACGACTTCACAACGGTACAACAACAACAGCAATTAAAATAGCAACGACTCTATCAGGGTACAACAATAACAGCAACTATAAGAACAACGACTCTGACAGTGAAGACAAATTAAAAAAAAGTATTTTTTTTTGTTTGTTTTCTGTATGAAAAATATTTTTTAAGTTTGTCTTCTCTGTGAAACGTATTTTTTAAAGTTTATGTTCTTTGTGAAAATCATTATTTTTAGTTTTATCTGTGGAAGTTATTTTTGTGGAGTTTGTCTTCTCTGTGAAAAGTATTTTTTTAAAGTTTTTCTTATCTGTTCAAAGTATTTTTTTAAAGTTTGTGTTGTCCGTGAAAAGTATTTTTTAAAGTTTGTCTCTACTGTGAAAAGTTTTTTTCGGTTTGTCTTCTCTGTGAGAAGTATTTTACTAAGTGTGTCTTCTCTGTGAAAAGCATGTTATAGTTTGTCTCCACCGTGAAAAGTATTTCTTTAAGTTTGTCTTTCTGTGAAAAGTATTTTTTTAGTTTGTCTCTCTGTGAAAAGTATTTTTTTAAGTTTGTCTCTCTGTGAAAAGTATTTTTTAAAGTTTGTCTTCTCTGTGAAAAGTTTTTTCCGTTTGTCTTCTCTGTGAAAAGTATTTATTATTTTAATTTTCGTCTATGTGAATACATTTTCTAGTGTGTCTTGACTGTGAAAAGTATTTATTTTTAGTTTTCCTACACTGTAGAAATTATTTTGTTTTAGTTTTTTTTTCTCTGTGAAAAGTAATTTTTAAACTTTGTCTTCTGTGTTAAAAGTATTTTTTTAAGTTTCACTTCTCTGTAGAATGTATTGTTTTTGTGTCTCTTCAATGTGAAAAGTTTTTTTTAGCTTGTCTTTTCTGTGAAAAGTAATTCATCACTGTGAGAAGTATTTTTAAGTTTCTCTTCTCTGTGAAAACTATTTTGTAAGTTTGTCTTCTCTGTGAAAAGTATTTTTTTTATTTTGTATTCTTTGTGACAACAATTATTTTTAATTTTGTCTTCTCTGTGAAAAGTATTTATTTCAAAGTTTATCTTCTCTGTGGAAGTTAAAATAATAAATGATATTCACAAAAAAGACAAACTTAAAAAAATACTTTGTTCAGAGAAGACAAACGCTACAAAAATAACTTTTCACATAGAAAACAAACTAAAATAATACTTTTCACATAGAAGACAAACTTTAAAAAAATACTTTTCACAGTGATGTCAAAATAAAAATAACTTTTCACAGAGAAGACAAACTTTAAAAAATACTTTTCACAGTGAAGTGACACAAAACACTACTTTTCACAGAGAAGACAAACTTTAAAAGTACATTTCACAGTGAAAACTACCTTAAAAAAATACTTCTGACAGTGAAGACAAATTTAAAAAAAAGTATTTTTTTTGTTTGTTTTCTGTGTGAAAAATATTTTGTAAGTTTGTCTTCTCTGTGAAACGTATTTTTTAAAGTTTATGTTCTTTGTGAAAATCATTATTTTTAGTTTTATCTGTGGAAGTTATTTTTGTGGAGTTGTCTTCTCTGTAAAAAGTGTTTTTTTAAGTTTGTCTTCTTTGTGAATATTATTTATTATTTTTAGTTTGTTCTCTGGTGTAAAAGTATTTTTTACTTTGTCTTCACTGTGAAAATTATTTATATTATGTCTGCCTTCACTGTGAAAAGCATTGTTTTTAGTTTGTCTTCTCTGTGAAAAGTATTTTTTAAAAGTTTGTCTTATCCGTGAAAAGCCTTTTTGAAGTTTGGCTTCACGGTTAAAAGTATGTGAATTTATTTTTTGTAGTTCTTCTTCTCTGCGAAAAGTATTTATTTTTTAAAGTTTTTCTTTTTGTGATAAGTATATTTTTAGTTTGTCATCACTGTGAAAAATATTTAGTTTTAATTTAGCTTTCACTCTGAAAATTATTTTGTTTAAGTTGGTTTTCTTTGCGAAAAGTGTTTATTTTTTAATTTTTACTTCTTGTGAAAAGTATTTTTTTAAGTTGGTCTTCTCTGTGAAAACTATATTTAAGTTTGTCTTCTCTGTGAAAAGTATTATTTAAGTTGGTCTTCTATGTTAAAAGTATTTGTTTAAGTTTGTCTTCTCTGTGAAAATTATTTATTTTTATAAGTTTGTATTCAGTGTGATATTTATTGTTTAGTTAGTCTTCAGTGTGAAAAGTATTTACTTTTAGGTTGTCTACACTGTGAAAAGTATTTTGTAAAGTTTGTCTTCTCTGTGAAAAGTATTTTTTATTTTCGTCTTCTTGGTGAAATATATTTTTTTAAGTTTATCTTTTCTGTGAAAAGTACTTTTTAAAGTTTGTTATCTCTGTGAAAATAATTTTAATTTTGTCTTCTCTGTGAAAAGTATGTTTTTAAGTTTGTCTTCTCCGTGAAAAGTATTTTTTAGTTTGTGTTAACTTTTAAAAGTATATTTTAATTTTGTGTTGTCCGCCGAAAGTAATTTTTGAGTTTGTCTTCACTGTGAAAAGTATTTTTTGGTTTGTCTTCTTTGTGAAATGTATGTTTTAAAAAGTTTCTATTAACTGTGCAAAGTATTTTCTAGTTTGTCTGCTCAGTGAAAAGTATTTTTTTAGTTTGTCTTCTCTGTGAAAAGTATTTTTTGTTTGTCCTCACTGTTTAAAGTATTTTTGTAAGTTTTTGTAGTCAGTGAAAAGTATTTTTTCAGTTTGTTTTCACTGTGAAAAGTTTTTTGGTTTGTCTTCTCTGTGAAAAGTATTTTTCTAAGTGTGTCTTCTCTGTGAAAAGTATGTTTAAGTTTTGTATACACTCTGAAAAGAATTTTTTTAGTTTATTTTTTCTGCAAAATGCATTTTTCAAAGTTTATCTTCTCTGTGAAATGTATTTGTTTAAGTTTTTCTTCTCGTTGAAAAGTATTTGTTAAAGTTTTTCTTCTCGTTGAAAAGTATTTTTTAGATGGTCGTTTCTGTTAAAAGTATTCTTTTAAAGTTTGTGTTCTACTTGAAAAGTATTTTTTAAGTTCGTCTTCACTGTGAAAAGTATTTTTTCAGTTTGTTTTCAACTTTGAAAAGTATTTTTAAAAAATATTTCTTCCTTGTGAAAAGTATTTTTTTAGATTTTCTTCACTGTGAAAAATATTTTTTTTGTTTGCCGTGAACATTATTTTGTTTAAGTTTGTCTTCTCCATTAAAAATATTTATTTTTTAAGTTTGTCTACTTTTGAAAAGTATTTTTTAAACTTGGTCTTCTTTGTGAACAGTACTTTTTAAATTTGTCTTCTCTGTAAAACGTATTACTTAAGGGTGTCTTCTTCTGAAAAGTATTTTTTAGGTTTGCCCATCTGTGAAAAGTACTTTTTATGTTTGTCTTCTCTGTGAATAGTATTTTTTAAGTTTGGCTTTACTGTGAAATGTATGTTTTTTAGTTTGTGTTCTCTGTGAAAATTATAATTTTTAAAAATTTTGTATTCTTTGTGAAAATTTTTTTTTTCAGTTCGTTTCACTGTAAAAAGTATGTACATATTAGTTTGTGTGAGAAATGTTTAAAAAAGTGTGTCTTCACTGTGAAAAGTATTTATTTTTTAAGTTAGTCATATCTGTGATAAGTATTTTTTATAGTTTGTGTTCTCTGTGAAAAATATTTTTTAAAGTTTGTATTCTTTGTGAAAATAATTATTTTTTGTTTTGTCTTCTCTGTGAAAAGTATTTATTTTTAAATGTTTCTCTTCTATGAAAAGTATTTTTTAAGTTTTTCTTATTTGTGAAAATAATTTATTTTTACGTTTGTCTTCTTTGTGAGATGTATTTTTAAAATGTTGTGTTCTTTGTGAAAAGTATTTATTTTTAAGTTTGCCTTCACTGTGAAAAGTATTTGTTTTTATCTTCTTTGTGAAAAGGTTTTCCAGTTTGTCTTTTTTTTGAAAATAATTTTTTCAAGTTTGTCTTCTCTGTAAAAACTGTGTGAAAATTATTTTTTTGTTTGTCTTCTCCGTGAAAAGTATTTTTTAAGTTTGTATTCTTCGTGAAAATACTTATTTATTATTTTGTCTTCTCTGTTAAAAGTATTTATTTTTAAGTTTTTTTTTCTGTGAAAAGTATTTTTTAAATTTAGGCTTCTCTGGGAAAAGTATTTTGTTTAGTTTGTAGTGTCTGTTAAAAGTATTTATTTTTTAAGTTTGTATTCTCTGTGAAAGGTATTTTTTATGTTTGTGTTCACTGTGAAAAATATTTATTTTTTATCTTCTCTGTGAAAAGTTTCTTTTAAGTTTGTCTTACTGTGAAAAGCATTTATTTTTGTTTATCTTCTCTGTGAAAAGTTTTTTTTTTAGTTTGTCTTCCTGTCTTATTTTCAAAGAAAAGACAAACTTAAAAAAATACTTTTCACAGAGAAGACAAACTTTTACAAAAAATATTTTTCACAAAAACACAAAGATTATTAAAAAACATACTTTTCATAGAAAAGAAAAACATTTTTTCTTATAAGATCATTGCAGAAAACCCAAAAACAAAAAATAAATAAACAATTTTTCGCCAATACTTTTTGCAGAAAAGGCATAAACCCTTTCCCTTCAAAGCTAAAAAACTGAAATTCTGAATTAACAAATTTCGCATCTTGTATTTTTGTTCTCTCCCACTGCTACACTTCCATTTTCTTTTTTGCGGCTCTCAGCCTAAGCAGGGGGTGATGTATCAATTATAGATGATCTTTGTAATGCTAATCAACTCGCAGGGCGCATTGATATCATTAGTTCCTTAAGGGAATACTTGAGCTGTTTTAGGATATGCGGACAATCACCAGACGCTACTCCGGCACCCACCAAGAAGGATCGCCTCAGCCTCTCTTCGGCCTCCTCCTCCACTGGACTCTCACGGTGGTTGCTATCTTCACCTGAATATATTTTAGCTTCTTCTTTCGGCCACTGTCCTAAGTTTCTTTCTTCCTATAACAAACGGTATGGGAAACCTCAAATATACGAATAAACCCCTTTTGTTTGTTGTTGTAAAAAGGTTTCGTTTGTTTCCCTACTTCTGTCGTGTGTATAAGAGAGGTGATAACAAATTCTCTATTCTTACAAGCCTAATAATATTAATATTTTTCAATTAGATCAAACCGTTAAAAATCGTACTTACCTTGAAAACCATGAGGACTTTCAATTGTGCATATGCCCAGACTGGATTGTACATCGTCTGAATGACTTTAGCCTTTAAAGCTAAAAAGAATGAATTCAATAATGAATATTTTAATTCCCAATACGAATAAACAGATTTTGGAAGAGACATTAGTTCCAAGTCAAACATAAGAAAGAAAATGTATTATTTAGATTTTTCGGACTATTGTTCTCATCTTGCTTGAGTGTTAGTTTCACAATGTTTCGGCAGATGTAACCTCCGACTTTTATTAGATGTAAAACTCGAGAATCTTTATGTCTAACTCGGGAATCTGCAATGAATTTCGTATGGAACTATTTAATTCACAAGCTCTCGTTCCGTCAGCCATGACCGGCTAGAAGTCCCAAGTAATTCGCAATTGTAGAAGAGTGAACAACCTGTCTGTATTTTGCAGGTGGTATTAGGTCCTTGTCATTACTGAGGATTTGTGACAGCTTCCTCTCTGTTTTCAAAGTCGGATTCTTTTTTACTTTACAGTAGCCACCAGATCCTATTAGATCTGCCAATTTCTTTGAATATTCCCCTCTATCAATTAACAATGTAGCATTGCCTTAATCTGCTGGTAGTATTATGATATCATCATTATTGCGTAGTGACTTGATAATCAATATGTCTTCCTTTGAGACGTTAGGTTTTTGTTGTGGGTAAACCTACCTACCCTTTAGTAATAACTAAATGGTAGCAACCTGCTACCATAAATACCGGATTTTACAAGGAGAACATTTGTAGTACATTTACGCACTTGCATCGGTTGTTATTATTGGATTGCTATTGGATTACTTGTTACTATATCAGAGGTGTGTTCTTTTCTTTTCTGCGCGGTTTTATTTTTCCGAACCTTTTTTTTACAATACATTTTTCCTTATTGTTGGTCTGTAATTTCATTGTTATTGTTATCGTTATTGTTGCTGAACGTTTTTTATTAATACTTACAAGTTGTTTTTTTTTCCTCTCGAACGTTTTTTTAAATTTTTAGTTATTTATATAATTTTTTATTTCCCGTCATCATGGCTGACGTTTCGGAGCCTGGTGACAGTGTCACAATGATTGAAAGTTTGGCTGAGGTCAATACCAACTGGGCGAAGCCCCCCAAAGTCATAATAAACGTCCAAGAATTTATTGAAAAGGCCAAAAACTGCTCACACCTGGTAACCGACACTGGGCTGATAGTAAACATTCCAAAATTGGAAGAGATAACAAAACGGAGTATCGTTGCTTTTTTGACAGAAAAACAAAGAAGACAATTAGGTCGAGTTCAGACCTCATATACAAGTTGTTCGCGACGGCATGATTTAGACTTCAACGGCCCATCCGATGCAAATGGTATCACACTTGGAATACCCTTTTTTCAGATGTTGAAACATGCAGTAAAATCACGCAAACAGAGTTCATTACACCGGAATATATTCTGCGTACTGAATACATGGGAAGAAAACGATCTACGATCACAGTCTTCAATGTACCGTTTTTCGTGGAAGGCGAGCACTTGGGAGCCTTTTTCCTTAAATACGGAAATATGACCGCAGTAAATTGGGACGACCAGCACGGAACATGGTCGTTCGAAATATTGATAGACAAAGAAGCCTATGATAACATACCCTACTTTATCGAAATCGGCGAAGAGAAGCTACCGACAATTGTCGCAGGGAACAAACCCATTTGTTGGTACTGTAACGAAATAGGGCACATTACATCGGAATGCCCCCCAAAAAACGACAAATACGCAGATAATTAAGGCCGGTACCTAGGAGCTCTCTTAACGCAAAGGTCAGGGAGACCCGGTAAATCACCCACTCCCCCCCAAAAAACGATAAACCAATTCTTCCTGACTTGTCGAAACTCGAAACAAAAGAACAGAACGAATGGGTGATAGTCACAGGAAAGAAAACCCCCGGGAGGCTAGCCTTAGATGAAATGAGAGAAGAAGAAATGATCAGTAAAGACCCCGGCAAGGACAAATATAAAGAGGTGAAAGAACTCAAAAAGAAATTGGAGAAAACCTCACCCACGTCTCCTCTTAAATCCCCCTCCATAACAACAAGTCCAACTCCGTCCCAAAAGCCATCGTTCACCAAACCAGTTTCCTCCCCAAAAGTCATGCCTCCTCCTACCACTAAACCCATACAAAGCAGATCATATAAGTTGATCCCTTTAAGCCCTGCCCGCCAACACACAGTCTCTCTTAAACCTTCTCCCTTCGTCTCCCTGCAAAATACTCATCAAACAACTCCCCAAAATACTCCTCCTGCCTCCCCTTCAAAATAAGAAACGCTCCCGCCCCTCCCCATTATTACAAAAAATCTCATTCACACCTGCTCACTCCCCCATGAAAGAAGACATGCCTCCTCCTACTCCTCCTACTCCTCCTACTCACTCTACCTCTCATACACTCAAAAGACAACGAAGCCCCACCCTTGAGAGAGTTAGAAAAAAAGTCTAACTTTAATGGAAAAGAGATCTGTGTAGCAGGTCACCCCCAGATAGAAACGGTCAAGTATTACAAACTAGGTGATGTAGACAAGTTGTAAGCCTTTAGGGAGGTGGAACGGAAATCAATAGAGGACCCCTTAAATTTTCCCAGCGCAACCAGAGTCCTTACTGTAATAAGGAAAAAGGAGGAAGCAAAAAGAACTCTGGTTGATGCTGGATGAGGCAAATACAAACTTTAACCTTTAACCTCCCTTGACTATTAATAAATCATCTCAGTTATTGTCATTAAAAATAAATGTGTTGGGAGGGCCCTGTTCGCCTGCACCCAGCCCTTTATACGATAGCCAAACTCACCTATCCCGATGATGTTGGTGGCATCTCCCAAGACGGTCAAATCAATGAGCAAATGGCTACTCATTCCTTTGGGAGAGCCGTAGGCATCATGACCCCTTCGATGTTCGTTTCTGAACCCCAACCCTAAGCTACCGCAATGGCTCTCTATCTAGCAACGTTGAATGTCCGGGGGCTGAGGGCCCACTCTTGTAAATTTCGTGTTGCGCTGGACTTTCAGCACCTTGGAGTGAATGTCTGTTGTATTCAGGAGACCCACTTAATCACTGGTGACCATCTGGGTGCGCTGACTAGGGGTTTTCACGTCTATTAAGCGTACTTCGATTCTCATGCGAGAAGGATTTCCTGGCTGGTAAGTAAAGCTTTAGATGCGTCGTGTGTCCCTTGCT
Source organism: Sepiola atlantica (assembly GCA_963556195.1). Lineage (NCBI taxonomy): Eukaryota > Metazoa > Mollusca > Cephalopoda > Sepiida > Sepiolidae > Sepiola > Sepiola atlantica. Next base: position 4,632,970 of record OY744525.1, on the reverse strand, counting down.
TCATGGATCCGGAGGGAAGGTTATGCGTTTTGGATGTTACCATTAAAGAGAAATCATTTCGGCTCATCGGGGTTTATGCGCGTAACAGACAGGCTGAGCGTGCACCTTTTTGTCGACAGGTCGAGCAGTTCATGAATACATCCCGGAGGATTATTTTAGCAGGGGATTGGAACGCGGTCCTTAACCCCCAGTTAGATCGTAATATTGTTAGGGGAACTAACTCAGACAGTGATGCAAGAATATTCCGTGAGTTCATCGATAAGTTCGATCTTATCGATAAATTCCGGAATGAAAAACCATAAGCTAGAGTATGGACTTGTACATCTAGACGCAGCTCCGGTTCACTACAACTCTCGAGTTCTTAACTAGGCGAGTCGATGTAGATTTATTAGAATGTCCAAGTTTTCATAATATAGTTTACTCGGATCATAGACTCCTTCGGGTCCGTGTAAACTTAGATAGACCTAAGCCTAAATTAGTTGGTTACTGGAAGCTAAACATTTCGTTGTTCGATGTTAAGGGCTTCCAGGAACAATAAGAACTAACCCTACAAATGGAATTGACGGGGCCATTATCGGGAATAGAAGGTGGAATAGTATTAAGGATTTAATTAGGTCGTCTTCTGCCGATTTTAGCCGACGACTCAATCTAACTTCTAGGGCAGTAAAGCGACACTAGAATCTAGATTAGATCGGGCGGTGGCGGTTGGTGATAGCGTTAATGTTAATATAATTAAGTCAAAGCTGGCGAACTTGACTACTCGAGAACACCAAGCTTTATTCATTAGGTCTAGGATGAAAAGAATGCCTGAGGAAGCTAAAACATGGCCGCTGAACTGCGTGCAGAAGAACTGATCGACATATCGCCCGTGTCTCATTGCCGGATGGGCGTCTTGTGACTACGAATGAAGCTATTCTGGAGGCGTTTCGCACTCATTTCCAGGATCTTTTCACCCGTGAGCCCGGTTTGTCATTAGCGCAATTCGACCACTATTTAGCCGACTTTTCTCGCCTTGAGAGGACCGAAGCGGCTAATAGAGGATAAAATTCGGGAAGCGTTGAGACGGGTTGACCGTAACAAGCCCCCCGGGATCGATGGTTTGCCCTACGAGGGGTATTTGAGGTTGTCGCCCTTTTTTCTTCCCTTACTGACAGTTTTATTTAACCCGTGGTTTAAGAATGGGACTATCCCCCAGCACTTGACCATGGGTATTGTGAAGCTGTTACGTAAAAGACAAACTGGTGGGGATGTGTTAGATAATTTTCGGCCCTTAACAATGCTAAATGCAGAGTTAAAGATATTGGCCAAGATCTTAGCCAATCGACTGCAGCTTGTGTTGGCTCGTCGTATAAGCCCGGAACAGACTTGTGCTGTATAGGGCAGGACGATTCAAGATAATTTGCACTCGATACGCCTGATCTTAGATAAAGTCGACACTGAAGCCGCGCTGGTCAATTTAGATCAGTCAAAAGCATTCAATAGGGTTGACCATCGTTATTTGGAGGCTGCTTTGTCTGCGGCCGATTTTGGTCCGCATTTTCGCTCCTGGATTCGCCTCTTGTATGCGAACCCCGAGGTACTTGTGGAAGTGAATGGTATGAGGTCGGAGCCCTTCAGGTTATCCAGATCTCTTCGTCAGGGATGTCCTCTATCACCGATGCTCTATGTGCTTGTGTTGGAGCCCTTCCTTCTCAGGCTAAAGGTGACTCCGGGTTTTAAAGGGATTGCTTTGCCTGGTGGTCGTACCAGATAAAAGTACTGCGCCTTTGCCGACGATTTGAATGTGCTTGTAAGGAGCAGTGCTGAGATAAACGTCGTCGACAGAGAAGTCAGACTGTATGAAACGATAACAGGGGCCAAAATTAACTGCGATAAATCTATTGGCTTGCGCAGTTCAATAACTTAACTAGTGTGTGACTGAGCTCATTAAGTCCCCTTTTATTTGTCCCCCCTTTTTTGTTATAACTCCCCATCCCATCCCTTCCTAGGTGACAAGGCCCAGATTTGTCAGGATGCAGGTCACCCTTCGAAATTTTCGAAGGAGGTGTAGTAAAATAAAGCGTTGGGGCCTGCATCAAAACTTTTTTCTATTTTCGATTTCGACTGGCAAATCTGCGCTATTGCCACAATTTAATTTAGTAATGGGAGATCTTTTTACTAACCGCATTTTATATTGTAAATATTTCATTTTTATTCATTTGTACATATTCTCATTTTTGTATATATTTATTTTATCTTAACCCCCCCCCCCCCGTTGCATATATTCTTGTATATATGGGTTTTAAGTAGGTTTTTCATAGCGTATATTCTTTTGGTGATAGGCGAAGGATGTATAGAATAAATGTGGTATTTTGGCGAATGATGGTCAAAATACAACTAGTTAGGTTAGCCCGTTTTTTTAAGTTAAGAAAGCCCGTACCAACCCCCTCCCCTTTTTTGGCCTTGTGCCGCATTTTGTAAAAAATTCATTCTTACAAATAAATATTTAGTACATTTAGGCACACTGCCAACACTGACTTTTGTATAATTTCTCTGTTCAATACAATTCATTATTATTATCTCTAAACCTGTTGTATTTTTATTTAATTGTTGGTACCCCTAAACGGGTCCACAACAACTGGCGACAAGTGATTCGTAAAGGACTTCGTTGGAAACACCTTGGACCTTGCAACATGTGAGTGATAAACCAGTGTCTACAACACGGTCAACCTTCGAAAAAAAATTCTACCCGTTTGAAAAAAAAAACCCTGTGCTTTACAATTTTCAGCAAGATATTGGAAATATCGAATACATTAAAATCTGGGACAAGTCTGCCTTACAAGAAATAACCAATTTAAACAATTACTGGACAGGGAAAAAAGTAAGACAGATTTTACTATTTGTGTTCTTCGTATTTCAATACGGGATTTTACCTCGTGCAACAAATGACATTGGAATACTATGTGCTTATAAAACTGAAAAGTTTGAAAAAAACTCCATACTACAAAAACCTTTTTTCGTGTCTGATATAGGCAAACGTATTTTGCCAACAGACTTGTCACTGTAAAATCGTATAGTGGAAAAAAACAAATCTGACATGGAAAACCAAGGTACTTACTTGAATAACTAGTCAATTTTTTATATAGCGGTAAAAGACTTTACTATTTTGCATTTTCAGCCTACACTGAAAGGCAAACGGACTTATTGGAAAAAAAGAGTTCCAGATGTGAACAAAAATACAGATAATTTATTGTATTAATTACCCAATCAGCTGGATTAATAAAATCGTTTTTTTTCTCAAAGAACTTTGAAAAAAAAAAAGATTAGCAAGGGCCGGTCGAATTCGAGACCCGAATGACGCAGTGATGAGAAGGGGGTTAGTTGGTTATTAAACAGTAAGCATTTAAAAAGAAAAAAATAGTGAAGGACTATTTGTTACTTTAATTCTTTTTCAAAGTGTATTTTTTTAGAAGTAGTGAATGACTATTTGACGTTGTTATTAGTGTTTTTTCAAGAAAGTATTTCCTTAATCATGGAAGATTTTTCGAAACAGATATTGGAGATGATTAAATTTCAATCAGAACAACAGAAGGCTAACGATGAAAAACATCTTGCTCTACAGAAGGAATTTCAGTCTCAACAGAAGGAATTTCAGTCGCAGCCGATGAGTTTGTTGAAATATTTTGAGGAAAAGAATTTAGCACAAAAGCGAGAAGATAGAACATCTTTAGACGAACAATTGGTTGGGATTAAAAAAATTACAATTAGAGCAACAGACTCAATCGGAAAGAAAATTTGAACAGCTGGCACAAGCAATAATAAATACGACGAATGACGACAGCGACCCGTTCAACCAAAATGCAATATGGTTAGCTATAGAAACCTTCAACTATGTGTCTGAAGAGGACCTAAACTTCGAATCATGGTACCGTCGATATCAGGATTTTTTCGACATTGATTGTAGCACATGGTCGGAAAAAAAGGTTTGTTTAGTTCTTCGTAGACTAGGAACGGCAGAGCATACAACATTTGTCGATTATATTCTGCCGGAGAAAACAGGCGAACTATCTTTCAATGAAACCATTAAAATGTTAATGGAACTATATTGCCCCAAAACAAGTTTATTCCACAAAAGGTGGAAATGCATGAACCTAACGCGAAAAAAAAGCCAGGATTACTCAACGTTTGCTTCGATCGTCAATAAACATTGTGACGACTTTAAGTTATCATCCTTGACAACGGACAATTTCAAAGTAGTACTATTTGTTCAAGGGCTCGTCTCGCAAAACGATGCAGAGTTAAGAAGACGTGCAATAAGCAAACTAGAAACCGAGCCAAATTTAACATTGCAACAACTGGCCGAAAGCTGTCAACGACATATTTCCGAGAAAAAAGAAAGCTAAAAAAATAGAGAAAGCAGCAATTTCTAATAGTATAAATGTTCGTCGTTTTTCAGAAAAATAATACTCTTCAAAGGAAAAATTCAGGAAGGATTTGCCTCAAAGGTGTGATGAAAAATTGCAAAACCACCCTTCTTAGAGGTTGCGGGGACCTACATTGGTACCAGAAGTGTCCTTTTAAACGAAATATTGTGACAAATGCCATAAAATGGGACACAAAGCCTAACATTGCAGAAGTGACACTAAAAAAAAGTTACATAAAAACAACTAAAATTGATGGTGACAACCTAAACATACGAAAGTATGTTACGGTAAAAATGAACAATCAAGATGTTAAACTACAGCTTGATTAAGGGTCTGCCCTATCAATTATAAATATTAATACTTGGAAAAAGATCGGCAGACCGACTATGCTACGCACAGATAAAGTGGCTCGACCGGTAACCGGAGAAAGAATAAACTTTGAAGGGGAAGTCATTTACAAAGTGACACTAAAAAATAAGACATTAAAATTACGCATATTCATAATGAAAAATACAGGAAACTTGTTCGGTACAGATTAGATTCAGCAATTCCAGCTCTGGGATTCGCCGATAAGCGCCTATTGTCAACGAATAGAGAATTTTTCTGCTGAAGCAGAAAAATTGAAGAAAGATTTGAAAGAGTCATTCCCCAAGGTGTTTTCTAATGAATTAGGACTCTGTACTTAAATGAAGGCGAGTTTTGAACTAATTGAAAATAAGAATCCCGTTTTTAAGAGAAAACGAAGTGTACCATTTGCCTCACTTGAAAAAATTAATGCAGACATAGACCAGTTGGTGGAGAAAGGAATTCTAACACCAGCTGACTCCTCGGAATGGGCGGCCCCAACCGTCTACGTGAAGAAAAACTCTAGAGAGATCAGAGTGTTTGCCGATTTCTCAACCGGTTTGAACGATGCGCTGAAAGATCATCACTATTATCTGCCGACCACAGAAGAGGTTTTCACAAAATTAAACGGTGGAAAACTGTTCTCAAAAATTGACTTGAGTGAAGCCTATCTGCAAATACCTGTAGAGGAGGATAGCTCATAGTTTCTCTGTATTTCGACACACAGGGGACTACTAAAGTTCAATCGTCTCCCTTTTGAAATTAAAGTGGCCCTATCGAGCAGGTAATCGACACGATATTAAGCGGGCTCGATTTTTCGATCGGCTTCCTTAACGATATCCTAATGAAAAGTACGAACGTAGGGGAGCACCGTGAGCACGTACACAAAGTATTCGAAAGGATAAGCGATTTTGGTTTTACACTCAAGGAGTCAAAGTGTGAATTCTTTCTAGAAGAGATCAAATACTTGGGACATGTCATTGATAAGAATGGAAGACGTCCCGACCCAGAAAGATCTATAGTCATCAAGAATATGCCCGAACCGAACAACGTTATCCAACTACAAGGCTTCCTGGGTCTTGCAAACTATTACGAAAACTTCATTCCCAGTATGCACAAATGGCGAGCCCACTTAAATGAGTTACTTAAGAAAGATAGTAAATGGGAATGGTCCGCCGACTGTCAATCTACATTCGACAACCTGAAAACGAAGTTAACTTCAGAATTATTTCTTACTCGTTTTAATCCAGAGCTAAAAACTATTGTTGCAAGTGACGCCAGATCCTACGGCGTTGGGGAATGCATTTTGCATAAAACGCCGGATGGCTCGATGAAACCCATTGCGTACGCTTCAAGAACTTTATTTCCTGCAGAGAAAACATACTCGCAGATTGAAAAAGAAGTGTTGGGTATTGTGTTCGCAATGACCAAATTTCACAGGTATCTACACGGCCGTCATTTTATCCTACAAACAGACCATAAGCCACTTATCACCATCTTTGAATCAAAAAAAGGCTTGCCAACTTACACAGCAAACCGCCTACAGAGATGGGGTGTAATTATGTTAAATTATGACTTTGAGATGGAATTTTTACCGTCAAAAAGACTAGGACACGCAGATGGTTTATCGCGGCTAAACTCAAAGTACACGGAACCGCTCGAGGATACAGTTATAGCATCCCTACGGTCTGAATATGACTATAGTAAAGTACTGTGTAACACAATAAAAGAGCTGTCAGTCACACTTGGCGATATACGAAAGGAGGCCAGAGAAGATAATTTTATTATCGAAATTAAAAATAAATTACAAACAGACGATGAGCAAACGGCAGAAGTTTTTTTCAGTCTGTTGCGACACATTATTATACCTGGAGCGAGTAGTAATCCCAGCTACGCTACAAAAAAAAATCCTGAATGATTTCCATAGGGGGCATCCCGGAGCGACACGCATGAAGAGCCTTATGAGATCTTATGTGTATTGGAAAAACATGGACAGGGACATAGAGACGAAGGTGAAGGACTGTGCGGGCTGTGCGTCTGCAGCGAAAGCACTACCTATTCAGTACTGTCCATGACCAAAGGCAGAACAATCATGGTCCCGGATTCACATAGATTTCGCGGGGCCATTGGAAGGCTTCTACTATTTAATTATAGTCGACAGCTACTCAAAATGGCCAGAAGTTGTTAGATGTAAAAACCCAACAACGAATGTTACGATATGCGCGTTGCATGAACTGTTTGCCCGATTCGGAGTGGTGGACATTGTTGTATCGGACAACGGTACAAAATTTACTTCACGAGAGTCAAATAATTTTGTGAAGACTTTCAAATTAAACATATCACCACTCCGACTTACCATCCGAGGTCAAACGGACAAGCAGAAAAATTCGTTGATACCTTGAAGAGAGCGTTGAAAAAATCGACGGGCACGCCGAGAGAAAAGGCATTCCAGCAGTTCCTTCAAGTGTATAGAATTACACCCAACGAGAACACACCAGCCCAAGTACCACCGGCGGAAGTAATGTTTGGAAGAAAAATAAAGTCGGTATTCGACAAACTTTTACCAAAACAGGTGAAACCGACCAACATTACGGCACCAAAGAAGAGGTACAAAGATGGGGAGAAGGTGTTCTTCCAGGAACACCATGGAAACAATACCGTGTGGGAAGCGGGAAAGTACAAAAAAGATTGGGGCGGATGGTGTACATTGTAGAGGGTCCTAGAGGCACCTGTAAAAACACAGTAATCAAATGCGTCGTCGCATGACGGACGACCCAGGGGAAGGCCCAATCGGATCAGAGTGAGACGATCATGGAATATCTATACGACGCATTTGAACTGCTAACACCAAAAACTCCTCCGCTACAGAGACGTTCATCAAGAAAACGAACATTAACCGGGAGTTTCGAGGTTAATCCTAGGAAAAAGATATACTTGAGATTCCGGGGGAATGAGTTTCGGAACGGGGATGTTGTGGGTGAACCTATCTACCCTTTAGTAATAACTAAATGGTAGCAACCTGCTACCATAAATACCGGTTTTTGCCGGGAGAACATTTGTAGTACATTTAGGCACTAGTACTACCAACACTGACTAGTGCATAATTTCTCTGTTCAATACAATTCATTATTATTATCTCTAAACCTGTTGTTCTTTTATTTCATTGTTGAAAGCCCTACACGGGTCCGCAACAGTTTTGGAGGCTTTGAATTCTCGAGTGTGTGTCTCAACTTCCACCTTAGCTCATCCCATTGGATAACGTACTAAGTAACATTCGTTTCTAAGTGACACCCTTCTACAATTGCGAATTACTTAGGACTTCTGTCCGCTAATGGCTGAGGAACGAGAGCATGTTAACTCTGTCGATTAAATAAAGAGTTCCATTCGAAATTCCATGCAGATTCCCGAGTTTTAGAGAAAGATTTCCGAGTTCTACAGGATGCACTTAAAGAAAGTCGGAGGTTACATCGGCCGAGAAGTTGTGAAAATAACACTCAAGATGAGAACAGTAGTCCGAATAATTCAAATAATACAAATTAACTCTCATCATAAAAATTCAGACACAAAAAAGAACATGTTTATTTCTTCCCTTAACAAAATAGAACAACTTTTTCTTATAATACAAGTGAAATTGATGGGCAGAGGCGCTTAAAGGGATGCTTCTCTTATACTAAAATAACATGCATCGCTTTAATCAGCGCGTTTATGATATTAATAGTGTTATTGAACAGACCAAAACGGGTTTCTTTAAGTTTAACACGACAGACCGGCGGATAAACGGAGAAATAAAGACTGCTATGAAATGGAAAGCGATTGTTTCTTTACTTACCGTAATCGGCTTTACAGAAACGCTGTAATTGAGTGCGTCGTGTACACCTACAACATAAGGCGACGGCCACAAACGTTTGTAGAATCAGGAATCGCAGAAGGGTCGAAGTAAACATTGTGGCGATGGTGTTTTCTTATTTCTTCAAATAGACTCTTCGATTTTTTTCTTTTCGGAATTTCAAATAACAGCGTATTATTTTATCGTTCTACTTTTTGTATGTTCAAGCGACCATTTATAAACGCAACGTTGTTTTGTGGTTTGGAATAAAATGAACAAACGTATATAAACACTCATGAAGTCACAGCTGGTGAAAGATGAATATTTAATTTCAACAATTTATTAATATCACGAATGTTACGATCTTAACTTGAGGTTTTATATTTTAATGAATAAGCAATGACCAATCAATCTCACCACTCGAAGTCGATTTGTGATTGATTTCGAAAAAGCCGACTTGAATATAAAAACCACTGATTGATGATTGTTCAGGAAATTAATAATCTAGAAAATGATGGAAATTTCATCATCGCTGTAGTCAAAAACGAACAGAAAACAAAAAAAATGATAAATAATCAAACTCTGAAATTATATTAACAATTCTTAAAAAAAACGACTATGCCAACTCTAAAAATAATCCGACTCTCGAATTGTAATTAACAATTCTCTTTTGAGAATTGTTAATTACAATTCGAGAGTCGACGTCAACTCCAAAAACACGACTCTCACATTGTAATAAAAAATTCTCTAAAACACGTCCACGCCAACTCTAAAAATATCCGACTCTCGAATTGCAATTAAATATGCACCAAATCACGACGACACCAACACTTAAAAAATCCGACTCTAGAATTGTAATTAACAATTCTCCAAAACACGACGAAGCCAACTCTAAAAAAATCCAACTCTCGAATTGAAATTAAAAATGCACAAAAACACGACGACGCCAACTCTAAACAATCCGACTCTAGAATTGTAATTAAAAATTCTCCAAAACATGACGACGACAACTCTAAAAAAATCCGACTTTCGAATTGTAATTAAAGATTCTCCAAAATACGACGATGCCTAGTCTAAAAAAATCCGACTCTCGAATTGTAATAAAAAATTCTCCAAAACACGACGACAACTCTAAAAAATACGACTCTCAAATAATAATCCAAAATCCCCACAAACACGAAGACGTCAACTCTGAAAAAAATGCGACTCTCGAATTGTAATCAAATATTCTCCAAAAAACGACGACGTCAACTCTAACAAAATCCAACTCTCGAATTGGAATTAAAAATGCACCATAACACGACGAAACAAACTCTAAAAAAATCCGACTCTCAAATTGTAATTAAAAATTCTCCAAAACACGACGACGTCAACTCTAACAAAATCCGACTCTCGAAATGTAATTAACTATTCTCCAAAACATTAGGACGACAACTGTAAAAAAATCCGACTCTCGAATTTTAATTAAAAATTCTCCAAAACACAAAGACGTCAAGCCTAAAAAATCCGACTCTCCAATTGCAATAAAAAATCACTAAAATCCTTCTCTCGAATTGTAATAAACAATTCTCCAAAACACATCCACGCTGAATCTAAAAAATTCCGACTCCTGAATTTTAATTAAAAATTCTCCCAAACACAACGACGTCAACTGTAAAAAAATCTGACTCTCGAAATGTACGAAACAATTCTCAAAAAAACGCCAACGCCAACTCTAAAAACTCCGACAACCGAATTGTAATCAACAATTCTTCAAACCACGACGACGCCAACTCTAAAAACAACCGACTCTCGTATTGTAATTAAAATTCTCCAAACAGCGACGACGTCAACTCTAAAGAATCCGACTCTCTAATTGTCATTGAAAATTTTCCAAAAACACGATGACGGCAACTCTAACAAAATCCGACTCTCGAAATGTAATTAACTATTCTCCAAAACATGACGACGTCAATTATATGAAAAAATCCAACTTCCGAATCGAAACAACACGATGCAAACTATAAAATAATTCGACTCACGAAACACGACGACAACAACTCTGAAGAAATCCGATTCTCGAATTGTAATTAAAAATCATCAAAAACACGCACATGTCAACTCTAAAAAAAAAACGACGATGTAAACTGTAAAAAATAATTCTCCCGAATTGCAATTATAAATTCTCAAAAACACGACGATACAAACTCTATAAAAATCCGAATCTCGGCTTGCAATTAAGAATTCACATAAGCACTACGACGCCAACTTTAAAAAAATCCAACTCTCGAATTGTAATTAAAAATTCTCCAAAACACGAAGACGTAAATAATAAAAAAATCCGACTCTCGAATTGCCATTAGAAATTCTCGAAAACACGACACAATTTATAAAACAAATTTAAACTCTCGAATTGTTCATAAGAATTCCCCAAAACACAAAGACGCCAACTCTAAAAAAATCACTTTCTTGAATTGTAATAAACAATTCGCCAAAACACGAAGACGTCAACTCTAACAAAATCCTACTCTCGATTTGTAATTAAAAATTCTAAATTTTTTAGGGGTGAAGTCGTCGTTACTTCAACTCTAAAAAAATCCGCCACTCGACAAGTAGTTAACAATTCTCATAAACACGACGACGTCAACTCTAAAAAATACCAACTCTCGAATTGTAATTAAAAAAATCATCTACAACACGACGATGCCAACTCTAAAAAAATCCAACTCTCTAATCGTAATAAAAAATTCTCTAAAACAAAAGACTCTAACTCTAAAAAAAATCCGGCTTGCGAATTGTAATTAAAAATTGTCAATAACACGACGACAAGAACTCTAAAAAAATCCAACTCTTGAATTGCAATTAACAATTCTCCAAACAACTACGACGCCAACTCTAAAAAAATCCGACTCTCGAATTGTAATTAAAAATTCTCCAAAACACGAAGACGTAAATAATTTAAAAAATCCGACTCTCGAATTGCCATTAGATATTCTCGAAAACACGACGATTCCAACTCTAAAAAAATCGACTCTCGAAGTACAATCAAAAATTCTCGAATACACGACGACGTCAACTGTAAAAAACGACTCTCGAATTGTGATAAAAGTAGTCTGCAAAACACGTTCACGTAAACTCTAAAAGCATCCGACTCTCAAATTGCAATTAACAATTTCTCTAAAACACGACGACACCAATTCTATAAAAATCCGCCTCTCGAATTGCAATTAACAATTCTCCAAAACACGACGACGCCAACTCTAAAAACTCCGACTCCCGTATTGTAATTAAAACATTTTCAAAACACCTCGACGTAAACTCTAAAAAAATACGTCCGTCGAATTGTAAAACAAAATTCTCGAAAACACGACGACGCCATCCTAAAACAAATCCGACTCTCGAATTGTAATTAAAAATACCCCAAAAGACGACGACGCCAACACTAAAAAATCCGACGCTCGAATTGGAATTTATAATTCTACATAACACGACGACGCGAACTCTAAAAAATCCGACGTTTTAATTGCAATAAAAAATTCTCCAAAACACGACGGCGTCAAGCTTTAAAAAATCCGACTCTCGAATTGCAATAAATAATTCTCTAAAACACGACGATGCTAACTCTAAAAAAAAATCCGAATCACGAATTGTTATAATAAATTATCACAAACACAACGACGTCAACTCTAAAAAATCCGACTCTCGAATTGTAATGAAAAATTCTCTATAACACGAGGATGCCAACTCTAAAAAAAAATCCGAATCACGAATTGTTATAAACAATTATCCCAAACACAACGACGTCAACTCTAAAAAATCCGACTCTCGAATTGTAATAAGAAATTCTCCAAAACACGAAGAAGTAAATTATGAAACAATCCGACACCCGTATTGTAATGAAACATTCTCGAAAAAACTACGATTCCAAGTCTAAAAAAAATCGACTCTCGAATTGTAATAAAAAATTCTCCAAAACACGAAGACGTAAATGATGAAAAAATCCGACTCTCATATTGTAATGAAAAATTATCGAAAAAACGAGTATTCTAACTCTAAAAAAATCGACTCTCGAACTACAATTAAGAATTCTCTGATACACGACGACGTCAACTGTAAAAAACGACTCTCGAATTGTAATAAAAGAATTCTCCAACTCTAAAAACCTCCGACTCTTTAATTGCAATTAACAATACTCCACAACACGACGACGCCAACTCTAAAAACATCAAAATATCAAATTGCAGGTACAATTCTCTAAATCCCGACGACACGAATTCTATAAAAATCCGCCTCTCGAATTGCCATGATCAATTCTCCAAAACACGACGACGCCAACTCTAAAAACTCCGACTCTCGTATTGTAATTAATAATTCTCAATAAAACGATGAAACCAACTCTAAAATCAACGACTCTTGAATTGCAATTAAAAATCCTCCAAAATACGACGACGTAAAGCTTAAAAATCTGACTCTCGAATTGCAATAAAAAATTATCGAAAAAACGACGATGCCAACTCTATAAAAATCTGAATCTCGAATTGCAATTAACAATTTACCGAAGTACCACGGGATAACTCTATAAATATCAAACTGTCGGATTGAAATTACATATTCTCTAACACACGACGACGCCAACTCAAAAAAATTGTACTCTCGAATTGTAATTAACAGCTCTCCAAATCACGACGACGTCAACTAAAAAAATCCGACTCTCGTATTGTAATGTAAAATTCTCGAAAAAACGACGATTCCAACTCTAAAAAAATCAACTCTCGAATTGTAATAAAAAATTCTTGAATACACGACGACGTCAACTGTAAAAAACAACTCTCGAATTGTAATAAAAGAATTCTCCAACTCAAAAAACATCCTACTGTTTAATTGCAATTAAAAATTCTCCAAAACAGTACGATGCGAATCTCGAATTGTAATTTACAATTTTCTTAAACACGACGACGCGACCTCAAAAACTCCGACTCTCAGAATTGTAATTAAGAATTCTCTAAAACACGACGAACCCAACTCGTAAAAAATCCGACTCTCGAATTGTAATAAAAAATTCTTCAAAATTGTCCAAAACACGACGACATCAACTCTAAAAAATCAGACTCTCCAAATTTAATTAACTATTCTCGAAAATACGCGTACGCTAACTCTAAAAAATAACTATATCGAATTGAAATCAAGATTTCTCAAAAACAGGACGACACCAACTCTTTAAACATCCGACTCTCGTACTGTAATTAAAACTTCTCAAAAACACGACGACGTTAACTCTACATATAACGACTAACGAATTGTAATTAACAATTCCCCAAAACACGTCGACTGCACATCTAAAAAAATCCGACTCTCTAATTGTAATTAAAAATTCTGAAAATCATGACGATGCCAACTCTAAAAAATCGGACGCTCGAATTGCAATGAAAAAGTCTCGAGAACACGACGATGCCTGATCTAAACAAATCCGACTCTCGAATTGTAATTAACAATTCTCTAAAACACGCATACGCCAACTCTGAAAAGTAAAACTATCGAATTGCAATTTACAATTCGCCAAAACACGACCACATCAATTCTATTAAAATTCGCCTCTCGAATTGCGATTAATAATTCTCCAAAACAGTACTATGCCAACTCTAAAATAATCCGACTCTCGATTTTAAATAAAATATTCTTCAAAATACGACGACGCCAACTTTAAAAAAGCCGACACTCGGATTGCAATTAACAATTCTCAAACACACCACGACACAACTCGAAGAAAATTAAGCTCTCGAATTGTAATTTACAATTCCCCAAAACACAAGGACGCCAACTTTAAAAACAAACGATTCTCGAAACGTAATATACTAATCTCGAAAACACGACGACGCCAACTCTAAAAAAATCCAACTCACGAATTGTAATTAAAAATTCACCAAAATACGAAACGTGCGTACTCTAAAAAAATCAGACTCTCGAATTGGTATGAACAATTCTCGAAAGCACGACGACCCCAACTCCAAAAAATCCGACTCTCGAATTGTAATTAAACATTCTCCCCAAACACGACTACAGAACACTAAAAATATCCGACTCACGAATTGATATAAAAATTCTCCAAAACACGATGACGCCAACTCTAAAAAAATGTGATTCTCGAATTGCAATTAACAGTCATCACAAAAAAACGACGCCAACTCTAAACAAATCTGACTCTCGAATTTTAATACAACTTTCCAAATTTCGACGATGCCAAATCTAAAAAAATCCGAATCTCGAAATGCAATCAACAATCATTCAAAACACGACAACGCCAGCAATAAAAAAAATCTGATTCTCGAATCTCAATAAAACATTCTCCAAAACACGACGACGCTCACTCTATAAAAATCCGACTCTCGAATTGTAATAAAAGATTCTCCAAAACACGACTACACTATTCTGTTAAAATCCACCTTTCGAATTGCAATTTACAATTCTCCAAAACAGTACGATGCCAACCCTAATAAAAATCCGACTCTTGATTTTTAATTAAAAATTCTATAAAATACGAGGACGCCAACTCTAATAAAAAATGACCCGACACTCGGATTGCAATTAACAATTCTCCAAAACACGACGACGCCAACTCCAAAAAATCCGACTCTCGAATTGTAATTAAAAACACTCGGAAACACGGCGACGGCAACCCTAAAAAAAAAATCCGAGAATCTAATTGTTATAAAAAATTCTCCAAAAGACGACGCCGCGAACTCTAAAAAAATCCGACTCACGAATTGTAATAAAAAATTCTCCAAAACAAGACGACGGCAACACTAAAAAAGGCGACCCTCGAAATGTAATAAACACTTTTCGAAAATAGGACAACGCCAACTCTAAGGAAATTCGACTTTCGAATTGCAATGAAAAAATCTCCAAAACACGACGATGTCAACTCTAGAAAAATGCGACTCTCGAATTGTAATTAAAAATTCTCCAAAACGCGACGATGTGAACTCTAAAAAATCCGACTCATGAATTGTAATGAAAAATTCTCCAGAACAGGGCGACGCCAACTCTCGAATTGCAATTAACCATTCTCAAAAAGTTAGAGTTGGCGTCGTCCTGTATTTGAGAATTGTTAATTGCAACCTTAAAAAAAAACACTCGGATTGCAATTAACACCACGACACAACTTTAAAAAATCTAACTCTCGAATTGTAATTAACAATTCTCCAACACATGACGACGCCAACTCTAAACACATCCGACTCTCGTATTGTATTTAAAAATTCTCGAAAACACGACGATGCTAACTCTACACAAATCCGAATCTCGAATTGTAATTAAAAATTTCTCCAAAAAACGACGACAGCAACTCTAAAAAAATCCGACTCTCGAATTGCAATTAAACGTTCTCTAAATTTTTATAGAGTTGACGTCGTCCTGTTTTTGAGACTTGTTAATTGCAATTCGACAGTCGGATTTTTTTTAGAGTTCGCATCGTCGTGTTTTGGAGGATTGTTTCTTACATTTCGAGAATCGGATATTTTAAGAGTTGGCGTCGTTGTGTCTTGGAGAATTTTTATTTACAATTCGATAGTTGGATTTGTTAAGGGTTAACGTCGCCGTGTTTTAGAGAATTTGTAATTGCAATACGAGTGTCGGATTTGTTTTGAGTTGGTGTCGTCGTGTTTTGGAGAAATCTTAATAACAATTCGAGAGTCGGATTTTTTAGAGTTGGCGTCGTTGTGTTTTAGAGAATTGTTTATTACATTTCGAGAGTCAGATTTTTCTTGAGTGTGCGTCGTCGTGTTTTGCAGAATTTTTTTTATCACAATTCGATAGTCGGATTTTCAAAGAGTTGGCGTCGTCGTGTTGTTCGAGAATTATTAATTGCAATTCGGAAGACGGAGTGTTTTAGAG
Source organism: Sepiola atlantica (assembly GCA_963556195.1). Classification (NCBI taxonomy): domain Eukaryota; kingdom Metazoa; phylum Mollusca; class Cephalopoda; order Sepiida; family Sepiolidae; genus Sepiola; species Sepiola atlantica. Next base: position 4,616,527 of record OY744525.1, on the reverse strand, counting down.
TTGGCGTCGTCGTGTTTTTGAGAATTTATAATTGCAATTCGAGAGTCGGATTTTTTAAGAGTTGGCGTCGTAGTGTTTTAGAGAATTGTTAATTGCAATATGAGATTCGGATTTTTCGAGAGTTAACGTCGTCGTTATTTTGTAGAATTGTTAATTGCAATGCGAGAGTTGGATATTTTTAGAGTTGGTGTCGTCGTGTTTTGGAGAATTTTCAATTATAATTCGGGAGAAATATTTTTTAGAATTTGCGTCGTCGTGTGTTTGAGCATTGTTAATTGTAATTTGAATGTCAGATTTTTTAGAGTAGGCGTCGTAGTGTTTTGGACAATTATTAGTTACATTTCGAGAGTCGGATATTTTTAGAGTTGGCGTCTTCATGTTCTGGGAATTTTTTAATAATAATTCGAAGGTCGGGTTTTTTTTAAGAGTTGGCGTTGTATTTTATGCGAGAATTTTTAATTACAATTAAGTCGGATTTTAAGAGTCGGATTTTTTTTTGAGTAGGCGTCGTCGTGTTTTGGATAATTGTTAATTAAAATTTTAGAGTTATTTTTTTTTGTATTTGCAATTCGAGAGTCGGATTTTTTTTAGAGTTGGCGTAGTCGTGTTTTGGAGAATTGTTAATTAAAATTTTAGAGTCATTTTTTTTTGTATTTGCAATTCGAGAGTCGGATTTTTTTTAGAGTTGGCGTAGTCGTGTTTTAGAGAATTGTTAATTACAATTAAAGAGTCGGATTCTTTTAAAGTTGGCGTCCTCGTGTTTTTGAGAATTTTTTATAACAATTCGGGAGTCGGATTTTTTTTAGAGTTCGCGTCGTCATGTTTAGAAAATTTTTTGTCACATAGATACGTCGTATTGATTTGGAGTATTATTAATTGCCATTCGATAGTCGGATTTTTAAAGAGTTGCCGTCGTCGTGTTTGGGAGAATCTTTAATTACAATTCGAGAGTCGGATTGTTTAGAGTTGTTGTCATCGTGTTCTGGGGAATTGTGTATTACAATTCGAGAGTCGTATTTTTTAAGAGTTGCCGTCGCTGTGTGTTGGAGGGTTTTTAATTACAATTCGAGAGTCGTATTTTTGTAGAGTGTGCGTCGTCATGTTGTGGAAATTGTTAATTGCAATTCGCAAGGCGGATTTTTTAGAGTTGGCTTCGTCGTGTTTTGGAGAATTGTTCATTACATTTCGAGTCGGATTGTTTGAGAGTTGGCATCGTCGTGTTTTGGAATATTGTTAATTAAAATTAGAGAGTCGGATTTCTATAGAGTTGGCATCGTCGTGTTTAGGAGGATTGTGAATTATAATTCGAGAGACGGATTTTTATAGATTTGGCGTCGTCGTGTTTGTGGAAATTTTAATTGCAATTCGAGAGTCGCAATGGTTTAGAGTTGGCGTCGTCGTGTTTTGTAGAACTATTTTATTACATTTCGAGAGTCGGATATTTTAGAGAGGTATGGTCGTCGTGTTTTGGAGAAAGTTTAATTAAACTTCGACATTTGGATATTTTTAGAGTTGGCGTCGTCGTGTTTTGAAGAATTGTTGATTGTAATTCGAAAGTCGGATTTTTTAGATTTGGAGTCGTCGTGTTTTGGAAATTGTTAATTGCAAGTCGAGAGTCGGATATTTTTAGAGTTGACGTCGTGTGATCTGGGGAATTTTTAATTGCAATTTGAAGGTCATATTCTTTTATAGTCGGCGTCGTGGTTTTTGGAGAATAATTAATAATATTTCGAGAGATGTATTTTTTTAGAGTTGACGTGGTCGTATCTTCGAGAAATTTTAATTACAATTCGAGACCCGGATTTTTTAAGAGTTCGTGTCGTCGTGTTTGGGTAAATTGTTAATTACAGTTCGAGATTTTACAGTTTGCTTCGTAGTATTTTGAAGAATTTTTAATTGCAATTCGAGAGTCCGATTATCTTTAGAGTTGGCGTCGTCCTGTTTTTAAGTATTGTTTATTACAATTCAAGAGTCGGAGTTTGATAGAGTTGGCATCGTCGGGATTTGGAGAATTGTCAATTACATTTCGAGTGTCATTTTTTTAGTGTTGGCGTCGTCGTGTTCTGGAATCTTGTTTATTAAATTTCGAGAGTCAGGTTTTTTAGAGTTGCCATCGTCGTGTTTGGAGAGATTTTAATAACAATTCGAGAGTCGGATTTTTCTAGAGTTGGCGTCGTCGTTTTTTTTGATAATTGTCAATGTCAATTCGAGAGTTGGATTTTTTAGAGTTGGCGTCGTCGTGTTTGGATAATCGTTAATTACATTTCGAACGTCGATGTTTTTAGTGTTGGCATCATGGTGTGTTCAAAAATTTATAATTACAATTCGTGACTCGTATTTTTTAGAGTTGGCTTCGTCGTATTTCAGATAATTCTTAATTGTAATTTGTGAGTACTTATTTTTTAGAGTTTGCATCGTCATGGGTTTGAGGATTGTTAATTGCAATTCGAGAATCGGGTGTTTTCACATTTGGCCGCGTCCTGTTTTGAGAATTGTCAACAACAATTCGAGAGTCAGAGATATAAAAAGTTGCCGTCGTCATGTTTTGGACTTTGGTTAATTGCAATTCGCGCTTCCGATATTTTTAGATTTGGCGTCGTCATGCTTTTGGAATTGTTAATTACAATTCGAGAATCGGATTTCTTTAGAGTTTTTAGAATTGGTAATTTATATACGAGAGTCTGACTTGTTTCATAGGATGTTAATTGCAATTCGAAGGTTGTATTTTTTAGAGTTGGCGTCGTCGTGTTTTTGAGAATTATCAATTACATTTCGAGAGTCGGATATATTTACAGGTGGCGTCCTGTCTTAGAGAATTATTAATCACAACTCGATATTAAGATTTTTTTGAGTTGGCGTCGTCGTGTTTTGAAGAATTGTTAATTTTAATTCGAAAGTTGGATTTCTTTAGAATTGGCGTCATCATGTTTTGGATGATTGTTAATTGCCATTCGAGACTTGGATTTTTTTAGATTTGGCGTCGTCGTGTTTTGGTGAATTAGTAATTAAAATTCAACAGTAGGATTATTTTAGAGTTGCGTCATCGTGTTTTGAAGAATTGTTAATTTTAATTCGAAAGTGGATTTCTTTAGAATTGGCGTCATCATGTTTTGGATGATTGTTAATTGCCATTCGAGACTTGGATTTTTTTAGATTTGGCGTCGTCGTGTTTTGAAGAATTTGTAATTAAAATTCAACAGTAGGATTATTTTAGAGTTGCGTCATCGTGTTTTCGAGAATTGTTAATTGCAAGTCGAGAGCTGAATTTTTTAGAGTTAGCGTTGTCATGTTTTGGAGAATTTTTTTTACAATTCGATAGTCAGATTTTTTTTTGAGTTGGCGTCGTCGTTTTTTGTCGAATTTTTAATAAAGATTGGACAATCGGATTTTTTTAGATTTTCCTCATCATGAAAAAGGAAAGTGTTAATTCTAATTCGATAGTCGGATCTTTTTAGAGTTACGGCGTCGTCGTGTTTTGGAGTATTGTTAATTACAATTCGAGTGAGAGATTTTAATAGATTTGGCGTCGTCGTGTTTTGGGAATTATTAATTGCAATTCGAGAGACGGAATCGTTTAGAGTTGGGTCCGTTGTATTTTGGAGAATTATTAATTACATTCTGAGAGTCGGATATTTTTAGAGGTGGCGTCGTCGTATTTTCGAGAATTTTTAATTACAATTCGATATCTGGATTCTTTTAGAGTTTGCGTCGTCTTTTTTTGGATAATTTTTAATATAAATTCGACAGTCGGATTCTTTATGAGTTGCGTCGTCGTGTTTTGGAGAATTTCGAATTACAATTCGATATTCAGGATTTTGTTAGAGTTGGCGTCGTCGTGTGTTGGAGAATTGGTAATTACAATTCGAGAGTCGGATCGTTTTAGAGTTGGCGTAATCGTGTTTTGGAGAATTTTTGATTACAATTCGTGAGTCAGATTTTTTTAGAGATCGCGTAGTCGTGTTTTGAGAATTTTTAATTACATTTCGAGAGTCGGATTTTTTTAGAGTTGGCGTCGTCGTGTTTCAGAGGATGTTAATTGCAATTCGAGAGTCGGATTTTTTTAAATTTGGCATCGTCGTGTTTTGGGAATTTAGAGTTTGCGTCGTCGTGTTTTCGAGAATATTTACTTACTATCTGAAAGTCGTATTGTTTTAGAGTTGTCGTCGGCTGTGTTTTGGATAATTATTAATTGTAATTTGAGAGAAGGCACGTAGCAAGGCTTCTAACTTGGGGGGGGGATTTTTAGGAGGGGCAAAATTAATATTGATATTCTAATATGAGTGACATTTTGGTTCAGTGTGTGTGTGTGTACTGATATATAAATATAAATAAGTAGTAAAAAAATCCAATTGCTTTTGTATAATCTAAATATATGGTTGTGTATTTCGGTAGGTACTTGTAAATAACAACATAAGCATGGTAAAGCACATTAAGCATAGTAAACACAGTAATAATAACATAAAGTTCGTAAAATAAGGTAGCTACTTGCTTGCTCTACAGAATTCTATTATAATCTCCTATTTTTACAGTTATTGAAATGCGCAAGGATGCGCTCTCTGTCAATATTTCTCAGCAAATCCTTTTCAAAGGATATGAGGCAGAGTGAAGTCAGTCTCTCTGTTCACATCAAAGATCGCATTCTTGTTTTGATGCGCTTCACTGAAGAGAATAGTCTTTCAACGGTTACTGAGGTCTGTGGGATGGTAAGGAGCAATTGCAATACTCTATGCACTGATGGAAAAATATCCCTGTCACATTGTTCGAATAATTCTGTAAGTCCAAGATCTTCAGTAGGGAGACGTCGCTGAATGTGGTTCTTGAATATTTCCATCTCACTCTCCTTTACCAAAACACCAAACAGTGGACCTAGCTGTTTCATCGTCTCACTGTCCATGAATGATTCTGATGACGTGTTACACACTGCAGCAGCTTTCATCACTGCACATTGAGCATTTCCAAATCGAGCACGGAGTTCCCCTCTAATGTGCCCCAGCAACTGTCGGAGTACCAAATCTAAATCTTCCACTGTACCCATAGTTATGGCCAACGGAACCAGTCACTAATAGGCCATCTAATTTTCCGGATCAGTTTCCTGCCCTTCCAGATGGCCGAGTATCAATATCCGTGATATCGTACTTTGTGGCAAGCTCCAATGCATACTTCACCACCTTCTCTGTATCGAATGATTCTGCGTGTTCAAGTAGTGTTTCCGCCAAGCTAATAACTGTCTCCGCATTTGTTTGTTTCTTTTGCAGACCTTTAGTCACAACATCTGTATAGTCATATAATCTTCCAAAAAGATTAGGAGAACTAGGAACTTCTTTGTCTGAATTGTCTTCAGTAGAGCAATAGCAGAAAGTTTTGTTTCAGCAGCAGGATGTCAGGGTGTCCAAAATTACATCAAAACGGCGGAAGAACTTTTCAACCTCTAAGGATCTGGAAGACCACCTGGTTGTAGATGAATGGGTCAGTTCCAATTGTTTGTCTTTCGGATATAACATCTTCTGGATTTCCAGGTATCGGGAATGACGTTTTGTACCTGTCATGAAAGTGTCTCGAAGAATGTCTTTATGGCAGTATCAATCTCAGTGACAGATGCGCTTGGACACCAGCACGTTCACCTGACATCACACTTGCACCATCGTATTCTTAGCCAACACACATCACTTTCTCCAAGTTCATAGACCGCAGCATACCTTGCAGCTGTTCCGAAATACTGGCAGCAGATAAGTCATACAGCTCCATGAAACCAATGGCCCGTTCATGGACTTTTCCCCCGTGCAGAAACCTTAATGAAACACCAAGTTTCTCCAAGTGTTGTTGAATATTTGGGGCATACTTAGATAAAAGTGAGAATAACTCCAAAAAGTTTCCTCTGTTTAGTGATTCTTTGCTTTCGTCATCACCTCTCAGTGCTATCTCATTCTTGGCACAGAATAATACTATGCTCAGTACTGTCAGGAGATGCTGTTTGTGCTCACCGATTAATTTCTTGTCTCGGTAGCATGGATCCAGGAGTTGATCCACTCTCCCTACTTTCTGAACATTTTTAAGGTGATCCGAACCATGTCCGCTTCTTTATGGACATCAGTGTCATTATGTGCTTTCAATTTTTGTCCAATTTTCTTCCAGTCACGAAAGCCAAACTCTGTCCAGACTCTACTTTTCTCCCGTCGTAAATGTCCAAAATTCCTGCATGTATGACAAAATATACCATTCTTCTGGATGCTGTACTCGATCCATTCAGATTTGGCGTACCACTGATTGAAAAACGACGCCCTTCACTGAGACTTCCACCAGTAGCCTGATTCTTTGGGAACTCGATTCTTGGCTCTCCCTTTTCAGATAAATCAGAAACTGTTGATAGATCTGATGAAAGAGGGACCGACTGTTGATGTGATGAAGTAGGTTCTGATGATAGAATTGAAGAACTGTTGTTTTTGTTATTAATTTATTTTTACGTTCGTGGGCTTTTGTCCGTGTTTGAATTATTTTGGTGGCCTTTTGTCTGGTAAGCTTTTGTCCGGTCGCGATCACCATTTTATTTTTAGAACATTAACATTTTCATTGACATGTAAAACTACTGCAGATTTGCATATATCATGTATGGAAGGTAGCTTGAGAAATAATCTCATGATGACCAAAGAGAAAATAAATATGGAAAAGTTTTACTGAAATCTGAAATTGCGTGTGTGTATGTGGCAAACGAAATCGCCAGATTTTAAAGAAAAAATCGCTAGCCGCTAGATCCAAATTTTACTAGCCAGATTCAAATCAAAATCGCCAGATCTAGCGGGTAACCCGCTAAATTGGCAACACTGGTAGAATAGTAACTTGTCTTGCCCTTGCTAACATTTATTTGTTGCACATTTGTTTTTTCACCCCTTTTTCGTTCTTCCGTTCTGTTGATTATAGTAAAACATTCCCCAATTTTTACTGTATCTTTTGTTTATTAAATTGTTAGCTGAGAGCACAGAATAGTTAACTAAGCACCCCCTCTCTCCATGTTAAGAATGGCTTTCTAAATAATGTTATTATTTCAACCCGGTTCGTAATTAAATTACGAGATTAAATCCATCATAATGCATTTAGGTTTCTTTGTAAACAAGTCAGCCATTTTAATATTTTGTTAATAATTCAAAAATATATCAATTACTTCGTCTCTGTTCGAAATTTGAAAGGCATTTGGAAGTATTCAAACTATCGAATAGAAAGTCATTTGAACTGGCTTTGAAATGCTTAGAAAATCATGTATTTAAAAAAGAAAATTTTTTCTTGTCATGAAATTAATTTATTAGTTATTTGTTTGTAAATGTAATTCAGTTTTTTAATCTCTGGTGGCCATCTTGCCTAAAAGTAAGTTTATTTACTAGTTTTTAAATTTGTTTACTTCTTTCAAATTAATCATTGAAAGGTCGAAAAAGAATCAGAAAAATACAGCCGATTTATTGTCCGCCATTTTGGCTATGAAACGACGAATTAACCACTTCATCTTACAGTGATTTACCAATTTTGAAGTAAAAAAAAACGACTCGACGAGTGGCCGATTTTCAACACATCCTCTTTTCCGCCAAGATTAAAACACTGAATTATAGTTACAAAAAAATAACTAATAAATCAAAATCAAAGAAATAACTGATGCCAAAGTCCTTGACTTCCACTTCTCACATATGTGTGAAAAAAACATTTGGATTCACTAATTCACTTAATCCCACCCTACATCACAAGCCTTTTTTTTGCTTGCCTTTCTTCCGACTTCATCTCGGTGAAATCTGGGATTTTTTCTATGTCAATTTCAAAAATTTTGAATGTAACAACAAGAAAACAACGTATTTGAGATTCGTGATAAAATACAAAAATAATTTTTTAAACTTATTCCCAGTTTCATTTAAAAATAATTTAGGTTGCTAGTATTCATTTCTATTTTTTGAATGAAGACGATACTTTCTTTTATAAATTAAAAAAATATCTTTAAAAGAAGCTGGCAGAACAACAACGTGAATTCATTTTGTGTTTATATTACATCATTCAGATTATAATTATTTAATTGATAATTTATAATATTAAATAGCGTGAATTAACAATATTTAAAAATATTTATTTGGTAAGTTGACAAAAAAAGACAGATACACTGACAATCTCTTTCACCAAGCAAGAAACAGGTGAAAAGCATCGAGACTTTGTTTTCCTCACCACTTGATCTGAAACTAGCAAAGTTATGTTAGAGTTTGAGAACGCGTACATTTTAATTTTTTTCTTTTTACAAGGAAACATAAATTTAAATCATATTCAGATGTTATTATAGTCAATAGATTTATTTTAACTGGTAGTTTAAAATTCTTAAATATTTATCATTAGTACCTGGAATAGAAAATTAAGTTGTAAACAAAATAAAATCCAAAGAAGCGTTTTTGAAATCAGAAATTATGTTAAAAATTGGTCGGAGGACCCCTGGTGGTGGGTGGCCCAGGGCCCCAGCCCCTTGGCCCCTTAATCCGGCCCTGCTGTAAAATATATTACACAAAAGCAAATACTGGTTCATAATGGACAAGTATAGTTGACTACGAAATATAAGAGTATTCCATGAAAAATGCCAGTATACTGAAATCATATGCCCTTAATAGGGTTAAGATGAAAATTCATATACACTAAATTTACAAAAGCTAGGAAATTCCTAAATTTTTACACTTTTATTGTCATTAATTAAGGGTATGACTACATATCAACCAAACCATTTCATTATCACATCACTACAGAATAAATCTCTATGCATTAGTTGATGAAGTGTGTGAGGTGCGCTGAAGAAAAATTCCTACCAGTAAAATACATATCCCTGTTGTGCTCGCATACCCTTAATGACAATAAAAGTGTAAAAATTTGGGAATTTCCTTGCTTTTGTACATTTAGTGTATATGAATTTTCATCTTAACCCTATTAAGGGCATATGATTTCAGTATACTGGCATTTTTCATGGAATGTCACTACTTTTGTACAGGCTATGCCTCAATACAGTGCCTTCTCATAACTGATATAGTTGGTAGTTTGACTAATCAATGTTATTTCCAATATTCACAGGTAAATATTTTTAAAAAATTATGATGAGTGTATATTTACTCATGATACAATTCAAACTAGAACACATTTTTTCTAACTAAGGTATATGGTAAACTGAAATTAAAATGCCATCAACTAGACACTAGAACCTCTATCTTTGCCAAAAATCAGCTGAATCCATCAAATGGTCGATAAGATATAGAATAAAGTGTATGGATACTGGTCATTTTAAAGTTTTTTTTAATTTTCTGGAAAACTAAGGTATCAGGGTGGCACATAAGTACGTACGTACGTACAGATGACATGATTTCATAAAATAGTTAATGAGATACAGGGTGGCACATACGTACGTACAGATGACATGATTTCATGATGTAACTTTCTGGATCTCTGGGTTGCCTTGACTAATGATGCTGAAATTCTACACACTTATAGAACCTATCAAATACAAATTTTGTGTCAAAGTTTTAACTAATTCCATGATAAATGCCAGTATACTGAAATCATATTCCCTTAAAAGGGTTAACGTAAAAAATTCATATACACTAAATGTACAAAAGCAAGAAAATTCCCAAATTTTTACACTTTTATTGTCATTAATTAAGAGTATGACTACATATCAACCAAACCATTTGTAAAGGCTATGACTCAATACACTGAGCATTTTAAAGGTTTTTTGGAATTTTCTAGAAAACTAAGTTATATGGTAAACTGAAATTAAAATGCCATCAACTAGACCCTAGAACCTCTATCTCTGCCAAAAATCAGCTGAATCCATCAAATAGTTAATGAGATACAGGGTGGCACATACGTACGTACGTACAGATGAGATGATTTCATGATTGAACTTTCTGGATCTCTGGGTTGCCTTGACTAATGATGCTGAAATTCTACACACTTATAGAACCTATCAAATGAACATTTTGTGCACTATTTGAATTAATTTGGATTTACTGGTTTTTGAGTTATGATTGATCAAATAAATGAGATTTCCAGCATAGGCCGTTTTTGAAGTCTATTAAGGGTGTCATCTTTTGGAGGGTTGTTCATTACATTTCGAGTCTCGGATATATTTGCAGGTGGCGTCGTCGTGTTTTAGAGAATTATTAATCACAACTCGATAGTTACATTTTTTTGAGTTGGCGTCGTCGTGTTTTGAAGAATTGTTAATTGTAATTCAAAAGTTGGATTTCTTTAGAATTGGCGTCATCATGTTTTGGATGATTGTTAATTGCAATTTGAGACTTGGATTTTTTAAAGATTTGGCGACGTCGTGTTTTATTAAATTGTTAATTGCAATTCGATAGTCGGATCTTTTTAGACTTAGCGTCGTCATGTTTTGGAGGATTGTTTACTACAATTCGAGGGACGTCGTCGTGTTTTGGGATTTGTTAATTGCAATTCGAGAGTCACGATGGTTTAGAGTTGGCGTCGTCGTGTTTTCGAAAATTTGTAATTAAAATTCGACAGTCGGATTCTTTTAGAGTTGCGTCATCGTGTTTTGGAGAATTGTTAATTAGAAGTTGAGAGTCGGATTTTTTTAGAGTTGGCGGTGTCGTGTGTTAGAGAATTATTAATTACATTTCGAGAGTCGGATATATTTACAGGTGGCGTCGTCGTGTTTTGGAGAATTTTTAATTACAATTGGACAGTCGGATTTTTTTAGAGTTGGCGTCATCGTGTTTTGGATGATTATTATTTGCAATTTGAAAGTTGGATTTTTTTACAGTTGGCGTCGTCGTGTTTTGGATGATTATTATTTGCAATTTGAAAGTTGGATTTTTTTAGATTTGGCGTCGTCGTGTTTTGGATGATTATTATTTGCAATTTGAAAGTTGGATTTTTTTAGATTTGGCGACGTCGTGTGTTGGATGATTATTATTTGCAATTTGAAAGTTGGATTTTTTTACAGTTGGCGTCGTCGTGTTTTGCAGAATTTTTAATTACAATTACAATTTTAGTGTAGGATTTTTTTAGAGTTAGCGTCGTCGTGTTTTAGAGAATTACTTTTAACATTTCGAGAGTCAGATTCGAGAGTAGTATTTTTTTAGAGTTGGTGTCGTCGTGTTTTGGAGAATTGTTAATTACATTTAGAGAGTCGGATTTTTTTTAGAGTTGGTGTCGTTGTGTTTTCGGGAATTGTTAATTACATTTAGAGAGTCGGATTTTACTAGATTTCGCGTCGTCCTGCTTTGAAGAATTTTTAATTACAATTCGATAGTCCGATTTTTTTTAGAGTTGGCTTCGTCGGGTTTGGGAGAATTGTTGATTGTAATTCTGAGAGTCATATTTTTTTTAGAGTTGACGTCGTCGTGTTTTGGTGAATTAATAGTTACATTTCATAAGTCGTATTTTTTTAGAATTTGCGTCGTCGTAATTTGGTCGGATGATTTTTTAAAAGTTAGTGTCGTCATCTTTAGAAGAATTTTTAATTACAATTCAAGAGTCGTATTTTTTTAGGGTTGGCGTCGTCGTGTTTTGGAGGATTGTTAACTACAATTCGTGGGACGTCGTCGTGTTTTGGGATTTGTTAATTGCAATTCGAGAGTCGCGATGGTTTAGAGTTGGCGTCGTCGTGTTTTCGAAAATTTGTAATTAAAATTCGACAGTCGGATTCTTTTAGAGTTGCGTCATCGTGTTTTGGAGAATTGTTAATTAGAAGTTGAGAGTCGGATTTTTTAGAGTTGGCGTTGTCGTGTTTTAGAGAATTATTAATTACATTTCGAGAGTCGGATATATTTACAGGTGGCGTCGTCGTGTTTTGGAGAATTTTTAATTACAATTGGACAGTCGGATTTTTTTAGAGTTGGCGTCATCGTGTTTTGGATGATTATTATTTGCAATTTGAAAGTTGGATTTTTTTACAGTTGGCGTCGTCGTGTTTTGGATGATTATTATTTGCAATTTGAAAGTTGGATTTTTTTAGATTTGGCGTCGTCGTGTTTTGGATGATTATTATTTGCAATTTGAAAGTTGGATTTTTTTAGATTTGGCGTCGTCGTGTTTTGGATGATTATTATTTGCAATTTGAAAGTTGGATTTTTTAAGATTTGGCGACGTCGTGTTTTGGATGATTATTATTTGCAATTTGAAAGTTGGATTTTTTAAGATTTGGCGACGTCGTGTTTTGGATGATTATTATTTGCAATTTGAAAGTTGGATTTTTTTAGATTTGGCGACGTCGTGTTTTGGATTATTATTATTTGCAATTTGAAAGTTGGATTTTTTAAGATTTGGCGACGTCGTGTTTTGGATGATTATTATTTGCAATTTGAAAGTTGGATTTTTTAAGATTTGGCGACGTCGTGTTTTGGATGATTATTATTTGCAATTTGAAAGTTGGATTTTTTAAGATTTGGCGACGTCGTGTTTTGGATGATTATTATTTGCAATTTGAAAGTTGGATTTTTTTAGATTTGGCGACGTCGTGTTTTGGATTATTATTATTTGCAATTGGACAGTCGGATTTTTTTAGAGTTGGCGTCATCGTGTTTTGGATGATTATTATTTGCAATTTGAAAGTTGGATTTTTTAAGATTTGGCGACGTCGTGTTTTGGATGATTATTATTTGCAATTTGAAAGTTGGATTTTTTAAGATTTGGCGACGTCGTGTTTTGGATGATTATTATTTGCAATTTGAAAGTTGGATTTTTTTAGATTTGGCGACGTCGTGTTTTGGATGATTATTATGTGCAATTTGAAAGTTGGATTTTTTTAGATTTGGCGACGTCGTGTTTTGGATGATTATTATTTGCAATTTGAAAGTTGGATTTTTTTAGATTTGGCGACGTCGTGTTTTGGATGATTATTATTTGCAATTTGAAAGTTGGATTTTTTTAGATTTGGCGACGTCGTGTTTTGGATGATTATTATTTGCAATTTGAAAGTTGGATTTTTTTAGATTTGGCGACGTCGTGTTTTGGATGATTATTATTTGCAATTTGAAAGTTGGATTTTTTTAGATTTGGCGACGTCGTGTTTTGGATGATTATTATTTGCAATTTGAAAGTTGGATTTTTTTAGATTTGGCGACGTCGTGTTTTGGATGATTATTATTTGCAATTTGAAAGTTGGATTTTTTTAGATTTGGCGACGTCGTGTTTTGGATGATTATTATTTGCAATTTGAAAGTTGGATTTTTTTAGATTTGGCGACGTCGTGTTTTGGATGATTATTATTTGCAATTTGAAAGTTGGATTTTTTTAGATTTGGCGACGTCGTGTTTTGGATGATTATTATTTGCAATTTGAAAGTTGGATTTTTTTAGATTTGGCGACGTCGTGTTTTGGATGATTATTATTTGCAATTTGAAAGTTGGATTTTTTTAGATTTGGCGACGTCGTGTTTTGGATGATTATTATTTGCAATTTGAAAGTTGGATTTTTTTAGATTTGGCGACGTCGTGTTTTGGATGATTATTATTTGCAATTTGAAAGTTGGATTTTTTTAGATTTGGCGACGTCGTGTTTTGGATGATTATTATTTGCAATTTGAAAGTTGGATTTTTTTAGATTTGGCGACGACGTGTTTTTGATGATTATTATTTGCAATTTGAAAGTTGGATTTTTTTAGATTTGGCGACGTCGTGTTTTGGATGATTATTATTTGCAATTTGAAAGTTGGATTTTTTTACAGTTGGCGTCGTCGTGTTTTGCAGAATTTTTAATTACAATTACAATTTTAGTGTAGGATTTTTTTAGAGTTAGCGTCGTCGTGTTTTAGAGAATTACTTTTAACATTTCGAGAGTCAGATTCGAGAGTAGTATTTTTTTAGAGTTGGTGTCGTCGTGTTTTGGAGAATTATTAGTTACATTTCGAGAGTCGGATTTTTTTAGAGTTGGTGTCGTTGTGTTTTCGGGAATTGTTAATTACATTTAGAGAGTCGGATTTTACTAGATTTCGCGTCGTCCTGCTTTGAAGAATTTTTAATTACAATTCGATAGTCCGATTTTTTTAGAGTTGGCTTCGTCGGGTTTGGGAGAATTGTTGATTGTAATTCTGAGAGTCATATTTTTTTTAGAGTTGACGTCGTCGTGTTTTGGTGAATTAATAGTTACATTTCATAAGTCGCATTTTTTTAGAATTTGCGTAATTTGGTCGGATGATTTTGTAAAAGTTAGTGTCGTCATCTTTAGAAGAATTCTTAATTACAATTCAAGAGTCGTATTTTTTTTAGGGTTGGCGTCGTCGTGTTTTGGAGAATAATTTGTTACATTTCGAGAATCGGGATTTTTTTAGAGTTGGCGGCGTCGTGTTTTTGAGAATTTTTAATTACAATTCGAGAGTCGGATTTTCTTAGAGGTGGAAGCGTCGTGTTGTAGAGAATTGTTGATTACAATTAGAGAGTCGAATTTTTTTACAGTTTGCGTCGTCGTGTTGCAGAGAATTTTTATTACAATTCGAGAGTCGGATTTCTTTAGAATTGACGTCGTCGTGTTTTGGAGAATTTTTAATTACAATTCGAGTATCGGATTTTTCTAGAGTTTCCATCGTCGTGTTTTGGAGAATTGCTTATTGTAATTTAGGAGTAATATTTTTTCAGATTTGGCCTCATCATATCTTGGAGGATTGTTAATTGCTATTCGAGATTCGGATTTTTTTACAGTGTGCGTCGTCGTGTTTTGGAGAATGTTTAATTACAATTTGAGAGGCGGATTTTTTAGAGTTGGCGTCGTCGTGTTTTGAGGAATTGTTCATTACCAACTGAGAGTCGGGTTTTTTATTGAGTTGGCTCGTCGTGTTTTGCAGAATTCGCAACTAAAATTCGAGGATAGGATTTTTTTTTAGAGTCGGCGACGTCGTGATTTCAAGAATTTTTAATTACAATTCGAGAGTAGGATTTTTTTAGGGTTCGCGTCGTCACGTTTAGGAGGATTGTTAATTGCTATTCGAGAGTCAGATTCTTTTTACATCTGGCGTCGTCGTGGTTTGGGAATCATTAATTGCAATTCGAGAGTCGGATTTCTTTTGAGTTCGCGTCGTTGTGTTTTGGCAAATTTTAAATTATGATTTGAGAATCATATTTTCGTCGTGTTTTGGAGAATTATTACTTATATTTCGAGCGTGTGATTTGTTTTGGCGTTGTCGTGTTTTTCAGAATTATAAATTACATTTCGAGACTCAGATTGTTTTAGAGTTGGCGTCGTCGTGTTTTGGAGAATTGTTAATTGCAATTCGAGAGTCGAAATTTTAGTTTGTAATTTGAGAGTCATATTTTTTTACAGTTAGCGTCGACGTTTTTTTTAACATTATTAGTTACCTTTTAAGAGTCGGATATTTTTAGAGTTCGTGTTTTGGAGAATTATTAATTGTAATTGAAGAGTAATATTTTTAAAGGTTTGGCGTCATCATGTTTTGGAGGATGGTTAATTGCAATTCGAGATTCGGATTTTTTTAGAGTTGGCATCGTCGTGTACTAGATAATTTTTAATTACAATTAATGAGTCGGATTTTTTAGAGTTCGCGTCGTTGGTATTTGGGGAATTGTTTATTGCAATACGTGTGTCGGATTTTTCAGAATTGGCGTCGTTGTGTTTTGGAGATAGAAATTCGAGAGTCGGATTTTTTTAGAGTTGGTGTCTTCGGGTTTTGGAAAATTGTTAATTGCAATTCGAGAGTCGGATTTTTTTAGAGTTGGTGACGTCGTGTTTTATAAAATTGTTCATTACATTCCGAGAGTCGGATATTTTTTTGAGTTTTCGTCCTCTTTTTTACATTTAAAATGTTGGATTTTTTTAAAGTTAGCATCGTCGCGTTTTGGAGAATTGTTCATTACATTCCGAGAGTCGGATATTTTTAGAGTTGGCGTCGACGTGTTTGGCAGAATTCGTAACTAAAATTCTGAGAATCGGATTCTTTTTAGAGTCGGCGTCGTCGTGCTTTCGAGAATTTTTAATTACAATTTGAGCGTCGGATTTTTTGAGAGTTGCCGTCGTCTTGTTTTTGAGAGGTTGTAATTACAATTCGGGAGTCGGATCTTTTTAGATTTGGTTTCGCCGTGTTTTGGGAATCAATAATTGCTATTCGAGCGTCGGATTTTTTTAGAGTTGGCGTCGTTGTGTTTTGGCGAATTGTTAATTATGATTTTAGAGCTATATTTTTTTAGAGTTTGTGTCGTCGCTTTTTTGAGAATTATTACTTATATTTCGAGCGTTGGATTTTTTTAGAGATGGCGTTGTCGTGTTTTTCAGAATTATTAATTACATTTCGAGACTCAGATTTTTTCAAAGTTTGCGTCGTCGTGTTCTGGAGAATTTTTTGTCACAATTCGTGAGTCAGATTTGTTTAGAGTGCGCCTCCTCGTGTTTTGGAGAATTATTAGTTACATTTCGTTAGTCAGATTTGTTTAGAGTTGGCGTCGTCGTGTTTTAAAGAATTGTTAATTACATTTCGAGAGTCAGATGTTTTTTAAGGTTTGCGTATTCGTGATTTCGCGAATTTTTAATTACAATTCGAAATTCGGATTTTTTTAGAGTTGGCAAACTTTAAAAATACTTGTCTCAGAGAAGACAAACTTAAAAAAATACTTGTCTCAGAAAAGACAAACTGAAAACAAATACTTTTAACAGAAAATAGAATCTTGAAATAAATACTTTTTATAGAGAAGACACACTTAACAAATACGTTTCACAGAGAAGATAAACTAAAAAACATTCACAAAGAAGACAAAATTAAAATAAATACTTTTAACAGAGAAGACAAACTTCAAAAATACTTTTCACTAAGAAGAAAACTTTAAAGAATACTTCACACCGAGAAGACGAACTCAACATAAACATAGCAGTCACTAATTGCGATCACTTTTGAATGCGTAATCACTGCCACTGTGAGCCGGCTTGTCCAATCAAATCACAGGGCACAATAATATCGTTAGTTCCCTACGGGACTACTTTTGTTCCCTTCGGGTTCGAAGAAAAAGATGAGACGACCTCCTGGCACCAGCTTGGACACATCGCGGAGACCACCAGCGAGGAACGAGGAAACGCTCTCTCTCTCCTGCCGCCGTCGCCTACTCGACGGCTACTACCATCTACACCTGAAGAAATCCACGGGCAGCCCTGAGAACTCTTATATTCTTCATCGTCCTCTGACGGACACTGTCCCACTATCTTCTACCTATACCAAACGATATAGGTTACTTTGAGTTAATAAAAACCCTTTTTGTTATAGTTACGGAAATACTTTTCGTTGTTCCGTTTGTTTACGAGAAGATAAAAGGATAACCCCTTTCATTCCTTCATTATCTCCTTACAAATGGTGACCTGACGCTAAAAGAAGAAAAAAACAGACTTTCTCACGTTGCTGATCCAACATCAAGGACGGTAAAATGTAATGACCAACCCAATAAAAATGACGGCAGGAAACAAACCACCCTCCCACATAATTAGAGAGAGATATCACAAAACGAAGACCATATAGAAAGAAACTCAACCCACACTAGATCTTGACAAGTCATAAATATGCCAACCAGATTCAAGGACTCTATATAACTGTTGTGGTTGCAAGGTTGAACAATAATTAGTGAGGAATACAATGAAGACGCAAACAACAAGGAGAATGCAATAATAAGTGTATTAAAGAAAAGGTATAGTTACAGTATGTACAAATGAAGGTGTCGAGTCAGAGAGTCTTGGTGGGAGGACATGTACGCTCTTCGGCGTCACTTCCGGTGGCATTTAGGTAACATACACTAAGGCCAACCTAGGCTTGCCATTTATAGTGTAACGTTATTCGTATATGCAAATGAGTGGTTGCCACCACAACACCCCCCTCCCAAGATTTGAAGTACCACAGATTTCAATATCTTTTTCTTTTTGGGTTTACCATCAATGGTTCATTAAATTTTCTTTTCCTACCGGATCTTCGGGGTTCAGGTGTATATTGAGGCGGTTCCAAATTAAAGGATTCGTATATGACATCTATGGTTTCCTCCTCTTCGACTGTTGTCGTATAATCATCATCTTGGATATGACGTTTTTTTATCTGATTTAGGTGCCTTTTATGTATACTCTGTGGACCTTTAATCATATATGTACAATCACCAATGCGTTTATCCACTACTCCACATTCCCAGTAAGATGTGTTATTCTTGTAGCACTTAAAATATACTCGATCTCCCGAGTTATATTTCTTTCTTCTCGTGTGTGTAGTATTTCAGATAATTGCCTGTCTTGGCGACAGTTTATCAAACGCTGATTTTACCTTTCTGGCAAACATTAGATCAGCTGGTGATATGTTTGATGGTGTACTAGCATGTGGTGTGATCCTATAAACTTGCAAGAATTGTTGCAAAGCTTTTTCTGTTGGTGTTCCAATGGATTTCTTTAACGCTCGTTTTAGCGTGTCCACGAACCTTTCCGCAAGGCCGTTCGACCTTGGATGATACGGCGGAGTCGTGATGTGCTTCACTCGGAACGTGTCGCAAAATTACTTAAACTCTGCGGATGTGAACTGCGTTCCGTTGTCAGTGACCAGTGTGTCTGGTACACCGAATCTTGCAAACAACTCGTGTAGGAACCCTATTGAGTTGTTCGTTGTTGGATTCCTGCAACGCATTACCTCCGGTCATTTTGTGTAACTATCCACTACAATTAAATAATAGTTTTCTCCTACTGGACCAGCGAAGTCCATGTGGATTCTCGACCATGGTTGGTCGGTTTTCGGCCAAGGTTTGTGTACTATAGGTGGAGATTTTGCTGCTAACTGGCATCCTTTACATTTATTTATTGTTGCTGCTATGTCAGTGTCCATGTTACGCCAGTACACGTAGCTTCTCATTAACGACTTCTTTCGATTTATCCCCGGATGTCCCATATGGAAATCTCTTAACATCCTATTCTGCAATGTTTTGGGTATTACCACTCTCTCACTGTACAGTAACACATCGTTACATATGGAGAAAACTTCCTGCACCTTTGTGTCCGTTATAATTTTCTCTTTTATGTCCTTTATGTATTCGTCTTTCTCGGCTTCCCTAATGTCAGACAAAGTTACGGGTAGTTCTCTTAATGATGTTTGCTACCATATTTTTTACTTCAACATTTGTCCGAATTGCTGCAAGGACTGATTCTTCCAGATTGTGTTTCTGTGGTATCAGTCTTGACAGTCCATCCGCATGGCAAATCTTTTTTGATGCTAGATGTTGTAGCTGGAAATCGTAATTAAGTAAGATTGTACCCCAGCGCAGCAATCTATTTGCGGTGTATACCGGCAATCCTTTTTTTGATCCATAGATCGTGACTTACGGTTTATGGTCGGTTTCAAGTAAGAATTGTCTACCATATAAATATCGGTGAAATCTAGTCACGGAAAAGATTATGTTCAATGCTTCTTTTTCGATTTGTGAATATGCCCTCTCGGCTGGTATCAGCGTTCTCGAAGCGTGCGCTATTGGTTTTCTAGACCCATCCGGCATAATATGTTGAATGCATGCTCCTAAGCCGTAGGAACTAGCGTCACTAGCGACGACTATTTTTAATTTTGTGTCAAAGTGCGTTAAGAATAATTCGGACGTTAGTGCGCTCTTTATTTTGTCAAAAGCGGTTTGACATTCTTGCGTCCAGTTCCAAGGTGTATCCTTTTTAAGCAGATTATTTAAGGGGGCTCGCAAGTTATGCATTCCTTCAATAAAAGATTGATAATAATTTGCGAGTCCCAAGAAACTCTGCAAGGTTGTTATGTTATCAGGTGCTGGCATATTTTTTATTGCCGCAGATCTGTCTGGGTCTGGACGTCGTCCATGTTTGTTTATTATGTGTCCAAGATACTTAATCTCGCTCATACAAAAGTCACATTTACTCTTTTACTTTAAAGCCGAATTCTTGTATTCGAGTAAATACTTGTTTCAAATGTTCCTTATGTTCTTGTAGGGATTTGCTCCTGACAACAATGTCGTCCAGGTATGCACATGCGCACTCAATACCACTTAGCATGGTGTCCATCGCTTGCTGAAAAATGGCAGGCGCTACTTTGATGCCAAAGGGCAATCGGTTGTATTTTAATAATCCCTTATGCGTATTGATGCATAGTATTTTTGAGCAATTTTCCTCGACCGGTATTTGCAAATATGCGTCGCTCAAGTCTATCTTAGAGAAGATATTACCACCATTTAACTTCGTGAATATTTCCTCTGGGCTTGGTAGAGGGTAATGGTGATCTTTTAATAGGGAGTTGACCCCGGTCGAAAAATCTGCGCACACTCTAACTTCGTCATTCTTTTTCTTTACGTATACGGTGGGGGCTGCCCACTCGCTGTGTTCTATTTTTGATAGAATTCCTGTCTGTTCCAATCTATCTAATTCTTTATTAATCTTTTCCAACCCAGCGAACGGAACGTTTCGCTTTTTTCTAAAAATTGGGCTGGCGTTTTCTTTAAGTTCAAACGAAGCCTTGAATTTATTACAGCGACCTAAGTTAGTCGTGAATGCTTCAGGAAATAATTCTTTTAAATCGTCTTTTATATTTACTGTTGTTGGAGAAGAACATTCTATTTTTTTACAGAATGTATTGATTGGCTTATCCCATAGTCCAAATTTCTCAATTAAATCTATTCCAAACAGATTTTCACTATTTTTCAGTACGAATATTTTTAATTTCTTCGTAATCCCTTTTAATTTTATCGGAAGTACAACTTCTCCTTCAAATTTTATACCACCACCAGTTACCGTCCGGGCTGATTTACTCGTTTTCATCATCGTTGGTTTTTTACCCAACTTTTTCCATGTATTCAGGTTTATAATAGAAATATCGGAGCCGGAGTCGAGTTGTAACTTTATTGGTGTTTTAAATATTTCCACTTTTACGTATTTTCGCCGATCTTTGTCTAATTTTGTATTTGATTTTGTTTGCTGTACTCTCTTTCTGGTGTAATCTTTATATCTGCAGCAATCGCTTTTGTGTCCCACCTTCTTACAAATGTAGCATTTTTTCTTCTTATAAGGACAATCTGATTCCACATGCCTTTCTGCACATCTCTTACAGTTATATCTAGGAAGAGGGTTGTTATATTCTGTCCTATATTTATGGTTATTAGGATTGTAATATCCCGTTCCATTTCGATTGCTTTTCTTTGTAAAGTTCTTGGTTGGTGTGTATGGTTTTCTAACTTTTCTTACATATGCCACTCCGGATTCTTCTATATTTTTTAAATCCTTTTTTAGTGTAATGACCCTTTCACAGTCCTCTGCTAGTTTCTGGAGGGTTAAATCTTGCTCAGATTCCAGCTTAGACAACACTCGTCTGCGTATTTCTGCATTTTTCGTGGAAACTAACCCTTGTGCGAAGATTAGACATTTAAAATCTTCTACCGTTAGTTTCGCAAGCTTAAAATTATCGCAGTTTTTATTGACAACTGATGCGTATGTAAAATAATCTTGGTTGTCCATCTTTCTTAGATTCATGCACAGCCATCTTTTATGAAAAAGAGATATATTTGGATTAAATAATTCTTTTAGTAATTTCACAGCTTCCATGAACTCTAATTCCGCAGTTTTTTTAGGTAATATGTAATCTATGAATTTGCTGTGTTCTGATGTACCCAATTTCCTGAGTAAGAGGCTCACTTTCTGGCTATTTGGCCAATTTTTGCAGTCCAGTAGAAAGACATCCTCGTATCTTGTATAGTATGCTTCAAAAGTCTTTCGTTCCTCCGGCACATAATTAAATGTGTCCATACTATTAAAGATAGTTGTATGGGAGAAATTAACACTGTCGACATTTTCTCGATTACTCTTTAGTAGTTCCAGTGTTTTAGCAAAACGTTCATTTTGTCTTTCCTCGCGGTCAGCTTGTGCCTGTAAAAATTGCATGAACATTTTTGATAAGTCTTCCATTTTTTTTTTTTTCGTGACGTTTTACTGTATTATCCGTTATCCAGTGACAACTTAAAAAAAAAAATCCTTTCCTTGAGCTTTAATTTCTAGCTATGGTATTTCCTTTTAGTACTGCCGCCAAACAAATTATTAATTAAAAAAATCCTTTAGTTGTTGTTTTGCTAACGGGGAGCAGTAATTAGAATCCACTGGTGACCTTTTTTTTTTCGTAGGTTACTTCCTTGCTTTTCGTAATACGAGTCTGACCTGTCGTTTTGCGACAGAACAAAATCCGCTTATCGTTTGCAAGTTGGTATTTTAGTAATACAAAACAGATTTGTCGTTTAGCGACAAAACAAAAATTCACTTTTACAATCTGTTTGCAAGTCGGATTCCCAGAAAACGGCGTAAATTGTCGCTTTTGCCACGTTCGAGTTTTTTTTTTTCACTTAAGTTGAAACTTTTCTTTAGCGTAAAATCCGTTTGCTCGTCAACACTTTGCATTGTACTTTTTTTTTAAATAGTTCTTCGTCAAACTGTTATATTTGACGCTTCATATCTCGTCGCCAACTGTTGTGGTTGCAAGGTTGAACAATAATTAGTGAGGAATACAATGAAGACGCAAACAACAAGGAGAATGCAATAATAAGTGTATTAAAGAAAAGGTATAGTTACAGTATGTACTAATGAAGGTGTCGAGTCAGAGAGTCTTGGTGGAAGGACATGTACGCTCTTCGGCGTCACTTCCGGTGGCATTTAGGTAACACACACTAAGGCCAACCTAGGCTTGCCATTTATAGTGTAAAAATTATGAAACAATTCTTGCGCTGATGATCACATGTTCATGTATGAAAGGGAAATATAATTATGTCGCATTTTATATTTTACCAGAAACTCTAATCATTAAAATCACATGAAATATTTTTTTTTGTAAAAATATTGATTAAACTATGCTTTATTCAAGGATAACATTGCCAATTCAAAACATAATTTCTTCTTCGAGTTATAGTGATTTTATTAACACGGAATTTAGGGGACTTTTTCGTAATATATACGAAATATTAAAAAAAAATATTTGAAACATCTACAGTGCTTTATTATCATAATTACTTTTTAAAAACGTCATACATTCTTTTTATTAATACATAAAAATATTACTTTAGTGAAGGTGTATTTTCAGAAAATAATGATTCCATTATATTACGTGATCGTTAATAAATACTGAAAATGTCATTCGTTAATAAATACTGAAAATGTCATCAAAATTTGTTGATTTCCTGAATTTTGGTCAATTTTTAAGTGAAGGGAAGGTTTAAAGTATTTTTACATTTTGGGAATCGGCCATTGATTTGGCACAGAAAACAAATTAGACTAATTTTAATTATCAATAAAACACTATTAAACCAAATAATCAGTTCATTTGTATGATAAAATGAAATAAATATAGTTTGTTTATTAATAGTGTCTCTGGAACTTTCTTTTTTTGGTTATTATTTAAGTTTACACCGTTTTAAATGCGTGCTGTTGTTATTGGTTATGAATTGTATGTAATATTGACCTCTGTTGGATTTTAATTGTAAAAATAATTAGTAATTTTGCATTTTCATGCAAGAAACTTAATTATTTGAAATAGAAAGAAAAACAGTTGTATCTACATCATTTTATATTTTAAGTGTATCTGGCGTTAATTAACGCGTTTGTTTTTCTTCGCTGAAGAAATTATAATTCCATTTTTAGGTAAGTAATACACTTTCATTCTTTCTATTTTTCGTGTTTCAAATTAAATTGTATCAATGAAGTTTGTATTAAAATACCGTAATGATTGAGTTTTGAATTTAAAAATATAGCTGATACTATGTTATACTCGACATACTTCAAGCTCATTTTTGGCGATTTTTAACTTATTACCCACCACTTGTTTTTTGCATTTTTTACGGACCATTTTCTTTTCCCGTGTAAACTGGCCTTATATATCGCTAGATAAATCCGTTTTTTTAATAATTTACCCAATTAATTAGATTTTAAAGTAGGGGATCACTTTCTCATATAAATTTAACGTAAAATGATCACCCACTTCACGATCATCACATTGAAAAACAACACTTGTTTTTACATTTTTCATGGACCATTTTTTCTGTGTAAAATTACCGATTATGTCGCTAGAGAAATCCGTTTTTTGTTGTTTTTCTTTTACCCAATATTTTAGATGTTAGAGTATTTTTTAGTTTGATGGTCATGAATTGGGTAATAAGTTTACATTAAATTTATTTTGGAAAATGATCCCCCGCTCTAAAATTTGGTAAAATGAACAAAAGAAGGATTTTACCTTAATTCAAACAGTATTGAGAGTGTTTAAATGATGCTGTCATTTCAAGCCTAATTTTAGATGCAGCCTAACCCTAACTCAAACACACTATCACTAAAGCTAACCAAAACTCCTTACGATAATTGCCAGCCATTTTTTAAATATGAAACTAAAAGGTATTATAAATCAATCTGTTTAAGACTTATTCATTTATTTTCTTTTTTATCAGATAAAAATGTCTGTAAAGGGACGTTCTGTTTTAACTCGCATTAAGAGTTCCAAAAGATGCTATGCTCCACCTTATCTTTTGAATAAAACGGAACCCCCAACTTTACGACAAGTTATTCAGTTCAGTTATTTCCTTGAAAATACCTATCCCCACTTTTCAAATAATGATATTTCCAAATTGATTACAAAGGAAATAATCAATATTTGACAATCAAGTGAACCAACAATTACCTTTGTTAAGGGAATATTATATACGGCAGAAGGTGCAAGTATTTGGCTTCAAGAAGGCGAAACTTATTAACAGGAAAACTCTTACTGCATCCAAAGTGAAAATAATTAAGGAACAGCTGGACAAATTATTTGATATTTCTTCATTTCTTAAGATGAGATGACTTTGCTGTAAAGTGCAATACACAAAATTTCCAAAAAACGCATATAGTCTGCACTTGTTTTCCTACCAAAAGGGTAATATTAATTCTATGGTTGTTTTTTGTTTGCATTTTTTAATTTCAACGAATTCATGTCCGAATTTTCAATATTTAAATTAATTAAAACATATGAATTTACTTCTGAATATCTTCCTTTTTCTAGTAAATAATATTGTGATATTTTCCTTAATATTTGAAATGTATGCTAGATCTGTTATTAAACACATGTATATTTTGAAATTTCAGATTTCCATTGAAGAGAGAGAATATTTAAAAAGATCAGAGAGAGAAAACAAGACCAAAAAGCAATTTCAAACTTGGACCTATTGACAAAGCAAAAGATACAAAAAAGATTCAGATGAAGCAAATAGATTAGACAGGCAGATTGAAAGACAGCAACAAGGTTCTTCACATGTGTCTTCCTCTACATCAGAAATATTTTCACAGACATCTTCTAGTGATGAAAGAACCGATACCAGTTTTGAGCCAGGGAGGCAGTCTAAGGGACCTTACAGTCTTTTAAAATCCCCTAGAAATTCTATGGAACTGATAAGTAGTGATATATGTTCTAACCTTGGGGCTTGCCTTGCTAGTGCCTTTCTATTAGACTTACAACAGATGGGTCTTCTTCATCCAACCATTAATTTAAAATGTATTATTATAGACGAATCAGAAATAGATAAAGAAAAGGCAAGAGTGAAAGTAACCCGCCATTATAAACATGTACAGAAATATGAACATCTTATCTGCATTGGAGTTGATTGAAGATATCGCCATGTCAATAGTCAGGTCATTCGCCGATGATACAAGGGCCACAAAATCCGTTCGGTCTCCCGAGGATGCTGTGTTGTTTCAAAAGGATCTCGATCAGATCTACAAATGGACGGAGGACAATAACATGGAGCTAAATGACGTGAAATTTGAGCTTCTCCGCTATGGTAATAACGACCAGCTAAAAAGCGAGATATCATACCACACTCCGTCAGGAAAAATGATAAACATAAAGCAAGAAGTAAAGGACCTCGGTGTATCTATGTCTAGTGATTGTCTTTTTAGCAATCAAATAAACAAAGTTGTGGAAAAAGCCAAGAACCTCATTGCCTGGATCCTGAGGACATTTAAAACCAGAGAATATCGTGCAATGGTCACGCTGTATAAATCCTTGGTCATTCCAGTTTTGGAATACTGTTCTGTCTTGTGGAACCCAAGTAGCCCTAGGCTCATCCAAAAGCTTGAAGCCATTCAGTGGTCCTTTCTACGGAAAATTCAAGCTGATCGGAACTACTGGTCATGTCTGAAGAAGACAAAAATGTTCTCGCTGCAAAGACGACGTGAAAGGTACCGGATAATTTACATCTGGAAGATATTGGAAGGAAAGGTACCGAACATTAATGGCCACATTCAAGCCCGAGACAATGAACGCCGCGGGAGGCACTGTATTGTTCCTTCGCTAAAAACTGGTGGGAAAATACGAACCATTTTTGAAACGAGCTTACCTGTACAGGGGTCACAACTCTTCAATGCCATGCCTAGGTGTATTCGGGATATAAAAAATGCTGCTGTGGAACAATTTAAGCGCTCTCTTGATGCCTACCTCGCTAATATCCCGGACCAACCCCAAATTGTCGGATACACGGCGTGCAGGCAATTCTATCGTGCACATGCAAGCACATGCTGGTGCGGTTCCTTTGTCTCACAGGATCCTCACATCAGCCAGGGCGAGTTGAACAACCAGCAAGCCTGAACACGCCTATTCGAAGCACCAGACAAAAAAAAAAAAAAAAAAAAGATTGCAGAGTTGATAAGGACACTTTGTATTAAAAGGAGGTTACAAGGGAAATGATGAAAAAATGATTAAGAAGAACAAGGGACCAGAGCGCCACTTAACATTTACCAGAGAGATAGGAACTGCAAGTAAATATATCGTCCATAGAGTGATACCCAACATTGGTGCAACTGGTGTTCTTCTAGCAGAGGATGTTGCTGCTGTTCTAGAAGAGTACAACAGCTTTGTAGAAAAAACTTAATGAACTGCTATTTAGAGCCATCTTTGATGGAACTACAAGAAGCCCTACCACTTTCACTGGTCCTCTAAGGGGACTTTGTGGAACTAATTCCCAGGATTTGCCCCAGGTAGCATTTCTTAGTATTAGTGGTCCTCTGGATAATTTGTATCTTACTGCAGAGGTAACGAATGATTTAAATGCTGACCAGCGACTACTTTCGGAATATTATGTAGGCATTTCGAAAGGGAAACTGAAGCCTAGATTTGCTGCCTGGAAGATTGGGCCTCTGAATCAATCAAGATGGCTGACTTTAGCAATCAGGTTAATGAGCTTGTGGACCAGAGGTGTCTATCTACTAGAACTCTCGAATAAATTACACACGTTTATAAAATGTATAATTGAAGTATATGCAGTTAGTTGGCTTGGACGATACATTTTATAGCCATTTTATAACCAACAATTGTATATTTTCAATATGAGTCAAGCAACAGTCGACCGAAATCCAAAACGTTGCATTCAAAAGTTACGGTGTTCTTCTGGAATTTAAAAAAAAGATTTTAAAGCTATTTTTAGGAAGTGGTTTTCAAAATATTTGTTTAGAATCAAATTAAACTTAATGAAATAATCCCTTAATCTGTTTGTTCTATATTCGGATTATCAAACTATATTCAGTTGACACTATTTCATTTGTAAAAAGAAAGTCTGGATAATTTCACTTCAGTTTGAGATTAACTGTTAAAAAACTGTTGCAAAAACTATTTAGCGTAAATAATTTTTTCACGGGAAAAAATAGTTAGAAAAGTTATAATTCTGATCATGTGAAAAACACACCTGCCTTCTTTCAAATAAATGATAACCGTATCATAATAATATTCTTACTCATGTTTCCATGTACGTATGCTATCACCTGCCACACCCATTTAAAAAAATGAGATCATCTGATCACTTTAAAAATGAAATATATGCTGTTGTCGATGTTTTAGTCGAATGAATTGGAAATGAGGGAAGAGGCCATAAAAATGATCTTGACCATTAGGTAAGTAAACATTCATGTATACATAATTAGTTGTGTCAATTTACAAGAATTATTTAAAATATAATCAAGTGCAGGTAAATTTTCTAATACAAATATTTTTTGGGTTTGTTTCAGAAGTAGCGATCCACCAAAGAAAAGATTAAAGAAAATTACTGTTACTGTTACCATCAATTTTGAAGCCACGCATCGGTCAACTTTGATTGACCTCTCAAAAAGTGGAGTCTGTTAACCTGCACTTGCAGAACGGTTTTCAAACAATGAACTCTTAGAATCTTCAATGAATAGAACAACATTGGGATTTCTAAATTTACCTACACATGCACAAGGCGTGGAAAGTCAATTTAACAACGGAAGCTTCACAAATTGTATATGGACAGGAAGCAAGGCACAAGCACATTATAACCAAAACATTGCGTCACCAAATAAGACTTCATTTACTTCGAAGGGAAACTACAGCGAACAATTTAGTTCTATTATAACTTTATTTGGTAAACTTACAGCAATTACATAAGCTAAATAAAATATAACTTCAATGTAAAATACATTTAAATAAATATATCGAATCGCATACTTTAAAGAGCGAAATTAATGATATAAAATCTAATTATTATTTATCGTAGCTAGAAAAGAGTTCGCAGTTAAAACAAGAACATGGCGCTACATTTCGTGACAGTTTCAATCCAATATGGCGGTATTTTCAAAATCGTTTACACTTCTGGTGAAATACAAAAACGTATAAAATTAAATTTGGTTTATGTAAGGTTATTGGCTGGGTTACATGAGTAGTAAGACAGAGAGACGTATAGGATAAATAACAAGGTTTATTGGCGGTCAAAATACATTCTAACTGAGTCATCGCCAGGGGCCGTAACTCGTCCCCTCACCGGGTGAATCGTCAGTGCAGTAACACTACACCCCCTTTTCGGTTGTAAAGTTCTTTACAAGGACAGTCTTTTAGGTGGTCGAACTTGTATATTTCCCTTGGTCAGGACCTCTGGAACTCTCTAGTGGGATGTTTCTTTGGTTACTGGGAAGATCTGTTGAGTCATCATCACAGCTATACATATATCTATATCGCGGGGAACGTGGTAAGGTGTTTGCTTCCTGTGGGGTGGCCACCTGAGAGAAACTGGTTTCTCCGTTCTTTAGGCGCAGATTACTTTTGTTGCATCGGTGTAGTTCTGAATCTGTCTTAACTAGGACTGACCTTGGTGACAGAGTTTTACTTACTACAGCTGTACTGGTCTTAGGTATCTTGACCCAGACTGGTTGTCCTTTTTCAAAGGCAGGACGATCTTTAGTCCGATGACGTTTGTCATAGTTTTGCTTTTGTCTGGCTTTGAGCCGGGTGTCTGCCCTTCTATGTTCCTCGATGTTTTGCTGATCAAATGAATTTTTTTGAGGAATGATAGGGATCCATGTTCTTAGTTTTCTATTAATTAACAGCTCTGCAGGACTCTTGCCGTGTTGCAGAGGAGTGCTGCGATAATTTAGCAGTGCTATGTATGGTTCACTTGATTTCTTCAATAAGTTTTTTATTGTCTGGACTGCACGTTCAGCTTTTCCGTTTCCTTGCGGATGATGGTGGATACTTGTGAGGTGCAGGAAGTCAAAAACATTTGAAAAGTTCCTGAATTCACTAGAACTGAATTGGGGACCGTTGTCAGATATGATTGTCTCTGGGATCCCATGCCTAGCGAATATTGATTTACAATGCTCTAGTGAGGTGGTTGTCCGTAAATGGGCTATTTCAATCCACCTGGAAAAATAATCGACCATCAGAAGATATCGGTGTCCTATGAATTCGAACAGATCCATTTCTATTTTCTGCCATGGATATGCAGGTAATTTGGTGGGTTGTAGTGGTTCTGGTGGATATTTTCGTTCTTTTTCACAGATACCATATTTCCCAACTTTGTCTGCAATTTGTTTAGAGAGGCCAGGCCACAACACACTTTCGCGAGCTAGTGCTCGGCATTTGACAATACCTTGGTGTCCCTCATGTAGACGCTCTAGTATGTCTTTTTGAAGTATATTAGGAATGACAAGTCGGCTCTGGTACATTATAATTCCCTGGTAAACTCTTAGGTCCTGGTTGACAAACCAGTACTGTTTTAGTTTGGGGTCCCGCCTTGCTCTTTCGGGCCAGTGGTCCATCTCATAATATTTGATTACCTGACTGCAGACCTGGTCAGTATTTTGTTTTAGTCGGATATCCTCCAATCGTTTATCGCTCGCCGAAATATTTCCTATGACTGAGCGGATAAATGAGTCGATCTCTGTCTCCTGCTGGATATCCTGTATAACGGGACTACTCCCAGGTGCTCGGGACAAAGCGTCTGCTGTTGTGAGGTCTTTTCCCGCTGTGTATATGATCTCATAGGAGAATCTCATTAACTTCATGCGGAAACGTTGAATTCTTGGAGTCAATTCGTCGAGTCGCTTCGACTTCAACAGTGCCAACAGTCGTTTGTGGTCTGTTTCGACTGTGAATTTTGGCATTCCGACCAAGTAGTCCGCCAATGTTTCACAACACCAAGTGACTGCTAGTGCCTCCGTCTAAACCTGTGCATATCTCTGCTCTGTTTCTGTCAGAGATCGTGAAGCATAAAATACCGGTCTCCAGTCATTTTCTTGTTTCTGCAGTAGTACACCGCCTAGGCCATAACTAGATGAATCTGCTGATACCTTTGTCGGCTTGTTGTAATTGTAATGAGTCAGTACTGGTGCAGAACTCAGTTGCTTCTTCAGGGTCTGGAATGCTACTTTCTGAGGCTCATCCCAGATCCATTCTGACTCTTTCCTAAGAAGCTATCGGAGTGGTTTCGGCTAGTTTCCTAGCAAATTTTACGACCTGGTTTGCCATGCCCAGTAAGCGTCGTAATTCGGACACATTCTCAGGTCTGGGCAAGTCCATAATTGCTGCTACTTTTTCGGGATCTATTTGTATTTACTCTTTTGATATAATGTGACCCAGAAACTTTGTTTCTGACAGAAAATACACATTTATCGTTGAGTGTAGCTCCTGCAGCCTTCATTTTCTGCAGTACTGCTTTTAGTCGCTGGTCGTGCTCCTGCTGGTTTCTTCCACTTATTAGGGCGTCATCTATATCACAGATGACTCCTGGTATTCCGGACAAAATGTGTGTCATCTCCTCATGAAAGATTTCCGGCCCAGATCTTATCCCGAATGGAAGTCGTTTGAAACAGTACCTCCCATAAGGTGTTATAAATGTGGTAAGGACCTGCGATTTTTCGTGTAGGACGATTTGGTAGAAACCGTTGTTTCAGTCGAGCTTGCTAAACACTGTGGCTCCATCGAACTCGGCCAGTAATTGGTCTGTGGTGGGTAAAGGCAATTTTTCTCCGTTTCACACTCGTTTAGCTTGGTAAAGTCGACGCATAACCTAACTTTACCGTTAGCTTTTTGGACGGCGACTATTGGGTCACACCAATCAGTTGGTGATTTGACTGGACAGATTATGTCCTCGTTCTCAAGACGTTTCAGTCATTCCTGAACCTTCTGTTTCATAGGGGTAGCAATGGAAAAGGGCTGAGCTCCTGCCTCCAAACGTATCTGGTACACATGTTCCAGTTTCCCTAGGCCGGTGAACAGTTCTGGGAACTCTTTCTTATACTGGTGCCCTTCGCTTGTCACTCTATTAACTGCTTTCAACAGGTTGAGGGCTTTGATTGCTGGTCCTCCCAGTAGAGGTACTAGCAGACTCTCTATAACATAAAGGTCTTGTTGCGAGCTTACTTTTTCCGTGGCCAGTTAGGCCTTCACACATCCTATGAGGACACGGTCCGTACAGTCTTTTGTTTGTGGGTTGGATTAGTGGGGAATTTTTCCTGAAGAACCGGTCCGGGATTACGGTCACATCTGCACCTGTATCTAGCCTAAACTTTATAATTTTGGTACAGGTCTTAGTGGTGACCTTAATTTTAGCCTGCCAATTTGTATTATCCTCAGTGGTAATTGTACCTATATTTTCGAGAGTGACCGAACCTAAAAAATGATTTTCTTCTTCCTCTCTTATTTCTCTAACCTTCGCCTTATCGGTTCTGCAAAATATTGCATAATGCCCTTGTTGCGAACAAATTCTGCAGCGTGTATCATTTCTATTGTAGAATGGAAATTTCCCGCAGCGTGTGCATTCGCTAGGCATTTTCGATTTCGGATGTGGTTGTTTAGTGAAGTTTGTCTTGTAGGTTCATTCGTAACCCGGTTGATTTGAGGATCCGCTTCATCGGCACCGGAGGAAATGGTCTGCGTCTGTTATTTCGAAGTTTCGTAGGCTCTACCTATTTGTAGGCACTTGTCTAGAGTAAGCTGTTTATCAGACATTAACTTTTCTCTGGCGGTATCGCTTCGAATTCCGACAACGACTTGGTCTCGAATAAGGCTATCCTGTAGCTGTCCGAAATTACAGTTCTTTGCAAGTTGTCGAAGTGCAGCTATATAGGTCTCGCTACCTTACGATACTTCTTGCTTGCGAAGATGTAACGTATAGGATTCGTATCGAGACCTATATAGCTGCTCTTTTTTTTCTCAGAGTTAAACTTGAACCCTTCATATATATCGTAACTATCCTCCCCGATAGTTGCTAAAAATACCGATGTCTGATATGAAGTATCTGCTTCTTTAGACAATCTACTACGATCGAATAATTGAGAAAATTTCGTTTAAATTTTCGCCAGTTATTAGCAACATTTCCAACGAGAGTCATTCGTTCGGGGGGTGGTATATTAGCAGAATATTGCTTTATGTCCGTGTGAGGCATTTTTCAAAAGTATACGATATATATGAGAAAAACAAATTTCTGTACTCACTGTTCTCTCTTTTCTTACTTTTTTTGTTTGTGCGACCGTTTTCCGTAAGTCGCTTGTTTTTAGATAGTAGAATTTTCTTTCTCTTAGAAATCCTTTGTTTTTCTTACTACGATATCCGAACTCTTACTTAAATGTAAAAGTGCTTAGTCTTTTTTGTAATTTTGTACAATTTTTATAGTTCTCGTTTATTGAATACAGTTAAAAAATGACATATTTTACTAGTGGTGATTAATACTTAGAATTCTTGTATGAATATATTTTCCATTCATTGTATCTAACAAAAAATATAAATTTTTATCTGAATTTATTAGTGAAATAGTAAAATTTTAAAATCATTTTGTAAACAAAATCCTGCGGAAATTACGGATTTCTGGACATTTTTGTACCCGATCTTTAAAACTAAATGCTCAGTTAAGTTTTAAAGTTAGAAATCTAATTTTTGGTTTTAGTTCTCATAACACCAAACCCCAGCTTTCGCCACCACAGCAGCGTTGTTTTTTTAAGAAAAGTGACAAATCAACCTGCCCTATTGGCTAAAAACCACTTTAGATATAATTCCGGTCCTTACTAATCTGTCTAATTCCTCGTGTATTTCTTCTTCACTAGGCGAAAGGCAGATTTCTTTATTTAAATAAAGGTCAAATGTTATCTTTTAGGGGTAATTTTGATAACACCATTTTAGATCGACCTATACCGCCCGAAAAATCTTAGGGAAAAGTTTTTTCAATTCCTTCTTTCGTTTTTCTTACTGGGTCATCAGATTGTCTATTTTCTGGCAAAAAAGTTTTGATTGGTATATCCCATAGATTGAACTGTTCTATCCAGGATGTGCCAAATAAATTGTTGGTGTTTTAATGCGGATATTTTCAATGTTTTGCTGTTTCCATTTAAAGTAACGTTAGTAATAATTTCACCGTCAAATTTAATTTTTTACACCAATCACCGTTCTAGATATTTTTTTTTACATTGGTTGGTTTATCCAACATTTTCCATGAATGTAGGTTGATTATCGACACGTCTGAACAAGATTCTAGTTGTAATTGACATTTCTATTCAGGATTTCAACCTGTATGCATTTTTCTATATTAATACCGTCTTGTTCGTTTGTTTTTGTGCATTTAACCCGACTTTTATTTCACTTATTTGTGCTGCAATGTGAACTCTTGTGTCCGACTTTATTACAAGTTAGAAAGTTTTAAAACAGTATGAGAAATCCATAACATAATGACGGGATCCACAATGGAAACAGGGACTAGGCGGTAATTTTGTCTGTTTTTTTATTGGGGTCACTTGTTTTTGTAGGAGAGTTAAAATAATATCTCTTTTTGGTTTGACCTGTTTTTGAAGGAGAACTGAAGTGTGATTTCTGACGTATTTTTCTAATGTGAGCAATGCCCGACCCCTCAATATCTCTGTAATCTTGGTTAACACTTACAAATCTCTGGCAACTTCATCTAATTTCTGTAATGTTAGATTTAGCTCATTTTCTAACTTGTTTCGGAATCTTCGTCTGATTTATGCGTCTTTTGCTGATACAAGTCCTTGCACGAATATTAGGTATCTAGACTTATCCGCGCTAAGTTCATCTAGTTTTAAATAGTCATAGTGTTTATTAACAATTGATGCGAAAGTCACGTAGTCTTCACTGTCTTTTCTGGAAACAAAGAAGTTTTAGAGCATGTTTAACCGTTTCAGAAAAATATAATCCACGAATTTGGTATGTTCGCTTTTCCCTAATTCTCAGAGCAGTAAGCAAACTTAAAAAAAGTGTTATTCTCGTCAATTGGGCTTCAAACGGCATTTAAAAAAAATCACTTTCGTTCTCGGTATTTGACCCCTTCGACATTGTTTGTAGTAACACTTCGATTTATTTATTTCATTCTAATAGTTTTTTCTGCGTTTAATTTTCGGTTTTCCAGAAGCTTTTGAAATCTTTCTTCGTTTGTTTGTCGTTGTTTTCGCTGTCTTCCTCCGAGTTATTTTTTAAATGTTGTTCCCGCATTGTTTCATTGGTTTTTGTTGTTGTTACATTTGATATTTAACGAGTTCTGCGACGTTGATTTGAAATCTTCAATGTTTAGATGTGTCTTTATAGAATACGCCTTTTCCAAGTTTTTTCTTTGATATTACGTAATATTAGTTGTAAACAAGAGGAGGAAAAAGTATACAACCTATAAAAGTATATATACATATATATATATATATATATATATATATATATATATATATATATATATATATATATATATATCGTACATGTATTGTATTAGTTTCTGTAAATGTAAATCCGTAGAAACTCAAGTGTTTATAAAAAGTGCTCAATAACAAGTAGAGCTGTTTATAAGTATACATTTTTATTTATACGAACATTATTGGTTACATATGTGCATACATGTTTCGGTTGCACTTTACCTAGAAAGTCAACCTCATCAGACCAAGAATTTTCGAGAAATGGATGGATTTGAATAATTTTCTATCCTAAATAACTCTTTTTGGGATTTAGTATTTTCTATTTCTTATGAATTAGTATCGGATTACCTATTTCACTAGTTGGCATTTTCTGCTAGTGGTTGTCCCTTTTTTTATTACCCTTTATGGCGTCTCCATCGCCTTTTGCCTGTCCTCATTTTATTGCTCTCTGCTTTCTGGCCTACCCAGCTTTACAGACTCACTCCAGTATAAGTATCTTATCTATATATCAAGAATCACACATATATAAACAAACTCTAATACATACCCAAAGACACCTAAATAAACAAACATATAAATAAACAGGCATTGATATACATATACATCTAAACATGGACACATACACAGATCAACTATCAATCAAGCATATATTCAGAATCCATACGTGCTTATAAATATATTCTAGATGTATATTCAATAAAAATAAAGGAATAAGAATATTCTAGATATATATTCAATACATACATCCATACGTCTACACAGACTCAACATATACATCTATATGCACTTATACACGTATATCTATACACACACCCACATATATATATATATACATATACATACAGATACATGTATACACACGCACACACACATATGCATGCACATACATACAGACACACATATACACATACATATATATACACATATATATATATCCACATACATAAACCATACATGAGCATATTCGTAACATAGATATACACGCATACACACACCCATACACTTTTAGTATAAATAGTTCCTAAAAATAGTTCCTAAAAATACGTACATATATGCACATATATACATACACACACGCTGACATATATATATATATACCAATATATACGCATACACGTGTATATATATATATACATACACAAACACACATACACATATACACATACATACATATACACGCATACACACTACACACACATATATACAGGCGCCGACAGTTCACACCTATACATATATACGAATACAAATCCATACATGTACATCTATACTTATACAAAGTACACACAAATTAATATATACAAGCACATACCTAGAATATACATATAAGAACTAGACTATGCAAATATAAACTACCGACAAATGTATACGTGTATATTCATAGTCAGATATACATAAGACACACACACCACGTATACTTACATAAACATACACACGCACAAGTGCACATACATGTATATACATACACACATACACATACACACACATATATATATATATATATATATATATATATATATATATATATATATATATATATATATGTATACACACAGAGATACATACACATATATAAAGTACCCCCATGCACATAAATATGTGCATTCATCAACGTATACGTACACAAGAAATGAATATCAAAATCGAAATAAAAATAAAATGACATGAAAATACACCTTTTGCTACAATATAGAATATCAGTCGAAATACCTATACCCATGCATACATATATATTTCAGTCCAATTATACATACCCACGTATGCACACATACACACACACTTATGCTCACCAATATATATCCATACATACCTAAATCATACGATTCCAAATGTATATACTATTACAGATACAAGTATACTGTTATACCCGTATAACATAAATATATAATGTCATTATATATACGTACACAGACCACGTATACACATATGCGCATGTGCATACAAATACCGACATGCATGCAATCAAAATAGATTAAAATGTATGCAAACATCCATATTTTAGCAATCAAAACCATTCATTATTGCTTCAATCTATTTCAGTTCAAATTACATATACACATGTACACACACATGTATGCATACACACACACATACCCACACATGCGATTACTGTGTGTGTGCGCTGAGAACATTATTATATGTTGATGTGTAGCATTTGTTGGATATTCCAGATTGTATTATAAAGACATCACCAGAGTTATAAAATACAAATAAAAACAGAATAAGAAATAAACAAAACCAAAATTGATAAAAAAACAGAATAAGTAATAAAAAAAGTAAAAACAATAAATAATAAACAAATAAAAAAAAAATAAAAAAATAACGAATAAAAAAAAATAAATAAATAAATAAATAAAAAAAAAAATAGAAAAAAATAAATAAATAAAAATAATAAAATAATAAAAAATAAAAAATAAAACAATAAAAAATAAAACAATAAAAAGTAAAAATTAAAATAAAAATAAAATAAATGAATAGATAAAAATTCAAATAAAAATAAAAATAAAAATAAAATTAGAATTAAAAATTGAATATGTGTTCCGCTAACAACGAAGTAACAGTCAGTAGAGTTTTTATGATCTAAAATCTGCTTAGTGTGTGCTCCTTTAAATGTTTGCAGTTTAAACTCGTTTCGTTTCTAACGTTGAGTAATTTTTCCCTATCTTTGAATTTAACAATTTCAATTTTCTCACCCAGGCATAAGAAACAGGGTGAGGTGACTGATCTACATGCCTTTGCTTTCCTTATTATACTCCATCTAAGTTTAGGGTTCTTTTTCTCATCTATCAATTTCCAGAAGTGTCGAGACAGTGAAGTGTTACTGTATTTTTTATTTCTAAAGGATAATTTATGCGTGTAATACCTATCCTTAAAACCACTTGACGTGCTTCCTATATAGAACTTACTGTCGCTCGGATTTTCAGTAGTGTAGATTTCCGCACGGTATATTACTGATGCGGTTTATACTATATTTATGTATATATAGAATATATATATATATATATATATATATATATATATATATATATATATATATATATGTAAGCAGTAGTTAGTATATGGAATTAGCGGATAAACATGTAAACAAAATACTAAAAATACTAACTATATCTCCATATGTAGAGAGAGAAAGAAAAAGATATTGTTTTAACTTTATTACATGTATTTATTTCTTTATATTTAATTTTAATTTGTATATTCATCATCTGACATCTGCTGAGTTTTAGCTAAAATGAACTCACCTTAAACTTGTATTCGCGCAAACTTTGCTTTTCGTAATAATGCCACTACTACGCTCTTGCTAATCGTCTTTATGAATGTTATTATCATCATCATCGTTACAGTCATAAGTAATCGTCGTTGTATTCGTTATATTGTAAGATCTCATCGCCTTAAACTTGGATTCGCTCAAACTTTGCTTTTCGTAATAATGCCACTACTACGCTCTTGCTAATCGTCTTTATGAATGTTATTATCGTCATCATCGTTACAGTCATAAGTAATCGTCGTTGTATTCGTTATATTGTAAGATCTCATCGCGTTAATAGGGATGCAAGAGCGGATTGTAAAAAAAGAAGAAAACGAAAACTTCGTCTGGTTTTCCGTTTCATTCTCAAAGAGAAAAAATGTAAATGAAAAGTATGAAATTCACTTTTTAGTCAGATGTTTTACATAACAGTTTAAACTTTAGTGAACAATGAAAATAAGGTTTCTAATTTCGCCGGTCTACCAGGGGAGACAAATAAATATGCTTAATTAAACTGGTCCCCTATAAAAGGAGAGAAAACTACTTTCTTTGTTTTAAAGCCCCCACCCCCTTTTTTAGATAAACTTTAATTTGTAGAGAGCTATAAAATTACTCGTTAATTTCCTGGTTTCGAGTTTTTTGTTTGGATATTTCATCATTTATACATTGATTGGGATGTTACATATTGATTTTATTTTTAAATTTGTGCTCTTTTTAGAGACCAAAAAATCATTCCTTTCTTGTTAACAATTAACACAGTGCCGGAATAGAAATAATGTAATCACTGAATTCTTTAAGAGAAATGATTTAGTTTATTCGTAAGACAAAAGAAAAGAGGAAAATTCAACGAACGAGATTATTTATTGGTCTGCCGATGAAGCCTGTTTTTAGAATTCTGAAGGTGGTCATGTAATTTCGTCATTGGTTTCTCCACGTGGGTCATTTTTAAGGTTCTCAAATAAAAGCCCCGTAATATTCCTCGTCGCCAGTTGTTGTGGACCTGTAAAGGGTCTGTAAAGAAAACAAAAACTCGGGTGTACATGAAACAAAGTATATTAACGAAAGTAATAAATACAGCATATAAAGAGGGTGGTTGAATATCTGTCTGACTGTCACTATTAGACTTGGGTAGTTTCCAACACCGATAGGTATGTGCTCCCGGTATTTATAGTGAAACTGAAGATATTATGTAGTCTGTAAAGTAATTATGATTTTATATTATTATGGTTTTTCATTTTATTTTCTAAAAAATAGAAATAAACGTTCTTAATGTCATAATCTTAATATATATATATATAGAGAGATAAAGAATATTTTTTTATAAAATATTTAGAAAACCTTCACAACGCAGATTATTGTTTTTAAAAATATATAATTTATTTATCTTAAAAACATTTTTTTTTTTAACTTGAGCGCTTTCGGTAATAATATCACCATCTTCAGAAGAATAAGCATATTTTTTCCTCTTTTTCTCTATTTTTTCCCCTTCCCGACTGAGACAAGCAGTAAGGATGAATTCGTCTCGATGTTATGGACGAAATGTTTATAAGTCGTGTGTTATCACGTGGTACGTGGAAAGTTATTTGAAAATATTTTTTCCTCTTTTTCTTCATTTTTTCCCCTCCCGACTGAGATAAGTTAAAAAAAAATGTTTTTAAGATAAATAAATAATTTATTTTTAAAAACAATAATCTGCGTTGTGAAGGTTTTCTAAATATTTTATTAAAAAATATTCTTTATCTTTGCTATTTCGCCAACGCTTCTTAATGTGTAAATTTTCAAATATATATATATATATATATATATATATATATATATATATATATATATATATATATATATATATATATATATATATATATATATATATATATGAAGCAATCCAACAAAAGATACAAGCGTCAACTAATATCTTATAATAAGTGAAACATCCGGATAAAAACTGAAGCTCAATATACTGGATAGAGCATTAATATTATAATATAAAATGAAGTAATAAAATAAGGTGTCAATCAAATTTTATTAGAATTCAAAGTTCAAACAAAGTATCTTAAAGTATTTAGCTCATGAGTTTTCAAAGATAATTCTTCTCTTCAGAGGACCATTACCGCAGTTATACTACTACAGGTAATAAAATTCCGCTTTGAAAATATATAAAATTGTTTGATGTTATGTATTTTTATGTATTTGTGTATATAATTTTATATATTTTAAAAGCGTAATTTTATTACCTGTAGTAGTATAACTGCGGTAATGATCCTCTGAAGAGAAGAATTATCTTTGAAAACTCATGAGCTAAGGACTTAAGGATACTGTGCTTGAACTTTGAATTCCAATAAAATTTGATTGACACCTTATTTTATTACTTCATTTAATATTATAATATATATATATATATAAATATATATAAACTCATTTTATCAGAGGATAGAGTAAAACCGACAATGTAATTCTAAATATTATCGGCAACATTTTTTGAAAATTTTACATAGAATAAAACAAAATAAAGACCAAAAGGTAAACAGTCTTATGTTGAGATGAGAACGTAGAGTCAGGGTGGACCCCGTAAAAACACGTCAAAAATAAAACAGCAATAATATTGGAAATGAATGTTTGAAAACGAATAATACTATGGGGTTGGACGTGATGGGTGAACATTTCAGATTCATGCGAGTAGAATTTTTGTGTGTTCATTTATACATAAATAACACTAAACAATCAAACATTTTGAAAATTTTGCAAAATTCAGAAAGTGAAGGCCACAAATAGCCGTTAGGGCTCCACATGACTCAAAATCCATTATTTTTCGGTGAAAAAGTGGTTTCATGCGACATTGCAGGTCCTAAAACATCATCAACAGCTATGAATGGATATAGATGGTGAAATCTGATATGTACTGTAATTTAGGACTATTTTCAGGCTGTGGAAGGGTTTTCATGACTGTAAAATAGACAAAAACTAGTGAAAAATAAACCAAATTAGCCAGTATCCGGGGTCTTAGTTACGCGCTAGTATGCGTCTTGGTGGTGATTCTACGCCGACTGGGGATCCTGCGACGAGACGAAGTGGAAATATAAAACTAGTATATATTTGACGTAGAAATGAACTCATTCGGATGACAGAACGAGACGTTAGCAAGTCTCGCAGAATCGTGTAAGGTATTCAAAATCAATTACCACCAGAAGCAAGGGGACAGTTAACAGCTGGAAGGTGGAGATTAGAGAATTCCATATCGCAATTTTAATTCTGAAATATCAATAACACGATATGATTGTTTCGGTGAATGGCGCGTTTTTTTAGCCACTGGTCTTTCGGTTGTTTTGAAGATGTCACGACCAAACCACTCTTGACAGACATTTATGTGAGCCTGTCATCGTTTTTTTACGATGTCGGTGAGTTACGGGGAAATCCCATTTATTTTGAGAAAAAAAGAGTGAGACGCCCGTCCCCACTCTCCTCGAGAGAGGAGGACAGGCAGGAAGTAAGATGGCGGAGAAGGGGTGTGTACGACTATAGACCCACGAGATAAAAAGATAAAAATGCTGTCGCTTCAATAAAATAAGAAGAACCCAACCGGACGAGATTCTAGCCATCACCTTCGCCCGTTAAGTTTGTGACTTAGACAACCATTTGTGTAAAGAATTTTAACACACGGAGAACCAGCGAAATAACTTAGCGAAAAAAAACAACCCTTGCAAAAGACATTTACGAGCACAGG
This sequence comes from Sepiola atlantica, assembly GCA_963556195.1. Lineage (NCBI taxonomy): Eukaryota > Metazoa > Mollusca > Cephalopoda > Sepiida > Sepiolidae > Sepiola > Sepiola atlantica. Next base: position 4,574,675 of record OY744525.1, on the reverse strand, counting down.
AGACATTAATCTTAGCTTAGAATTTTAGGAAGAATTTAACTATGTAAATACCAAGTCGGCGAGTATTCACATCAAGCGGCGTAGAGTGATCGACAACAACAAATCATATTGGATCTCGCAATGAAGTTAGTAGTAATACTTGTTATTAAAATCACTCAGAGTGCCCAGCCTTAGTAAAGAAGGCTATACAATAATATTTATAAATAAATATTAATATTTATTACCATACAGACATCGATGTTTCATGCTTACGCAATCTTCATTGCAGGAAGCTAATTTCCGATTTCACCCCAAACAAGGAAGGTCGCCACTGTAGATGTAAGGTGCTACTGAGAATTAGGGAGTAGGTTTTGGGTATCATACTAAGTTGGGAGCTGTGAAGCGAGATGTCTGTTTACATAAGTTTTAAACCTCTGCATGTCAGTAACGTCGGGGAAGCAGGGAGCAGGGAGATAGGTCCAGACGCCAACCACACGAGGAAAGAAGCTGCTGGAGTAGAAGGCTAGTAAAATATAGAATATCAGGCACATGTGAGAAACACAAACTCTCTCAAGCAACATGTACTTTCACAAAGACAATCTTTCCTATTATCCTATATCTTCTGAATACCGACTATTCTTGCCAACACGGAGCTGAATAAGTGCCCCCACCAATGAAAATGTGAGCTGACCCATTAGAACCCGTCTTCGAAAGTAATTGATTGTTCATACCTATGTCAGTAATGTCAACACGGAGCTGCATCAGAGTCACACCGAACAGAAATATGTCACCGGCGGATATGATGTTCGCAAGAAAAATGAACTCTTACAGAAAAAGTGAATAAAAAACATTTGAAAACATGGATGGTGAGACCAGATATTTTATTTTTTGGTGGAAATGTCTTTTTTAAGAATTACAGAAATGGTTAAAATGTTCTGGCAAGACGGTATTGTCACCAGGAGAATCGGACGCCTGATATACATGGTCCGACGCAGATTCGTAGAAAAACAAACCTCACATGAGGAACACTTTTTTTGCAGTACAGATCCCTGTAAACCTTACTACTACTCATGCTACTGAAAGTAAGACGTTCAACGAAAAGAAAGAGAAATTCCACAAAAGATTGACCAAAAGAGGAAAGAAAGAGGAAGAAATAAATCTGAAGAGGGGGGGGGCTAATTGTGGACTGATCCGGATTCACCCATAGTGACAGGATGGATTCGTCAGGTCACTATGAAGTCGACACCTTTTCCCTTACCAAAGAGAACCGCTTAGCGAACCGCTTAGCACGTCTGCCTAGAGCCGGTAATAGCGACCAACTTATTGTAATTAAATATTCTTAATACAATTCCTATTCTTTTCAATTCCTGTCTTTGGTTTCTTATTTACTTATTGTTATTCTTTACGAAATAACACATTGTAACAACTGTCTGATTTTGAAAAGAAAACGGTTTGACCCCGAATGATATGAAAACGTCTAGAAGTGTTGTTGAACATCAACAATTCCAGATATAAAATACTTACATTAACAGTTCTTTATATAATTTTTTTCCAAACCCAGTTTCTCTTCCGGTGCCAGGTTACTCCACAGCTCATTTCCCTTACACATGCGACTTTCTATCTTACCCTTACGAAGATATCCTGATGAAAATAGATTTAAAGTTCAAACATTCATAAATACAAAGTGATCATCTACATCATAAAGCAGAGAAATAAGAGAATAGATAATATTAATGCATTAAAATAGATGTTTTAGCATATACTTTACAATACTGTAACATATATTATTTAAGTAACATATAACTGTCACATATATATTTAACATATACTTTACAATACTGTAACATATATTATTTAAGTAACATATAACTGTCACATATATATTTAACATATACTTTCAATACTGTAACATATATTATTTAAGTAACATATAACTGTCACATATATATTTAACATATACTTTACAATACTGTAACATATATTATTTAATAAACATATAACTGTAACTGTTGTGAAGTTGTTCCACAGAAAATAATAAATAAAGGAAGTCCAGTCGAGGGTTGGTTTAACAAGTGTATTAACAAAGTAAGAAAGTGACTAGCTCTTGGTTAGACAGTTACAAGACTGCTTTGTCTTCTGGTGTCTCGCACTATTTATAGTGACAACCGGTGTTGTTTCTCCTGTGTAAGAACGACCGGTGTAACAGTAACATATATATTTAACATATACTTTCAATACTGTAACATATATTATTTAATTAACATATAACTGTAATATATATATTTAACATATACTTTCAATACTGTAACATATATTATTTAATTAACATATAACTGTCACATATATATGTAACATATACTTTCAATACTGTATGTTTACCAACATCTTCCAACTAAATCTCGATGAATGTCAACCAGTAACAACAGAGCATATATAAGTAAGCAAACTTCATTCACATTCCAGAAGCCTAGATTTTTTTATTTTACTTATAAAACATTTTCAATAACATTTTCAAAATAGATATATTCAGTGAAAATTATTTTACGAATCGTTTCGCTTAAAGTAAACCAAACATTATTATGCCAATATTGGCTTTTGGTATATACATAAACGTTGCTTATATATATATATATATATATATATATATATATATATATATATATATATATATATATATATATATATATATATATAGTACCGTCCAAATTTAAGGAACAAAAATAACATCTTCCTAATCTCAAATAAATTATATTTTGATAATTTCACTACATATGTAAATTATGTACTTGGACTTTTACCGAGATTTTAAGAAGAATTAAAATAATATTATTAAAGTTATCCACCATTTTACATATTTCAAGTGTCCAAGATTAAAGAACATCAAGGAAAATAATTGCTTAAAGTTTAAAACAGTAGGTTTTTTGTATAAAACGATGAAAATAAATATTATAAACTTTAATTATCATCACTGCTGCAAGTCACGCAATATCAACCATGTCCAAAAAAATACAACTGATTTAAGCTACAAAACAAAAATCGTCAAATTAAAAAAAGGAAAAGTTGACAACAGAAGAAATCGGAAAACGTGTGAAACGTTCAAAAAGTGTTGTAAGCTGAGTTCTCAAACTCTATAAAGAAAGTGGAAGTTTAATCAACACAAAGAAACCCGGTAGACCAAGAAAGACAACGGTAAAAGAGGACAGAGATATACAACGCCTAGAGTTAAAATACCGTTTCCTCACAGCTGGCAAAATTTCTAAACAAATGGATGGTGTCACGAATGTTTCACGACAAACTGTGTCCAGAAGGTTGCACGAAATAGGTCTTTTTGCAGGATCTCCTCGAAAAAAGCCGCTAATAAATAAAAAAACAAAAACAAAGCAACTAGATTGGTGTTCGCAAAAATCATGTTACATTATGCTCCCTACCCATGTACGTTGGACTATAACCCCCTTTCCATGTTACTCCCGGCATGCATCTGCATCAGTTTCCGGCCTCTCTCGGAATAAAGCCTAGCTTCGGACAGTATGTCTTACCTCTCCTACACTAGTGTTCTCTTTACTTCTTAAATACATCGTAATGTAACATGGTGGCAGCGGTGTAAAACATGTCTCAAACCCCGAAACACAAAGTCATCGTCAGAACGAGAAACCGGTGAAGCTTTATCTCCTTCCCAACCGACGGACAGTGCTACGACTACTACTACAAACTATCAACAACGTCCTTCATGCGAAAAAGGATGGCGGAAAGTTTTCGAGTAAACATAATGCCCCCAAGCAGATTGGAGAATAAAACCAACCGCGCAGAAGCGTGGAAATTATGGAAACAGATATGGAAGAACTACTCTACTATCGCCAAACTAGCAGACTAGAAGAAACAGTACCAACCAGCGTTGTTTCTACACGGAGTCGGTCCAGACGCCTTTACTATCCACAACGGGTTTCAATTTGCCCCCACCGAAGACAAAGATGACGTCGATACGGTGATAGCCAAATTCGACCAACACTTCATAGGACAGACGAATGAGACCTATGAGCGATACCTCTTCAACAAAAGAAACCAAGAACCAGGTGAGACTATCGACTCCTACGTTACGCCACTACGCAACCTAGCTAAATCGTGCAATTTTTGTGAATGTTTACATGACTCTCTGCTGCGTGACCGTATCGTACTAGAAGTAAGAGATAACCATGCCCGTAAAAGACTGCTGCAAAATACGGCACTAACATTTCAACAAAGTGTTGACATATGCCGTAGCTGTGAAGCAACGGAGACACGGCTAAAAATAATTAAACCTGACCAACAAGAACGGATTTATAGAGTCCAAGGCCCAGGTTATAAAAAAGAGAACCAAAGGTACGGACAAATAGACTGTAATTTCTGTGCCAGAAGACATGGCAAAAGAAAAGAAGCATGTCCTGCATGGGGACAGAAGTGCAACCTTTGCAGTCACAAAAAACACTTTGCACTGAAATGCCCGGAAAGGCGGCGTGGTGAGAAATCAAGACACGAGGTGAATCGAATAGTGTCCGACTCTGACTCTTCTAGCGATACGGACTACGTACTAAGCGTCAACTCCGAGAAAGGAAAAAAAGCGACAGAACCGTTTATGCTAGAATGACACTAGACCATAAACAGGTAAAATTCCAAGTCGACTGTGGTGCTACTGTTAATGTAATTCCACTGAAATATGTGGGCGATGTTAATCTGCAACCAGCGTCTAAGAAGTTACAGATGTGGCATACGACCGAACTCGTACCGCTCGGCAGATGCAGGATTACTTTGCGCAACTCCAAGAACACGAAAAAGTACTCTGTTGAGTTCACGGTGGTTAAAGTAAACCCAGCCCCATTGCTGGGGAAACGGTCGAGTGAACAGATAGAATTCAATAACGGTACATTATGACACATCTCTAATGTTCACTCAGACCCAGTCTGTTAGCAACTGAGGAAAGAGTTATCACCCCTGTTGACGAACCAACCGACTGGAATAGTCGAATGATTATCGCCACAAAGAAGTCAGGGGATATCCGAATCTGCATCGATCCAAGACCGCTAAACAAAGCGCTGAAACGCGAGCGATACCAACTACCTACCAGAGAGGAAGTACTACCTAAGTTAACAAATGCAAAATACTTCACTAAGGTAGACGTTGCGTCAGCATACTGCATGTAGTGCTAGACGACGAGTCAAGCCTTCTCACAACTTTCCAAACGGGGTTCGGTCGTACCGGTTGCTGAGGCTTCCCTTCGGAACTTGTTTGAGCTCTAGAATATTCCAAAAATGTCTTCATCAAATCATAGACGGTCTAGATTAAGTTGCATGCGTCGCCGACGATATAATTTTATTCGGTTCAGGAGATGACCTACAAAAAGCCTCCGTAAACCATGATGCCAACCTGAAGGCACTCCTACAACGGTTTCGAGAAAGAGGAATGAAGCTGAACCGAGGAAAAGGTAGAAGTAAAAAAGACTGCCATAAGTTTCATGAGTCACTTCATTACCAGTGATGGGCTACTCTCAGACCCTTCTAAAATTGACGCGATCACCAAACTAAAGCGGCCCACATCGATCGAAGAGATACAGAGACTCTGTGGGATGGTCAACAACCTAGCAAGGTTCCTACCAAGATTGTCGACCGTCATGGACCCCATACGGCAACTGATGCGCAAGGATGTTCTATAGATATGGTCGCCAGCACGAGATACTGCATTCGCCGAAATGAAGCGAGCAGTCACTGAAGCACCCGTACTCCTTACTACGATCCGAAAATGTCCCTCACAATACAGTGTGACTCCAGCTCAGAAGGACTTGGCGCAGCATTACTGCAACAAGCAAGCCAGTAGCATATGCAAGCAGAGCGCTGACTGATACCGAGCAGAGATACGCCCAAATCGAAAAGGAAATGTTGGCGATTGTGTTCTCACTGGAGAAATTCCATCAATACACTTATGGCAGACGAACAGAGATAAACACAGATCATACACCATCGGATGCTATAGTGAAAAAAACACTTGCAAAAGCCTCTAAACGATTACAGGGAATGTTATTGCGGACTTAGAAGTATGACATCGACGTCGTGTACCTCAAAGGAAAACACATTTATATCGCTTAGATGCTATCGCGGTCATACATGACGACCGAAAAGAAGCATCAAGCCGAATTCGAGCTTGTCAACATGGTTAGCTTTCTACCCATCCGGGATGAAAGACTGACTCAGATCCGGAAAGACATGAATCAACATGAGGTATGAGACCAACTCAGGAAGACAATAGTACAGGGTTGGCCAAACGAGAAAATAGATCTTCCTACTGTGCTTCATTCATATTTTCACACTCGTGATGAGATGTCAGTTCAAGATGAACTTATCTTCAAGGGCGACCGAGTACTCATTCCACTCAGTCTCTGGAGTGACATGATACGCTCAATTTACTCCTCAAACATTGGCATAGATGGATGCCTATGCCGCGCCAGAGAATGAGTTTTCTGGCCGGGAATGTACTCGGAGATACGGGAATACATCTCCATTTGCGAAAGTTCGCCACAGAGCAAACGAAAGAAACTTTGATGCCACATGATATACCTGATCGGCCATGGCCGAAAGTTGGCATTGATTTGTTTGAAAGTGAGACGATGGAGTATCTCATAACTGTCGATTATTTCTCAAACGTCTGGGAGATTGATCGATTAGAAGACACTACAACCTCCACCATCATCCGCAAGTTGAAGACATATGGCACAATGCGTAATCTTTTGGGGAGATAAGTGCTCCCCGTTATATTCGTAATCCTTATGCCATACTTATTTCAAAAACAGTAATTATCTGCGTTTTGAGATCACTGGGTGCACGCACACATTTCGAGATATGGGATCCCCTGCCAGATGATCTCTAACGCTGGACCCCAGTTCACCTCATCAGATCTTAAACACTTCTCGGAGAAATGGGACTCCGAACATCTCATGGCAAGCCCCGGAAACCAGCTTCTCCATTTGTGGCAAATTGTTGGGGCATCATCCAGGTTCTGCATGGTTGCAATTGGTGTGCAAGTTATATAAAAAAGAGCAAGTGGTGTACACTGGGAGGGAAGACTTGATAGCAAAACTGTCAAAGTAATGCAGGAGATTCTAGCTGATGTAGATAATGATGACCCTGCAAGGTGAGCTTGGCACATGCCTGAAACAAAAATAGGAGTGGTGTGATGCGATGCAAGCACTATTGCAGTAGGCGTGGTTGTGGAGATTGGTGGTTTGGTTGCGAAAGATGCAGCATGGCCGAGAAAAAAGGATGATTTTAGTCACATTAACGTGGCCCAATTAGATTCTGTTCTGAAATGCATCAATGTAACTATCCAATGAGGATTAAGAGACATCGAGATAAAGACTGATTCATCAACGGTACTAAGTTAGGTGAACTCTACAGTTGAAAAGAGCGGAAGAATACGAACCAAGGGTGATGGAGAAATGATTGTGGAGTGAAGATTGGGAATATTTGGCGAGTTAATATCCGAATTTGGACTGCGAATAAAGGCAGTGTATGTGCCTTCAGATAGAAACAAAGCAGATGTGCTAACCCAAATAAACAAACAGGGGTTAGTTGAGAAAGAAAGGGTTCCGGTATTCTGTCTAGGAACCAGAGAACTAGAAGTGTTGCATGGCATGCACCACATGGGAGTGGATAGAACATTATATTTGGTGCGGAAAGTTGATCCACTTATAAAACGGAAAGAAGTTCAGAAGGTGGGCAGGAACTGTGTCAATTAATCGATCCTGCCTCGAATATACATGATTCTGGTGAAATTAGGACTTGCAGACAGGATATGATTAGCTATTTATATAACCCATTATTGTGGGTGCGCATACTCGTCAATAGTTGGCTTTGAAATTTGGTGCTATCATAGGCGATAATTTATCTATGGCCCCAGTATAGTGAATATTAATGCGTGAAATTTGGTGCTATCATAGGCGATAATTTATAATAGCCCCAGTATAGTTAATATTAATGCGTGAAATTTGGTGCTATCATAGGCGATAATTTATCTATTGCCCCAGTATAGTGAATATTAATGCGTGAAATTTGGTGCTATCATAGGTGATGATTTAAAATGGCCCTAGTATAGTGAATATTAATGCGTGAAATTTGGTGCTATCATAGGCAATAATTTATAATGGCCCCAGTATAGTGAATATGCTTACGTGAAATTTTCTGCTATCATAGGTGATAATTTATAATAGCCCCAGTATAGTGAATATTAATGCGTGAAATTTGGTGCTATAATAGGTGATAATTTAAAATGGCCCCAGTATAGTGAATATTAATGCGTGAAATTTTGTTCTTTTATAGGCGATAATTTATCTATGATCAGCAAATACTGTGGATAAGATATAAATGATGATTTCTATCCTAGACAAACGAGTCTGGTGCGTAATTAAAATAATTGAAATCTATAGAATTAGTGAAGGACCAACTTATGAATCTTTGTACTCACATCTGACCCCGTAATCCGAATATTACGGAATACCTGACGATCAATTTGATTATGCTATTAAACTTACTATTGCTTTACTTACGGCGGAACAACGTCATGGAAATCCGTCCTCCATGAAAAATATAATTTTAAGCATACAATTCCCAGATTAAGAATCAAAATAATCATTGTCAATGTTAATATGTTGATTGTATGATTTACAGCGAACGGATGATATTAGTCTGTGTCCAATGCTAATATCATCCGTTCGCTGTAAAGCATGAAATCAACATATTTGCATTGGACACAGACTAATATCATCCATTCGCTGTAAATTATGAAATCAACATATTGGCATTGGGTACAGACTAATTTCATCCGTTCGCATTAAATCAACATATTAACATTAGACACAGACTAATGTCATCCGTTCGCTGTAAAGCAATAAATGAACATATTAACATTGGACACAGACTAATATCATCCGTTAACTGTTAAGCATGAAACTAACATATTAACATTGGACACAGACTAATATCATCCGTTCGCTTTAAAGCACGCAATCAATATATTAACCTTGGACACAGACTGACATCATCCGTTTGCTGTAAAGCATGAAATCAACATATTAACATTGGACACAGAAAAATATCAGCGAATGGCTGATATTAGTCTGGGTCCAATGCTAGCGAACAGATGATATTAGTCTGTGTCTAATGCTAATACGTTCATTGCATGATTTACAGCGAACGGATTATATAAGTCTGTGTCCAATGCTAATAGGTTCATTTCATGCTTTACAGCGAACGCATGATATTAGTCTGTGTCCAATGCTAATATGTTGATTGCATGCTTTACAGCGAACGGATGATATTTGTCTGTGCCCAATGCTAATATGTTGATTGCATGCTTTACAGCTTCCGCATGATATTAGTCTGTGTCCAATGCTAATATGTTGATTTCATGCTTAACAGCGAACAGATGATATTAGTCTGTGTCCAATGTTAATATGTTCATTTCTCTGCTTTACAGCGAACGGATGATATTAGTCTGGGTCCAATGCTAGCGAACAGATAATATTAGTCTGTGTCCAATGTTAATGTTCATTTCATGCTTTACAGCGAACGCATAATATTAGTCTGTGTCCAATGCTAATATGTTGATTGCATGATTTACAGCGAACGGATGATATTCGTCTGTGTCCAATGCTAATATGTTGATTGCATGATTTACAGCGAACGGATGATATTAGTCTGTGTCCAATGTTAATATGTTGATTTCATGCTTTACAGCGTACGGATGATATTAGTCTGTGTCCAATGATAATATGTTGATTTCATGCTTTACAGCGAACGGATGATATTAGTCTGTGTCCAATGATAATATGTTGATTTCATGCTTTACAGCGAACGGATGATATTTTTCTGTGTCCAATGTTAATATGTTGATTTTATGCTTTACAGCGAACGGATAATATTTTTCTGTGTCCAATGTTAATATGTTGATTGCATGCTTTACAGCGAACGGATGATATTAGTCTGTGTCCAATGCTAATATGTTGATTTTATGCTTTAAAGCGAACGGATGCTGTAAGTCTTTGTCCAATGCTAATATGTTGATTTCATGCTATAAAGGGAACGGATGATATTTTTCTGTGTCCCATGTTAATATGTTGATTGCATGCTTTACAGCGAACGGAGGATATTAGTCTGTGTCCAATGTTAATATCTTGATTTCATGCTTTACAGCAAACGGATGATGTCAGTCTGTGTCCAAGGTTAATATATTGATTGCGTGCTTTAAAGCGAACGGATGATATTAGTCTGTGTCCAATGTTAATATGTTAGTTTCATGCTTAACAGTTAACGGATGATATTAGTCTGTGTCGAATGCTAATATGTTGATTTCATGCTTTACAGCGAACGGATGATATTAGTCTGTGTCCAATGTTAATATGTTGATTGTATGCTTTACAGCGAACGGATGATATTAGTCTGTGTCCAATGCTAATATGTTGATTTTATGCTTTACAGCGAACGGATGATATTAGTCTGTGTCCAATGCTAATATGTTGATTTCATGCTTTACAACGAACGGATGAAATTAGTCTGTGTCCACTGCTAATATGTTGATTTTATGCTTTACAGCGAACGGATGATATTAGTCTGTGTCCAATAATAACATGTTGATTTCAGGCTTTACAGCGAACGGATGATATTTTTCTGTGTCCAATGTTAATATGTTGATTTCATGCTTTACAGCGAACGGATAATATTTTTCTGTGTCCAATGTTAATATGTTGATTGCATGCTTTACAGCGAACGGATGATATTAGTCTGTGTCCAATGCTAATATGTTGATTGAATGCGAACGGATGAAATTAGTCTGTACCCAATGCCAATATGTTGATTTCATAATTTACAGCGAATGGATGATATTAGTCTGTGTCCAATGCAAATATGTTGATTTCATGCTTTACAGCGAACGGATGATATTAGTCTGTGTCCAATGCTAATATGTTGATTTCATGCTTTACAACGAACGGATGAAATTAGTCTGTGTCCACTGCTAATATGTTGATTTTATGCTTTACAGCGAACGGATGATATTAGTCTGTGTCCAATAATAACATGTTGATTTCAGGCTTTACAGCGAACGGATGATATTAGTCTGTGTCCAATGCTAATATGTTTATTTCATGCTTTACAACGAACGGATGAAATTAGTCTGTGTCCACTGCTAATATGTTGATTTTATGCTTTACAGCGAACGGATGATATTAGTCTGTGTCCAATAATAACATGTTGATTTCAGGCTTTACAGCGAACGGATGATATTAGTCTGTGTCCAATGCTAATATGTTGATTTCATGCTTTATAACGACCGGATGAAATTAGTCTGTGTCCACTGCTAATATGTTGATTTTATGCTTTACAGCGAACGGATGATATTAGTCTGTGTCCAATAATAACATGTTGAGTTCAGGCTTTACAGCGAACGGATGATATTAGTCTGTGTCCAATGCTAACATGTGGAGTTCATGCTTTAAAGCGAACGGATCCTGTTAGTCTGTGTCCAATGCTAATATGTTGATTTCATGCTTTCAACCGAACGGATGATATTTTTCTGTGTCCAATGTTAATATGTTGATTACATGCTTTACAGCGAACGGATGATATTAGTCGGTGTCCAATGCTAATATGTTGATTTCATGCTTTACAGCGACCGGGTGATATTAGTCTGTGTCCAATGCTAATATGTTGATTTCATGCTTTACAGCAAACGGATGATATTAGTCTGTGTCCAATGCTAATATGTTGATTTCCTGCTTTACAGCGAACGGATGATATTAGTCTGTGTCCAATGCTAATATGTTGATTTCATGCTTTACAGCGAACGGATGATATTAGTCTGTGTCCAATGTTAATATGTTGATTTCATGCTTTAAAGCGAACGGATGATATTTTTCTGTGGCCAATGTTGATATGTTGATTGCTTGCTTTACAACGAACGGATGATATTAGTCTGTGTCCAATGTTAATATGTTGATTTCATGCTTTACAGCGAACGGATGATGTCAGTCTGTGTCCAAGGTTAATATGTTGATTGCGTGCTTTACAGCGAACGGATGATATTTTTCTGTGGCCAATGTTGATATGTTGATTGCATGCTTTACAACGAACGGATGATATTAGTCTGTGTCCAATGCTAATATGTTGATTTCATGCTTTAAAGCGAACGGATCCTGTTAGTCTGTGTCCAAAGTTAATATGTTGATTGCGTGCTTTAAAGCGAACGGATGATATTAGTCTGTGTCCAATGCTAATATGTTGATTTCATGCTTTACAGCGAACGGATGATATTAGTCTGTGTCCAATGCTAATATGTTGATTTCATGCTTTACAGCGAACGGATGATATTAGTCTGTGTCCAATGCTAATATGTTGATTTCATGCTTTACAGTGAACGGATGATATTACTCTGTGCCCAATGCTAATATGTTGATTTCATGCTTTACAGCGAACGGATGATATTAGTCTGTGTCCAATGCTAATATGTTGATTTCATGCTTTACAACGAACGGGTGAAATTAGTCTGTGTCCTATGCTAATATGTTGATTTTATGCTTTACAGCGAACGGATGATATTAGTCTGTGTCCAATGTTAATATGTTCATTTCATGCTTTACAGCGAACGGATGATATTGTTCTGTGGCCAATGCTAATATGTTGATTTCATGCTTTACAGCGAACGGATGATATTAGTCTGTGTCCAATGTTAATATGTTCATTTCATGCTTTACAGCGAACGGATGATATTAGTCTGTGTCCAATACTAATATGTTGATTTTATGCGAACGGATGAAATTAGTCTGTACCCAATGCCAATATGTTGATTTCATGTTTTACAGCGCACGGATGATATTAGTCTGTGTCCAATGCAAATATGTTGATTTCATGCTTTACAGCGAACGGATGATATTAGTCTGTGTCTAATGTTAATATGTTCATTTCATGCTTTACAGCGAACGGATGATATTGTTCTGTGTCCAATGCTAATATGTTGATTTCATGCTTTACAGCGAACGGATGATATTAGTCTGTGTCCAATGTTAATATGTTCATTTCATGCTTTACAGCGAACGGATGATATTAGTCTGTGTCCAATGCTAATATGTTGATTGTATGCTTTACAGCGAACGGATGATATTAGTCTGTGTCCAATGTTAATATGTTGATTGCATGCTTTACAGCGAACGGATGATATTAGTCTGTGTCCAATGTTAATATGTTCATTTCATGCTTTACAGTGAACGGATGATATTAGTCTGTGTCCAATGTTAATATGTTGATTTCATGCTTTACAGTGAACGGATGATATTAGTCTGTGTTCAATGTTAATATGTTCATTTCATGCTTTACAGTGAACGGATGATATTAGTCTGTGTCCAATGCTAATATGTTGATTTCATGCTTTACAGCAAACGGATGATATTAGTCTGTGTCCAATTCTAATATGTTTATTTCATGCTTTACAGCAAACGGATGATATTAGTCTGTGTTCAATGCTAATTTGTTGATTTCATGCTTTACAGTGAACGGATGATATTAGTCTGTGTCCAATGCTAATATGTTTATTTCATGCTTTACAGCGAACGGATGATATTAGTCTGTGTCCAATGTTAATATGTTGATTTCATGCTTTACAGCGAACGGATGATATTAGTCTGTGTCCAATGTTTATATGTTGATATTATGCTTTCCAGTGATCTAATGATATTAATCTGTGTCCAATATTAATATGTTCATTTCATGCTTTACAGCGAACGGATGATATTGTTCTGTGTCCAATGCTAATATGTTGATTTCATGCTTTACAGCGAACGGATGATATTAGTCTGTGTCCAATGTTAATATGTTCATTTCATGCTTTACAGCGAACGGATGATATTTGTCTGTGTCCAATGCTAATATGTTGATTGTATGCTTTACAGCGAACGGATGATATTAGTCTGTGTCCAATGTTAATATGTTGATTGCATGCTTTACAGCGAACGGATGATATTAGTCTGTGTCCAATGTTAATATGTTCATTTCATGCTTTACAGTGAACGGATGATATTAGTCTGTGTCCAATGTTAATATGTTGATTTCATGCTTTACAGTGAACGGATGATATTAGTCTGTGTTCAATGTTAATATGTTCATTTCATGCTTTACAGTGAACGGATGATATTAGTCTGTGTCCAATGCTAATATGTTGATTTCATGCTTTACAGCAAACGGATGATATTAGTCTGTGTCCAATTCTAATATGTTTATTTCATGCTTTACAGCAAACGGATGATATTAGTCTGTGTTCAATGCTAATTTGTTGATTTCATGCTTTACAGTGAACGGATGATATTAGTCTGTGTCCAATGCTAATATGTTTATTTCATGCTTTACAGCGAACGGATGATATTAGTCTGTGTCCAATGTTAATATGTTGATTTCATGCTTTACAGCGAACGGATGATATTAGTCTGTGTCCAATGTTTATATGTTGATATTATGCTTTCCAGTGATCTAATGATATTAATCTGTGTCCAATATTAATATGTGTATTTCCTGCTTTACAGCGAACGGATGATGTCAGTCTGTGTCCAAGATGAATGTGTTTATTGCGTGCTTTAAAGCAAACGGATGATATTAGTCTGTGTCCAATGCTAATATGTTGATTGCATGCTTTACAACGAACGGGTGAAATTAGTCTGTGTCCTATGCTAATATGTTGATTTCATACTTTACAGCGAACGGATTAAACTAGTCTGTGTCCAATGCTTACATGTTGATTTCATGCTCAACAGCGAATGGATGATAGCCTGTGTCTAATGCTAACATGTTGATTTCATGCTTTACAGTGAACGGATTATATTATTCTGTGTCCAATGCTAATATGTTGTTTTTATGCTTTACAGCGAACGGATAATATTATTCTGTGTCCAATGCTAATATGTTGTTTTTATGCTTTACAGAGAACGGACGATATTAGTCTGTGTCCAATGCTTATATGTTGATTTCTTGCTTTACAGCGAACGGATGATATTAGTCTGTGTCCAATGTTAATATGTTGATTTCATGCTTTACAGCGAACGGATGATATTGGTCGGTGTCCAATGTTAATATGTTGATTGCATGCTTTAAAGCGAACGGATGATATCAGTCTGTTTCCAATGCTAATATGTTGATTGCATGCTTTACAGCGAACGGATGATATTAGTCTGTGTCCAATGTTAATATGTTGATTGCATGCTTTACAGCGAACGGATGATATTAGTCTGTGTCTAATGTTAATATGTTGATGTCATGCTTTAAAGCGAACGGATGGTTTTTGTCTGTGTCTAATGTTAATATGTTGATTGCATTTTTTAAAGCGAACGGATGATATTAGTCTGTGTCCAACGCTAATATGTTGATTTCTTGCTTTACAGCGAACGGATGATATTAGTCTGTGTCTAATGTTAATATGTTGATTGCATAATTTAAAGCGAACGGATGATATTAGTCTGTGTCTAATGCTTATCTTATGATTGCATGCTTTACAGCAAACCAATGCTAATTCTCGCTTAAATTCAACTATTAAAACAAATTGAACTCTTAGTAAAGTATCGATATCCAGATCAAATTCTGTTAAATATTTCATTTGATAACTCTTTAAACTTCTCCCTCTGAATGTATCCAGCTTTATCTTAAACTGATCCACACTATTGCTGTTCTTAATCCGATCTCGCAACTTATTCCAAAAAAACATATTACTCTGTGAGCAAAAAAACTTATCTGGTTAACGAATCTAGTTTTTAAAAATTGTCTTGACAATAACCTTCCAGATCTAGGTGAAATACTAAAAAATGCCCATAATAGTTAGAAATGCCATTAATTATCAAGTCACCTCTCATTCTTCTCTCCAGCAAAGTACACCAGAGGCGCGTCTGTAAACTTTCGATTATTTCGTACACCAGAGGCGCGTCTGTAAACTTTCGATTCTTTCGTACACCAGAGGCGCGTGCGTAAACTTTCGATTCTTATGTAACAGGTGGATACCAGGTGACGCGGTAGCCTAGCAGAAAATGCGACCGATAGGAAGCACTTATTTGCTAGTCATCTAATTAGATAAGCTAACATGATAAAAAGTGATAGGCGAAGTGAAGGCAGATTCCTTTTCTTTTAATTTGACCGACCCCACTAAAAAGTAAGACGTCCATTGGGCTCCCTCCACGTCGATTTTCCTGGTGGGTATGAAGTAGTAGTAAGACGGGCATTTACGATAAAGCAGTTTCCAATGTGGTCGTGTTTTTCCGCCTGGCTCGTTGGGATTTAATGATGTTGCTACCCTTATATCACTGGGTGTGTGTTTGGTAAACAGAATCGAATCGGCTCTATTACATGAGTAACTGTGGTTAAAAATACAAAGGGAATTGAATATTTTCTACTGTAAAAATGGATAGAAAATGAAAGGTTACCAGTTTTGAAGTGTGCAGACCGTTACGCATGCTGGACACTCTATTCTCCGTGGAAAAAAGAACTTGTGTCCGTAACCAGATTTGTTATAGGTGGCATTCATTTGCATACGAGGAGGACAACTAGTTTAAGAAAGAAACGAATGGGGGAAGACAGTTCAGTTCTAAATTTGATAGCTGTAAGAGAAGTGCGAGATGAGGATTGAGATTGCTCGTTGTGGAAGAGAAGTGGCTTTTAATTTATTACCGCATTATAGTAACTAAAAGTATAGTGTATTTCTCTGCTTTGTTAGACTAGTTAGGCCTTGACTTATAAATGCCAACACTTGGCATACCACTATGCATGACGTCATAATCATTTTTGTGATTATTTCAATTCGATTCTATAACATGTGAATCTCGAGTGAAAGAAAGTTTGTTGTGTATTTACCGAAAATAACATATTTTGAACGTAATTTCATAGGTGTGGAACAGGACGCACGCATTCTAACAATCACGTATTCGCCTTCTATCGAATCCTGAAAATGTCCCTGAAAAAGAAAGCACAGATTTTAATATTATAAATACAGTCGATTCGAAAGGCGCGTTTAAAATGATACGTGAATGCATCAATAAATGATCGGACACCATTAAAATTTAAAACTTAGAGATCAGAGAGTGTGATATTTGAAACTTGAGAGAGCAAGATGTTGTTAAGTTTCGGGCAGTAGGTTGCAACCCGAAATAAAAATAAAAATAAACTCCTCTCTGCTTCCTTCTATCACTTTGGACAACCTGTTGCTCTGGCACACTGCCGTCTTCCCAAACATTGACTCCTCTTATCCTGCAGCCTCCTTCCCACAATGCCTCTCCCCCGGAAGCACTTCCATTTCTGCCGGAAGCACTTCCGTTTCCGCCGGAAGTACTTCCTTCCCATAAAATGCATTGCTCCCTCTCTTTCTTTTCCCTCTTTGTGCCCGGATCCCTACAGGAGGTAAGTCGTATGTTTGTCATTCAAAATTACCACATCACCCCCTGATCTCTGATCACATTTCATAGTCAGAAGTCCACACTGGAGGTCGCCGGCTTCGCTGTGATCTCCGTGGTGACCCTTCACACACACCTCCATTCAGATCGGTCGCGGTTGACCTCTCTCGCAACTCCGTCTAATGCCTCTCCACAGGTCTTAGGTCCAGATCGTGTCTCGGCATACAATCGACGGACACATTACTGTCCGAATTCCTGGCTGTAACTGTTCCTCACGCCCATTGTGTCGTACATCGCGCACCAGGCGGTTTTACCCACACTTCATCTTCTAGTCGCACTGTGCTCCTGGTTGCTCGACTCTGTTCCGGTGGCGGAACGCTTGGATGCCGCCAGACATATCGATATATCTGTTCTTGTGGCACTGTCTACCTCACCTTCCCTTATCTGGGAGTCATGTTGTACCAGAACAGGGCCTCCTGGTGCGGTTCCCCCTCTCTCAGCCAACGCTTTGATGGTCCTGTGGTTCCTTTCTGGCCTATACGCGGCTCTGAAGTATGGTCTGATGTTCCATCTCTCCATCATCTCCCTGACTGTTCCTGATCGGAAAGCCGCCCCATTGTCCATCAAGACTTCGTCTACGGGTCCACGTTCCAGAAACACTGTATTCATTGTGCTTGCCACCTCACTAGCTGTCTCTCTCATCAACTCCCTCCAAATCGCGAACCTACTTGGTCCGCAATCAATCATGGTTAGATATTGAGCCCCTCGATAGTGGGTGACATCAACGGCGAGTCTCTTCCAATTTTCGCCCACCTGGAGCTCTCCGTGATGATGTGACACCGGTGCCGGATCTATCGATTGACACCGCACGCATTGCTGGACTACTTTCTGCACGACCTTCCTCGCAACACTGGGATCTACCTTGTGGACTAGATGCAAAGTCCTGTCAACTCCCATGTGGTGCATAGAGTGCTGGTCTTTGACTTCCTCATGGGTCATGCAGCATGTTTCATCAGCACTCTCTGTCGTTTCGTCCAAGGCTTCCATCAACCCTCTTCTCACCCTCGTTAGGCTGTCTGCCCTATTCTTGGCGGAAGGTATGAACGAAACACTGACTTTCAATCCAAATTCGGCGATTAACTCTCGTAGGATCCCGACTCTATGCATGATGATCATTTCTGAAGCACCTTTTGTCTTTACTCTCCGCTGTTCTGTTACAGCCGCCTGCACCCAGTTCTGTACGCATCTCCACCTCTTTCAGTCCCCACCTTAATGCCAGGTTTATGCCCTTGATAGTTGCGTCCAACTCGGCTACGTTGATGTGGGAGAAATCTGTTGCTTTCCTAAGCAAGCCCGCGTCCTCCACCACCTCACCTCCAATCTCAAGTGCGACGCCAGTGGCAATGCTACTTGCATCACACCATACGACCCCTTTTTCTGTCTTAGGGACTCTCTACCTTCCTCTCACTGGGTCCCCCATTATCCACCTCCTTTAGTACATCTCGCATCACAGCCACCACATTTTCGCCAACGCTGTCCTCCCATTTCACTCCTCCTCTAAGTGGAGTCCCAAAGCCGCACCGCCATTTAACAGCTCAGGAGCCTTTGCTGTTAGACCAACCCTCCTGAGCTGTTCCACTACTCTTGGTGCTGGCACCACTGTCTCATCCAGCAGTATGTTATCTACATAGGAGTCGGTTGCTTCATTTACGTCCTCCACTTCTTTCAACACCCGCTTTAATATTGCAGTCATGATTTTGGGCGCGACATTCAACCCAAAACCCAAACGCGTCAAGCAGTACGTCTTCTCCTTGAATCGTACAAGCTGATATTTCCAGAGATCTTGCTCGACATGGATTTGCAGATACGCCGACTTCAGATCAACAATCGTGGACGCCCAAACCTTCTGTCTCCATCTCCGCATGGTTTCTGCACAAACGTCTATGACGTCACCCCCTGTGTGGCAAGACACATGTTTGTTCAGTTCCCGGTAATCCAACACGGGGCGGACCTTATCCTTGGTCGATAATATGGTATAGACATAAGAGAAGTATTTAAATTTTGTTAAAGTCAAAAAGGCCTGTACAAGATAAGCACTAAGCAGTTTAGGTCCCCAGTGCGTCAAGGGTATCGGCAGTAGCTACCGGAATACACCAACAATAAGAGACACAGTCTTAACAGGAATACACCAAAAGAAAAGAAACACAGTCTTAAGAGGAATACAAAAACCGAAAACAGACACAGTCTTAACAGAAAAACACCAACAGAAAAGAGACACAGACTTAACAAGAATACACAAACAGAAAAAGCAACACAGTCTGAACAGGAATAGACAAACAGAAAAGAGACACAGTCTTAACAGGAATACACGAAGAGAAAAGAGACACCGTCTAAACAGGAATAAACCAACAGGAAAGAAACACAGACTAAACATGAATACACCAAGAGAAAAAAGACACCGTCTAATCAAGAATACACCAACAGAAAAAGACACAGTCTATACCGGATTACACCACAGAAAAGAGACACCGTCTTAACAGGAATACACAAACAGAAAAGAGACACAGTCTTAACAGGAATATACCAAAAGAAAAAAGATACAGTCTTAACAGGAATACACCAACAGAAAAGAGACACGGTCTTAACAGGAAAACACTAACAGTAAAGAGATACAGTCTTAACAGGAATAAACCAAAAGAAAAGAGACCCCGTCTTAACAGGAATACAACAACAGAAAAGAGCCACCGTCTGACCAGGAATACACGTACAGAAAAAAGACGCAGTCTTCACGGAAATACACAAAGAGAATAAGAACACCGTTTTAACGGGAATACACCAACAGAAAAGAGAAACAGTCTATACAAGAATACACCAACAGAAAAAAGACAAAGTCTTAACAGCAATACACAAACAGAAAATAGACACACTCTAAACAAGAATACACCAACAGAAAAGAGACACAGTCTAAACAGGAATACACTAACAGAAATAAGACAAAGTCTTAACAGGAATACACAAACAGAAAATAGACACAGACTTAACAGCAATACACCAACAGAAAAGTGACACCGTCTTAAAATAAATACACCAACAGAATATATACACAGTTCTAACAAGAATACTCCAACAGAAAGAAGACACCGTCTTAACAGGAATACACAAAGAGAAAAGAGACACAGTCTTAACAGGAATACACCAACAGAAAAGAGACACGGTCTTAACAGGAAAACACTAACAGTAAAGAGACACAGTCTTAACAGGAATAAACCAACAGAAAAGAGACCCCGTCTTAACAGGAATACACCTACAGAAAAGAGACGCAGTCTTCACAGAAATACACAAAGAGAATAGAGACACCGGCTTTAACAGGAATACACCAACAGAAAAGAGACACAGTCTATACAGGAATACAAAAACAGAAAAATAACAAAGTTTTAACAGCAATACACCAACAGAAAAAAGACACACTCTAAACAAGAATACACCAACAGAAAAAAGACACAGTCTTAACAGGAATACACAAACAGAAAATAGACATAGACTTAACAGCAATACACCAACAGAAAAGTGACACCGTCTTAAAAGAAATACACCAGTAGAATATATACACAGTCTTAACAAGAATACTCCAACAGAAAGAAGACACAGTCTTAAAAGGAATACACCAACAGAAAAGAGACACAGACTTTACAGGAATACACCCACAGAAGAGAGACACAGTCTAAACAGGAATACACTAACAGAAAAAAGACACAGTCTCAACCGGAATACACAAACAGAAAAGGGACACAGTTATGACAAGAATACACTAACAGAAAAAGACACAGAAAAAACAGGAATACACCAACAGAAAAGAGACACAGTCTAAAAAGGAATACACTAAGAGAAAAGAGACACAGACTAAACAGGAATGCACAAACAGAAAAAAAGACACAGTCTAAACAGGAATACACAAACAGAAAAGAGACACAGACTAAACAGGAATACACTAAGAGAAAAAAGACACAGTCTAAACAGGAATACACCAACAGAAAAGAAACACAGACTCAACAGGAATACATTAACAGAAAAGAGACACAGTCTTAACAGGAATACACCAACAGAAAAGAGATACAGACTAAACAGTAATACACCAACAGAAAAAAACACAGTCTTTACAGGAATACACCAACAGAAAAGAGACACCGACTTAACAGAAATACACCAACAGAAGAGAGACACAGTCTAAGCAGGAATACACTAACAGAAATGAGACACAGTCTTAACAGGAATACACCAACAGAAAAAAGACACAGACGAAACAGGAATACACAAACAGAAAAGAGACACAGTCTTAACAGGAATACACCAACAAAAAATGGACACAGACTTAACAGCAATACACCGACAGAAAAGAGACACAGTCTAAACAGGAATACACTAACAGAAAAAAGACATAGTCTAAACAGGAATACACCAACAGAAAAGAGACACAGACTAAACAGGTATACACCAACAGAAAAAGAGACACAGTCTTAACAGGATACACCAACAGAAAAGAGACACGGTCTAAACACGAAAAGCACTTACAGTAAAGAGACACAGTCTTAACAGGAATAAACCAACAGAAAAGAGACAGAGTCTTGACAGGAATACACCAACAGAAAAGAGACCCCGTCTTAACAGGAATACACCTACAGAAAAGAGACGCGGTCTTCACAGGAATACACAAACAGAATAGAGACACCGTCTTAACAGGAATACACCAACAGAAAAGAGACACAGTCTATACAGGAATACACCAACAGAAAAGACACCGCCTTAAGAGGAATGCACAAACAGAAAAGAGACAAAGTCTTAACAGCAATACACTAACCAAAAAAGACACACTCTTAACAGCAATACACTAACAGTTAAAGAGACACAGTCTTAACTGGAATACACTAACAGAAATGAGACACAGTCTTACCAGGAATACACCAACAGAAAAGAGACACATACTTAACAGACATACACCAACAGAAAAGAGACACCGTCTCAAAAGAAATACACCAACACAATATATACACAATCTTAACAAGAATACACCAACAGAAAAGAGTCACATTCTTAACAGGAATACACCAACAGAAAAGAGACACAGACTTAACAGGAATAAACCAACAGAAAAGAGTCACATTCTTAACAGGAATACACTAACAGAAAAGAGTCACAGCCTTAACAAAAATACACCAACAGAAAAAAGTCACAGCCTTAACAGAAATACACCAACAGAAAAGAGACACAGTCTTAACAGGAATAAACCAACAGAAAAGAGTCACAGCCTTAACAGAAATACACCAACAGAAAAGAGTCACAGTCTTAACAGGAATACACCAACAGAAGAGAGACACCGTCTTAACAGGAATACACCAACAGAAAAAAGACACAGTCTAAATAAAAATACACTAAACTGAAAAGATACACAGTCTTAACAGGAATAAACCAACAGAAAAGAGACACATACTTAACAGGAATACACGAACAGAAACGAGACACCGTCAAAACAGGAATACCCTAACAGAAAAAAGTAACAGTCTGAACAGGAATACACCAACAGAAAAAAAAAACGGTCTTAACAGGAATGCCCTAACAGAAAAAACATACCGGTTTTACAGCAATAAACCAACAGAAAAGAGACACACTCTAAACAGGAATACACTCACAGAAAAGAGGCACTGTTTAAACAGGAATACACTAAAAGAAAACAGATACAGTCTTAACAGGAATAAACCAACAGAAAAGAGACACAGTCATGACAACAATACACAAACAGAAGAGAGACACAGTCTTAACATGAATACACCAACAGAAAAGAGACACATTCTAAACAGGAATACACAAACAGAAGCAGACACCGTCTTTACAGGAATACACCAACAGAAAAGAGACACCGTCTTAACAGGAATACACCAACAGAAAAGAGACACAGTCTTAACAGGAATATACCAACAGAAAAGATACACAGTCTTTACATGAATACACCAACAGAAAAGAGTCACAGTTATAACAAGAAATAAACCAACAGAAAAGATACACAGTCCTAACAGGAATACACCAACAGAAAAGAGCACACGAGAATTATCAAGAGTCTTAGACAAATATTTAAAATAGTACGGTCACACATGCTCTTACTGCATAAGTCGAAACCCTTTTGAGTCAGTTTATCGCAGCAATGATTGATGCAAACTAAAAAATTTTCGATTACTTATGTATAATAAATGAGACAAAGTTTTAGTATGGTTACAAATTTTTACTCATCACATCGACGTGGACTACCTAAAAAGTATCGATTTTAGGCCAGTAAAAATATTTCAAATACGTGACGGGGTTGGGACCGTTATCCCTTTTGAAAGAGGCCTTCTGTGCTTTCACACACTTAGTTCAACGATCAATGCACTGCCGGAATCACCTCTAAACGTTTTTATGAAGTGTGACTGTCGGTACAAGCTTTATTTGTAGCCTTTTTCCTTGAAGTGTGACTGTTTTTACAATTTCGTCTTTGAATTTCGTTTTCTGTCATGTTACACTTTTTGTGATTGTATTAGCATGCAATAAAGTTAGCATGCAGATTTTTTTCTGTCTTCAGATTTATAATTGATAAATCGGATCCGGAGTTAAACTGCATTTTAATGTTTCTATTTAATGTTTTGACTTGGGTAAACTTCTTAACATTTCTAATTTCGTCACATTTAGCGTTTCTTATGAAACCTTTTTCATTTTACTTTTATATTTTACGCGATCGAATTTAAAGAATGTCTTTCTCTGTACCAATGCATATGCCCGATATTGAAACAGAGTTTTGGGAGCAGACTATTTCGTTTTTGAGTGTTACTGGTGAAGTCAATTTTCTTCGATACTATTTGAATCCTGACGCACACTAATAAACCGTTGGAACTCCTCAGCTATTTGGTGGAGTGTAAAATGTGTCACATTTCTCAGTTTGTTAAATATTGTCCCTCTTCATTTTCGAATCTTCGTTCGACGCCAATCCTTGTGTTAAACATAAGGCATTGAAAGTTATAAGCACTTCATTCCGATAACCTGAACTCAACACTGTGTTTATTTACTACGCTTGCAAACGTCGTATAGTCCTCATTATAATTTCTTGTAAGGTTAAACCCTTCCATCTCCCGTGGAAGAGTGATGTTTGAACTAGAAATAATTGTGTCGATTCACTATATTTTAGCCCGCTTGTTTTCTGATGTAAGATGTAATTTACAAATTCCGTATGTTCGAATGTACCTAATTTCCTTAACAGCAACCGAACCTTTTTGAAATCAGTACAGATTCCCAGTCCGTATTATATATGTCTTTATCACGCCTGAAATACGAGGCAGAAGTAACCTCGTGATCTGGATCGTAGTTGAAATTTTCAATGGTGTTTCAAATTGTGTTCTGACAGAATGCATTTTAATTTCTGCCATTTTGCTAGCCATTTGATAATTCGAATAATTTATTTCTGTTGCTTCTGGGTGTTTCCTAATCTTTCATTTCGTGCCAGCTGTATTTTCCGTATCTTGACATTTCCAAGGCTGCTGCAAAGAAGGTGGACTCCCTCTATCGTGCTAAAACACTTCTCACACCTGACAGTATCCTATATCTCTACAAGGCAACCATCCGTACATGCAGTTCGCTTCAATTCCTGTAGAAGCACAAAAACCCTCAGTGTAACTTCGAGCTCCAATTAACAAAAATTATTCGGCTCACCGCAGAATCTCACTCGACACTCACGTTTCTCTTCTATATTTATTTGTAAAATTAAAAAAACATTATACAAAATGTGGCACAAGGCTAACGGAAGGGGAGGGGATAGCGATCGGTCCAATGCTAGT
Source organism: Sepiola atlantica (assembly GCA_963556195.1). Taxonomy (NCBI): domain Eukaryota; kingdom Metazoa; phylum Mollusca; class Cephalopoda; order Sepiida; family Sepiolidae; genus Sepiola; species Sepiola atlantica. The sequence goes on along the minus strand of OY744525.1, from coordinate 4,549,415 downwards.
TTTCTAACCTAGCTAGTTCCATGAGGGACCACCATTCACCAAAATACCACAGTTATACTGTACATCCTATTCCAATCACCAAAAGAAATCACTCCATGAACAACCTACTTAAAACCCATATTTACAAATATGCAACGGGGGTGGTATGATAAAACACTATGTACAAAACAATAAATGAAAATATATACAATGAGAAAAAAATTAGTAAAAGACCTCCCGTTACTAAGCTGTGGCAGATGCGCAGATTTGCCAGTCAAAACGAAAACTCGAAAAAAAGGTTTGATGCAGGCCCCAACGCTTTATTAACAACACCACCTTCGAAAATTTTGAAGGATGACCCGCATCCTGACAAATCTAGCGCTCTGTCACCTAGGTGGGGACGGGCTGAAGAAGGAAAAAAAGAAAAAGAAAAAAAAAACATAATGGAATCATTCACACACTAGCTAAGTTATTAAACTTATAATAACTGAAACATGTCCTAGTCTTATCTTATCTAACAAAAGTCAATGTTCGGTTTTGCAACCGAAAATCCTCTACCTAAGGTACGTCTAAATACCACTCTATTCTAGCGTCAGTCACTCTACACATTCGGGCACCTCGCACCTACCTTTCACCAAAATCTGCCGAAGAGAGTCTCACTCTCTGGGCCCTAATGCGAGCTTTCAGGTAATATTTGAAAATTGCAATAAGGTCGAGAGGCGCGTAGGTCTCAGCTCCGCAGACTGTCTGCATTCGAGTCTTCCATATCGTATCTCTCATGACTGCTAGTAAGCTAAAAATTAAAAAAATCGTTTCATCCTATCCTTTGTCGGAGCCCAGTTGCTACATACTTGAATAGCTTCCAGGTTGAACGAAGATAGTCAAGAATGCGAATAACAAATCCAGAAACAAGCTTAGTCAGCGGCACGACTATACGGCAAGTAACGAAGGCGTGAACCAAGGTCTTATCCTCGTCACCGCACCTAAGACAAGTCGGCGAATTTGCCAAACGAACTGAATGAAACCTCTTCTGGACCCAGAGGGCATTTCTTATCATCGGCCAGATCAACGATGCCTCGTCATTATCAAAGCACCTTAACCCAGGCGCTCAAGGCCAGATTGAGCGTAACTCCCCCCCTCGACAAACCGAGCCCCTCAATCATAACATCCCGAAAGATTCCCCTCACCATGACCCGATATAAGGCTTTCTTGGTGTCCTTCCTCCGGAAGACATCGCTTCCATCAGTTTGTGACCTCATTCGATCTAGGTAGAATAATCTGAAAGTGTGCTGACGGATTTCTGTACATGGCATACGTAGACCCCCTTCAGAAGGATGGAGATAAAAAATCTCGCTACGGACCATAGGGGCCTTATCAAGCCATAATAACTTGAAAAGAGCCCTCTGCATTTCCAGCAGCATATCCGACGCCAATAGACGATATAGGATGATCGGTATACGTGTGAGCAACACACTTCCGCTTTCCCCTTTAACGAAAGATGTCTACGGGTCCACAGACCAGCTGCGCCCCGAACCGCTTTCAATACTTCCGACCAATTTTTCTTCAGCTGAAGATCGGGACCTAACTAGACGCCGAGTAGCTTGCAAGGCCCGTCTGTCCAGCTGAAGGGCCCCTGGAAGGGATACCCTTCCAGGCGCCGATGCGCAAACCAATAGATTTATTGCAGTTAATTTTGGCCCCTGTTATCGTTTCATACAATCTAACTTCTCTGTCGACGACGCTTATCTCGGCACTGCTCGTTACAAGCACATTCAAATCGTCCGCAAAGTCGGAATATTTTAACCTGGTACAACTACAAGGCAAAGTAACTCCATTAAGGGCCGGAGCTACCCTTAGCCTGTGAAGGAAGGGCTCCAACACAAGCAGATAGAGCATCGGTGATAGTGGGCATCCCGGACGAAGAAATCTGAATAAACTGAAGGGTTTAGACCTCATACCATTCACCTCTACCAGTACCACGGGGTTCGCATACAAGAGGCGAATCCAGGAGCGAAATTCCGGGCTAAAACTGGCCGCAGACAAAACAGTTTCCAAATAACGATGGTCCACCCTATCGAATGCTTTGGACTAATCTAAACTGAGCAGCACAAGACTGTTCAGAGCTTATAAGACGAGCCAAGACAAGCTGCAGCCGATTGGCTAAGATCTTGACCAAAATCTTGGCATCGTTAAGGGCCGAAAATTATCTAACCCATCCCCAGCAGTTTTGCATTTACGTAACAACTTCACAATACCCATGGTTAAGTGCTGGGCAATGGTCCCATTCCTAAACCACGAGTTTAATAAAGCTGTCAGCAAGGCCACAAAAAAGGGCGACAACCTCAAATACACTTCGTAGGGCAAACCATCGATCCGGGGAGACTTGTTAAGGCAGATCCGCTTGAAGGCTTCCCGAACTTCATCCTCTGTTATGCAACATTCGCACCTAGCCGCTTCGGTCGCTTCAAGACAGGAAAAGACGGTTAAATAGGGGTCGAATTATGCTAATGACAAACCGGGCTCCCTGGTAAAGATATCCTGGAAATAAGAACGAAACGCCTCCAGAATACCTTCGTTTGTAGTCACGAGATTCCCATCCGGCAATGAGACACGGGCGATATGTCGATTGGTAGCTTGTTTACGTTTTCCTGCAGGCAGTTCAGCGTCCATATTTGTTGCTTCCATGTCTTTCTTTTTAGCCTAGCCTTAATCACTAAAGCTTGGTGTTCTTGAGTCGTCAAAATGAAAAATGGTCTCCAGCGGACGAATATAGTGGGTTATGTCCATGGCCAATCTGCTCCAGTTTTTCTTGACACTCAGAAAAAAGATAATTCGCTGGCTCACTATTTGTCATGATAATTAAATCTATTATTATTGTGCAGCAACCAGTAGATTTGTTACTTCGAGGTTGTGAGTTCAATCCTCACCAGAAAACTAGTAAGCCAAAACTTATTTCCCTTTCCATCTGCAAGCCAGGCAAAGGCGGACCCTCATACTGCGGGGATGAACTAAGTCCGGGCCACATCAAGCGCTCGATTCTGGCTCAAGATCATCAATTCCGCCGCACTAACTGCTTAAAAGTGGAATTGAGATATGTTATCTAGTCGCCATCGTCGCACCAGTTGGAGCACATACTCCTGCACATCATCACAAAGTTGTGTGCCGATTACTCATGAGTCGTGCTCGCTATGGCGAAAATAAGATTGAAAAGAAAAACAGTTTTCTAAAGTCAAGCGCCATTATTTGTCCCCGTCGTTTGGGAGCCGGATGTCTACGACTACGTCTGCATACTACTCTTAAATAGCGTCCTGATTGTGGAGCCATAACTGCCACCAACAACTCTCTCGACGCTAAGTTATAACTCTATTTATTGTGTCTAGATAAGGCCATTTATTGCCATGATAGGTTAATCAGATTACCTTGAAGTATTATTTGATAAGAGAATAATAACGGGTTGGACGAATAGAGATTTTACATACGTTTATTTGGTGAGGTTATGGAGACGCTCGACCTCTGCGTAGTTCTGATATGTTAGTGTGCAGGTGGTTAGTACATAATATATCACGATAATAATAGTTATATGGTGGGGATTGAAGAACTCTAAACGCACTATTACTGTACCGCACATTTTCGTCGACCAAAATATTTTTACGAAATGAAAATAACAACTCCAACTAGAATCCAAAAACGTGTGGCGAATTGTCACACTAGAAAAAGTTTGTCTTCTCTGTGAAAAGTATTTTTTAAAGTTTGACTTCTCTGTAAAAAGTATTTATTTTAAAGTTTGTCTTCTCTGTAAAAAGTATTTTTTACAGTTTGCTTCTCTGTTAAAAATATTTTTTAAAGTTTGTCTTCTCTGTGTAAATTATTTTTTTAAAGTCAGTCTTCTCTGTAAAAAGTATTTATTTTCAAGTTTGTATTCTCCGTGAAAAGTATTTTTTAAAGTTTGTCTTGTCTGTAAAAAGTCCTTTTTTAAGTTTGTCTTCTCTGTGGAAAGTATTTCTTCAGTTTGTCTTCTCAGCGAAAAGTATTTTTTTAAGTTTGTCATCTCTGTGAAACGTATTCTTTCAAGTTTGAGTTCTCTGTGAAAAGTATGTTTTTAGTTTGTCTTCTCTGTGAAAAGTATTTTTTTAAGTTCGTCTTCTCTGTAAAAAGTCCTTTTTTAAGTTTGTCTACTATGTGGAAAGTATTTCTTCAGTTTGTCTTCTCTGCGAAAAGTATTTTTTAAAGTTTGTCTTCTCTGTAAAATGTATTTTTTTTCAGTTTGTATTCTCTGTTAAAAGTATTATTTTTAAGTTTGTCTTCCCTGTGAAAAGTATTGTTTTAAAGTCAGTCTTCTCTGTAAAAAGAATTTATTTTAAATTTGTCTCCTCTGTGAAAAGTATTTTTTAAAGTTTGTCTTCTGTGTAAAAAGTCCTTTTTTAAGTTTGTCTTCTTTGTGGAAAGTATTTTTCAGTTTGTCTTCTATGTGAAATGTATTATTTTAAGTTTGTCTTCTCTGTGAAAAGTAATCCTTTTAAGTTTGTCTTCTCTTTTAAAAGTATTTTATTAAAGTTTACCTTCACCGTGAAAATTATTTTTTAAAGATTGTCTTCTCTGTGAAAAGTATTAATTTTAAGTTCTATCTTCTCTGTGAAAGGTATTTTTTAAGTTTGTCTTCTCTGTTGAATGTATTTTTTTGAGTTTGTCTTTTCTGTGAAAAGTAGTTTCTGAGTTTGTCTTCTCTATAAAAAGTATCTGTTTTAGTTTCTCTTTTCTGTAAAAAGTATTTTTTCAGTTATTCTTCTCTGTGAAAACTATTTATTTTATAGTTTGTCTACTCTGTTAAAAGTATTATTTAGTGTGTCGTATCTGTGAAAAGTATTCTTCAAAGTTGTCTTCTCTGTGAACAGTATTCATTGTAAGTTTGTCTTCTCTCATAAAGTATTTATTTTAAGTTTGGTCTTCTTTGTGAAAAGGATTTTTAAAGTTTGTTTTCTCTTTGAAAAGTACTTTTTTAGTTTGTCTTCTATGTGAAAAGTATTTTTAGTTTGTCTTCTCTGGTAAAAGTATTTTTAGTTTGTCTTCTCTGTGAAAAGTATTTTTTTAGTTTGTCTTCTTAGTAAAATGTATATTCTAAGTTTGGCTTCTATTTGAAAAGTATTTTTAAAAGTTTTTCATCTCTGTGAATAGTATTAATTGTAAGTTTATCTTCTCTGTGAAAAGTATCTATCTTAAGTTTATCTTCTCTGTGAAAAGTATCTATCTTAAGTTTATCTTCTCTGTGAAAAGTATCTATCTTAAGTTTATCTTCTCTGTGAAAAGTATATATCATAAGTTTATCTTCTCTGTGAAAAGTATCTATCTTAAGTTTATCTTCTCTGTGAAAAGTATCTATCTTAAGTTTATCTTCTCTGTGAAAAGTATCTATCTTAAATTTATCTTCTCTGTGAAAAGTATCTATCTTAAGTATATCTTCTCTGTGAAAAGTATCTATCTTAAGTTTATCTTCTCTGTGAAAAGTATCTATCTTAAATTTATCCTCTCTGTGAAAAGTATCTATCTTAAATTTATCTTCTCTGTGAAAAGTATCTATCTTAAATTTATCTTCTCTGTGAAAAGTATCTATCTTAAATTTATCTTCTCTGTGAAAAGTATCTATCTTAAATTTATCTTCTCTGTGAAAAGTATCTATCTTAAGTTTATCTTCTCTGTGAAAAGTATCTATCTTAAATTTATCTTCTCTGTGAAAAGTATCTATCTTAAGTTTATCTTCTCTGTGAAAAGTATCTATCTTAAATTTATCTTCTCTGTTAAAAGTATCTATCTTAAGTTTATCTTCTCTGTGAAAAGTATCTATCTTAAGTTTATCTTCTCTGTGAAAAGTATCTATCTTAAGTTTTTCTTCTCTGTGAAAAGTATCTATCTTAAGTTTTTCTTCTCTGTGAAAAATATCTATCTTAAGTTTACTTTCTCTGTGAAAAGTATCCATCTTAAGTTTATCTTCTCTGTGAAAAGTATCTATCTTAAGTTTATCTTCTCTGTGAAAAGTATCTATTTTAAGTTTATCTTCTCTGTGAAAAGTATCTATCTGAAGTTTATCTTTTCTGTGAAAAGTATATATCTTAAGTTTATCTTCTCTGTGAAAAGTATCTATCTTAAGTTTGTCTTCTCTGTGAAAAGTATCTATCTTAAGTTCATGTTCTCTGTGAAAAGTATCTATCTTAAGTTTGTCTTATCTGTGAAAAGTATCTATATTAAGTTTATCTTCTCTGTGAAAAGTATATATCTTAAGTTTATCTTCTCTGTGAAAAGTATCTTTCTTAAGTTATCTTCTCTGTGAAAAGTATCTATCTTAAGTTTGTCTTCTCTGTGAAAAGTATCTATCTTAAGTTTGTCTTCGATGTTAAAAGAATATTTTGTAGTGAGTCTTCTCTGTGAAAAGTATTTATTTCGAGTTGGTCTTCTCTGTGAAAAGTATTTATTTTAAGTTTGTCTCTATTGTGAAAATTAGTTTTTAGTATGTCTTCACTGTGTAAAGTATTTTTTAAAGTCTGTCTTCTCTGTGAAAATAATATTTTAAAGTTTTTATTCTCTGTGAAAAGTATTTTTAGTTGGTTTTCTCTGTGAAAAGTATTTTTTAGTTGGTTTTCTCTGTGAAAAGTATTTTTTTAAGTTTGTCTTCTTAGTGAAGCTTATCTTTTAAAGTTTTTCTTCTCTGCGAAAAGTATTTAAAAAATTTTTCTGTTCTCTGTGAACCGTTTTTTTTGTTTGTCTTCTCTATAAAAAGTATAGTTTAAAGTTTGTCTTCACTGTGTTAAGTTCTTTTTAAAGTTTGTCTTTCCTGTGAAAAGTTTTTTTTAAAATTATTTCTTCTCAGGTAAAAGTATTTTTTATAGGTTTGTCTTCCCTGTGAAATTATTTTTTTAAGTTTGTATTCTCTGTAAATAGTATTTTTTTGAGTTTGTTTTCTATGTGAAAAGTATTTTTAAAATGTTGTTTTCCCTTGTAAATAAATATTTTTTTAAGTTTCTCTTCTCTGTGAAAAATGTTGTGTTAAAGTTTGTTCCATCTGTGAAAATTATTTTTTTTAGTTGGTCTTCCCTGTGAAAATTATTTTTTTAGTTGGTCTTCCGTGTGAAAATTATTGTTTTTAGTTGGTCTTCCGTGTGAAAATTATTTTTTTTAGTTGGTCTTCCGTGTGAAAATTATTGTTTTTAGTTGGTCTTCCGTGTGAAAATTATTTTTTTTAGTTGGTCTTCCCTTTGAAAATTATTTTTTTTAGTTGGTCTTCCCTGTGAAAATTATTTTTTTTAGTTGGTCTTCCCTGTGAAAATTATTTTTTTTAGTTGGTCTTCCCTGTGAAAATTATTTTTTTTAGTTGATCTTCCCTGTGAAAATAATTTTTTTAGGTTGGTCTTCCCTGTGAAAATTATTTTTTTTAGTTGGTTTTCCCTGTGAAAATTTTTTTTTTTAGTTGGTCTTCCCTGTGAAAATTACTTTTTTTAGTTGGTCTTCCCTGTTAAAATTATTTTTTTTAGTTGGTCTTCCCTGTGAAAATTATTTTTTTTAGTTGGTCTTCCCTGTGAAAGTATTTTTAAGTTAGTCTACTCTGTAAAAAGTATTTTTTAAGTTTGTCAGATTTGTAAAACATATTTTTTAAAGTTCGTCTTCTCATTGAAAAGTATTTATTTTAGTTTGTCTTCTCTGTAAAAAATATTTAAAACATTTTTCCTTCTCTATTAAAAGTATTTATCTTAAGTTTTTCTTCTACGTGAACGGTATTCTTTTAAAAGTATTTTGTTAAGTTTGTCTTCTTTGTGAACATTATTCTTTAGTCACTCTTCAGTGTGTAAAGTATATTATTTTAGTTTGTCTTCTCTGTGAAAAGTACTTTTTTAAAGTTTGTCTCCTCGGTTAAATGTGTTTTTATATTGGTCTTCTCTGTGAAATGTATTTATTTTTAAGTTTGTCTTCTCTATGAAAAGTATTTATTTTAAGTTTGTCTTCTCAGTGAAACGTATTTATTTATAGTTTGTCTTCTCTGTGACATGTATTTTTTAAGTTTGTCTTAGTGAAAAGTATTTTTTACGTTTGTCTTTTCTGTGAAAAGTATTTATCTTAAGTTTGTCTTCTACGTGAACGGTATTCTTTTAAAGTGTGTCTTCTCTGTGAAAAGTATTTTGTAAAGTTTGTCTTCACTTTTAAAAGTATTTTTTGACTTTGTTTCTCTTTGAAAGCTATTTTTAAAGTTTGACTTCTCTGTGAAAAGTATTTTTTAAAGTTTGTCTTTTTTGGTAAAAGTATTTTTAAAGTTTCTCTTTTCTATCAAAAGTTTAAAAAAAAAATTTCTTCTCTGTGAAAAGTATTTATTTCAAGTTCGTCTTCACTGTGTAAAGTATATTTTAAATTTTGTCTTCACTGTGAAAAGTTTTTTTAATAATTATTTCTTCTCTGTGAAATGTATTTATTATAAGTTTGTCTTCTCTGGTTAAAGTATTTATCCAGTTTGTCTTATCTGTGAAAATAATTTTTTCATAGTTTGTTTTCCCTGTAAAAAGTATTTTTTAAAATTTTGTTTTACCTTGTAAAAGCATATTTTTAAAGTTTAACTTCTCTGTGAAAAATATTTTTTTCAAGTTTGTCTTTTTTGATAAAAGTATTTTTGTTAAGTTCATCTTCTCCTTGAAAAATATTAATCTTAAGTTTGTCGTATCTGTTAAAAGTATTTATTAAGTTTTTCGTCTCTTTGAAAATCATTTTATTTAAAGTTGGTCTTCTTTGGTAAAAGCATTTTTTAAAGTTTGTCCTCTCTGTAAAAAGGTTTTATAAACAATTATTTCTTCCTCTGTGAAAATTATTTTGTTAATTTTGTCTTCTCTGGGAAAAGTAGTTATTGATTAGTTTGTCTTCTGTGTGAAAAGTATTTATAAAGTTTGTCTTATCTATAAAAAGTATTTTTTTAAAGTTTGCCTTCGTTGTGACATTATTTTTTTAAGTTTGTCTTCTCTGTGAAAAATATTTTTTGAAATTTGTCTTCTTTGTGAAAAGTATTTTTTTTGTTTGTTTACTCTGTGAAAAATATTTTTTGAAATTTGTCTTCTTTGTGAAAAGTATTTTTTTGTTTGTTTTCTCTGTGAAAAATATTTTTTGAAATTTGTCTTCTTTGTGAAAAGTATTTTTTTTGTTTGTTTTCTCTGTGAAAAATATTTTTTGAAATTTGTCTTCTTTGTGAAAAGTATTTTTTTTTGTTTGTTTTCTCTGTGAAAAATATTTTTTGAAATTTGTCTTCTTTGTGAAAAGTATTTTTTTTGTTTGTTTTCTCTGTGAAAAATATTTTTTGAAATTTGTCTTCTTTGTGAAAAGTATTTTTTTTGTTTGTTTTCTCTGTGAAATATATTTTTTGAAATTTGTCTTCTTTGGGAAATGTATTTTTTTTGTTTGTTTTCTCTGGGAAAAATATTTTTTGAAATTTGTCTTCTTTGTGAAAAGTATTTTTTTTGTTTGTTTTCTCTGTGAAAAATATTTTTTGAAATTTGTCTTCTTTGTGAAAAGTATTTTTTTTGTTTGTTTTCTCTGTGAAAAATATTTTTTGAAATTTGTCTTCTTTGGGAAAAGTATTTTTTTGTTTGTTTTCTCTGGGAAAAATATTTTTTGAAATTTGTCTTCTTTGTGAAAAGTATTGTTTTTGTTTGTTTTCTCTGTGAAAAATATTTTTTGAAATTTGTCTTCTTTGTGAAAAGTATTTTTTTTGTTTGTTTTCTCTGTGAAAAATATTTTTTGAAATTTGTCTTCTTTGTGAAAAGTATTTTTTTTGTTTGTTTTCTCGGTGAAAAATATTTTTTGAAATTTGTCTTCTTTGTGAAAAGTATTTTTTTTGTTTGTTTTCTCTGTGAAAAATATTTTTTGAAATTTGTCTTCTTTGTGAAAAGTATTTTTTTTGTTTGTTTTCTCTGTGAAAAATATTTTTTGAAATTTGTCTTCTTTGTGAAAAGTATTTTTTTTGTTTGTTTTCTCTGTGAAAAATATTTTTTGAAATTTGTCTTCTTTGTGAAAAGTATTTTTTTTGTTTGTTTTCTCTGTGAAATATATTTTTTGAAATTTGTCTTCTTTGGGAAATGTATTTTTTTTGTTTGTTTTCTCTGGGAAAAATATTTTTTGAAATTTGTCTTCTTTGTGAAAAGTATTTTTTTTGTTTGTTTTCTCTGTGAAAAATATTTTTTGAAATTTGTCTTATTTGTGAAAAGTATTTTTTTTGTTTGTTTTCTCTGTGAAAAATATTTTTTGAAATTTGTCTTCTTTGGGAAAAGTATTTTTTTGTTTGTTTTCTCTGGGAAAAATATTTTTTGAAATTTGTCTTCTTTGTGAAAAGTATTGTTTTTGTTTGTTTTCTCTGTGAAAAATATTTTTTGAAATTTGTCTTCTTTGTGAAAAGTATTTTTTTTGTTAGTTTTCTCTGTGAAAAATATTTTTTGAAATTTGTCTTCTTTGTAAAAAGTATTTTTTTTGTTTGTTTTCTCTGGGAAAAATATTTTTTGAAATTTGTCTTCACTGTTAAATATATTTTTTTAAGTGTGTCTTCACTGTGCAATGTATTTTTAAGTGATTCTTAACTGTCAAAATTATTTTTTTAGTTTGTCTTCTCTGTAAAAAGTATTTTTTTAAATTTTGTCTTCTCTGTGAAAAGTATTTTTTTTTAGTTTGTCTTCTCTGTAAAAAGTATTTTTTAAAGTTTGTCTTCTCTGTGAAAGTATTTTTTTAGTTGGCCTTCACTGTGAAATGTATTTTTTAATGTTTTTCTTCTCTGTGAAAAGTATTTTCTTAAGTTAGTCTTTACTGTTAAAAGGTTTTTAAAAAGTTTGTCTTCACTGTGAAAAGTATTTTGTAAGTTTCTGTTCTGTTTGAAAAGTATTTTTTTAAGTTCGTCTTCTCTGTGAAAAATATTTTTTAAAATTTGTCTTCTTAGTGAAAAGTATTTTTTTTGTTTGTTTACTCTGTGAAAAATATTTTTTGAAATTTGTCTTCTTTGTGAAAAGTATTTTTTTGTTTGTTTTCTCTGTGAAAAATATTTTTTGAAATTTGTCTTCTTTGTGAAAAGTATTTTTTTTGTTTGTTTTCTCTGTGAAAAATATTTTTTGAAATTTGTCTTCTTTGTGAAAAGTATTTTTTTTGTTTGTTTTCTCTGTGAAAAATATTTTTTGAAATTTGTCTTCTTTGTGTAAAGTATTTTTTTTGTTTGTTTTCTCTTTGAAAAATATTTCTTGAAATTTGTCTTCTTTGTGAAAAGTATTTTTTTTGTTTGTTTTCTCTGTGAAAAATATTTTTTGAAATTTGTCTTCACTGTTAAATATATTTTTTTAAGTGTGTCTTCACTGTGCAATGTATTTTTAAGTGATTCTTCTCTGTCAAAATTATTTTTTTAGTTTGTCTTCTCTGTAAAAAGTATTTTTTAAAATTTTGTCTTCTCTGTGAAAAGTATTTTTTTTTAGTTTGTCTTCTCTGTAAAAAGTATTTTTTAAAGTTTGTCTTCTCTGTGAAAATATTTTTTAGTTTGTCTTCTTTGTGAAAAGTATTATTTTTGTTTTTCAGAAAAACTACTTTTCAAAGAAAAGACACACTTAAAGAAAAAGAAAATTCCCTTCACACAGAAGACAAACTTAAAGAAATACTTTTCACAGAGCAGACAAACTTTTTACAAAAATATATTTCACAAAAATACAAAGATTAGTAATAAAAGTCTACTTTTCACAAATACATTTTGCAGAAAAGGCATAAACGTTTTCTTTTCAAAGCAAAAACTAGTTAAAACAATTCTAAATTGACAAATTTTGTATCTTGTATTTTTGTTTTTTTCCCACTGCTACACTTCCATTTTCTTCCTTTTGGCTTTCAGCCTAAGCTGGGGGTTATGTAGAGTGATAGATGAACTTTGTAAGGCTAATCAGCTCGCAGGACGCATTGATATTATTAGTAAGGATCGCCCTAGCCTCTCCCCTGCTTCCTCGTCCACTGCACTCTCGCGGCGGCTGCTATCGTCGCCTGAGGAGATTTTACACTGTTCTAAGGAAACCTCAAATATACGAATAAACACCTTTAACAAATCCTGTATTCTTACACGCCTAGCTTTGCTATTTTTTAATTAGATCAAACCATTAGAAATCGTACTCACCCTGAAAACTCTGAGGATTTTCACTCGGGTAGAGCTCGTGAATAAAGTCGCCATCGTCTCAACGACTTGACCCATGAAAACTAAAAAGAATGAATTCAATAATGAATGTTTTTATTCCATATACGAATAAACAGATTTAGAAAGAGACACTAGTTCCAAGTCAAAAACAAGAAAGAAAATGTATTATTTAGATGTTTCGGACTATTGTTCTCATCTTGCTTGAGTGTTAGTTTCACAATGTTTCGGCCGATGTAACCTCGACTTTTATTAGATGTAACTTTGTAGAACTCGAGAATCTTTATGTCTAACTCGGGAATCTGCAATGAATTTCCTATGGAACTATTTAATCCACATGCTCTCGTTCCGTCAGCCATGACCGAGTAGAAGTCCTAAGTAATTCGCAATTGTAGAAGAGTGAACAACCTGTCTGTATTTTGCAGGTGGTATTAGGTCCTTGTCATTACTGAGGATTTGTGACAGCTTCCTCTCTGTTTTCAAAGTCGGATTCTTTTTTTACTTTACTGTAGCCACCAGATCCTATTAGATCTGCCAATTTCTTTGTAATATTCTTCTCTATCCATTAACACTGTAGCATTGCCTTTATCTGCTGGTTGTATTATGATATCATCATTGCGTAGTGACTTGATAATCAATATGTCTTCCTTTGAGACGTTAGGTTTTGGAGGCTTTGAATTCTCGAGTGTGTGTCTCAACTTCCACCTTAGCTAATCCCATTTGATAACGTACTAAGTAACATTCAGTTCTAAGTGACACTCTTCTACAATTGCGAATTACTTAGACCTTCAGTCCGCTTATGGCTGAGGAACGAGAGCATGTTAACTCTGTGGATTAAATAAAGAGTTCCATTCGAAATTCCATGCAGATTCCCGAGTTTTAGAGAAAGATTTCCGAGTTCTACAGGATACACTTAAAGAAAGTCGGAGGTTACATCGGCCGAGAAGTATTGAAAATAACACTCAAGATGAGAACAGTAGTCCGAATAATTCAAATAATACAAATTATTAACCCTCATCTAAAAAATTCAGAAGTAAGAAAAGAAAATGTATATTTCTTCCCTTCACAAAAAAAACAAACTTTTTTCTTATAATACAAGTGAAATTGATGGGCAGAGCCGTGGCCACCGATAGTTTCTACAGGCCGGTTAGCTAGAAAATGACGTCACTGCATTCCGTGTCAAAACAAGGACCGTAGTAATAACAATAAGAAGGCATTTCGACTTCTCCATTCACTAAATAATCCATCAAAATTCAGGAAATCATCCAATTTTAATGAAATTTTCAGTATTTATTAATTCATGATCACGGAATATAATACATCCATTACTTTATTATAAAGCTTGGTGCAAATGTATTATTTCTTGTAAACAAAAAACACCTTTACTAAAGTTATTCAAAATATCAAAACATGTTGACCATACGATATTGTAAATATTTAAAACAAAGAATTAGAAAACTTTAAAAATTGCATGTAAAAAAAGAAAAGAAAGGAACAGTATTCGATTTATCCTGAAACTGATCTTTATTCAATATAAATTTAAAGAAAATAATAATTCACGATCAAATACTGCAAACAACTGAATTATGAATTACCATTATTTAAACTTCTAACCCCATCAACCGTAAGTAATTCAGACTTTGAAATTTGTTTAAAAATTATACAAAAAAAAAGTTCAATGTTAACTGTTTGTTTAATAATGGAATCACCAACTCCTATCTTGCTATTAAGAGATAGGTACGTGCAAAATCAAAGGCCGATCCCCAAAATGTAAAAACATTTTGACCCTCCCTTCACTTAAAAATTCATCAAAATTCAGGAAATCAACCAATTTTTATGAAATTTTCAATATTTATTAATAAATAAGCACAGGAGATATTGTGAAACATTTTTTTAAATCTTAGTGAAAATGTATTATTTTTTTAATACTAAATACACCTTTACTAAACGTATATTTTTATATATATTAAAAAAATCCATGATTTTTTTTAATGAAAATACGATCTGTATATGTTTAAAATATTTTTTTTAAAAACTATTTCGTATATTTTACGGAAAATGTCCCTACACTCTTGTTAATAAAATCAGTATAACTCAAAGAATTAACGATATTATCATTGAATAAAACATTGTTTAATTAATATTTTTTGTGAAAATTTTGATTAAATATGATGTTATTATTTCATTTATTTAATCTACAAAAGTACAGAGAAAAGATAAACTATACTACACTTAATACATCGAAAAAAAGTAATAAGAAAAAAATGGAACACTACTTTTTTATCAAATAATGAATAAGTAATTCAGACTTGATTTTTTATATAATTAAAAAAAATTCAAACTTACTACACTATTTAGTCGGTGTAAACATTATTACGTGTATCTATATTTGCAGTAATTCTTTCTCTTTTGGAAATCCAAACATATGCAGTAGGCATTTTAACTTTGTGAATTATTAAATGAAATTTAAAAAAGCGCGAAATTATTTTAAAATTGGTTTATTTCCTGAATTTTGATTCCATTATTAAACAGACAGTTAACATTGAACTTTTTTTTTGTATAATTTTTAAACAAATTTCAAAGTCTGAATTACTTACGGTTGATTGGCTTAGAAGTTTAAATAATGGTAATTCATAATTCAGTTTTTTGCAGTATTTGATCGTGAATTATTATTTTCTTTAAATTTATATTGAATAAAGATCAGTTTCAAGATGAATCGAATCGTGTTCTTTTCTTTTCTTTTTTTACATGCAATTTTTAAAGTTTTCTAATTCTTTGTTTTAAATATTTACAATATCGTATGGTCAACATGTTTTGATATTTTGAATAACTTTAGTAAAGGTGTTTTTTGTTTACAAGAAATAATACATTTGCACCAAGCTTTATAATAAAGTAATGGATGTATTATATTCCGTGATCATGAATTAATAAATTCTGAAAATTTCATTAAAATTGGTTGATTTCCTGAATTTTGATGGATTATTAATGAATGGAGAAGTCGAAATGCCTTCTTATTGTTATTACTACGGTCCTTGTTTTGACACGGAATGCAGTGACGTCAGAGGAGGGCAGGAAGTTAGTTGCTTGGCCTTGTCAACTCTCGGTTGCCATGGCAGAGCCCCTTTAAGGGATGCTCCTCTCGTTCTAAAATGAAATGCATCCCTTTAATCGGCGCGTTTATGATATTAATATTGTTATTGAACATGAACCTGACAGACAAAAACGGGTTTCTTAAATTTCAACACGACAGACGGGCGGATGAACGGAGAAATGAAGACTGCTATGAAATGGAAGGCGATTGTTTCTTTACTTACCATTTTCGGAGTTACAGAAATGGAATAGTTGAGAGCGTGGACGACACCTACAACATAAGGCGACGCCAACAAACGTTTGTAGTATCAGGAATCGGCGAAGGGTCGAAGTAAACATTGTGGCAATGGTGTTTTCTTATTTCTTCAAATCGACGCTTCGATTGTTTTCTTTTCGGAATTTAAAACAATAACACTGATCACAGCGTATTATTTTATCGTTCTACATTTTCTATGTCCAAGCTACAATTTATAAACGCAACGTTGTTTTGTGGTTTGGAATAAACTGAACAAACAAACGTATATAATCACTCATGAAGTCACAGCTGGTGAAAGTTGAATATTTAATTTCAACACATTATTTATATCACGAATGTTACGATCTTAACTTGACGTTTTATATATTAATGAATTAGCAATGATCAATCAATCTCACCACTTGAAGTCGATTTGTGATTAGTTTCTAAAAAGCCGACTTGAATATAAAAACAACTGATTGATGGTCGTCCAGGAAATTGATAATCCAGAAAATGATGTAAATTCTATCATCACTGTATTCACAAACTAACACACAACAAAAAATAATTAATCAAACTCTCGAATTATGTAAACAATTATTCAAAACACACGACGATGCCAGCTCTAAAAAACATCCGACTCTCGAATTGTAATTAACAATTCTCTAAAAAACGACGACGCCAACTCTAAAAAAACGACTTTAGCATTGTAATTAAAAATTCCCCAAAACACGTCTACGCCCACTCTAAAAAAAATCCGACTCTCGAATTGTAATTAAAATTTTCCCAAAACCCGATGACGCGCACTCTAAACAAATCTTACTCTCGAATTGTAATCAACAATTCTCCAAAACACGACGACGCCAACTCTAAAAACATCAAACTCACGTATTGTAATTAAAAATTCTCTAAAACGCGACGACGTCAACACTAAAAAATCCGAATTTCGAATTGCAATTAAACATTCTCTACAACCCGTCTACGCCAACTCTAAAAAAATCCGACTCTCGAATTCTAATTAAAAATTCTCCAAAACTCGACGACGCTAACTCTAAAAAAATTGGACTCTCGAATTCTAATTAAAAATTTCCCCCAAAACGACGACGTCAACTCTAACAAAATCCGACTCTCGAATTTAATTAGCTATTCTCAAAAACACGACGATCACAATTCTAAAAAAATCCAACTTTCGAATTGCAATTAATCATTGGCCAAAACACGACGAGTCCAACTCTAAAAAGAGCCGACTCTCGAATTGCAATTTAAAATGTTCCAAAACACGACGATGCAAACTCTAACAAAATCCGACTCTCGACTCTCGAATTGTAATTAAAAATTCTGTAAAACACGACTACGCTAACTAAAAAAAAATACAATTCACAAATTGCAATTAAAAATTCTGTAAAACACAACAACGCTAACTAAAAAAAATACAATTCAGAAACTGCAATTAAAAATTATGTAAAACACGACAAAGCTAACTAAAAAAAAATACAATTCACAAATTGCAATTAAAAATTCTGTAAAACACGACAACGCTAACTAAAAAAAATACAACTCTCAAATTGCAATTAAAAATTCTCCAAAACACGACGAGGCCAACTCTTAAAAAATCCGACTCCGAATTGTAATTAAATATTCTCTAAAACAGGTCCAAGCCAACTCTAAAAAAATGCGACTGTCGAATTCTAATGAAAAATTCTTCAAAACAAGACGACACAAATTCTAAAAACATCCGACTCTCTTATTGTAATTAAGAATTCTCCAAAACGCGACGACGACAACTCTAAAAAATCGTACTCCCGAATTGCAATTAAAAATTCTCGAAAACACGACGAGGCAAAGTCTTAAAAAATCAGACTGTCGAATGGTAATTAAAAATTATCTCAACACGTCCACGCCAACTCTAAAAAAATCACGCTCCCAACATGTAATTTAAAATTCTCCAACACAGGTAAACGCAAACTCTAGTAAAATCCGACTCTCGAATTGTAATTAACAATTCTCCAAAACACGACGACGCAACTCTAAAAAAATGCGACTCTCAAATTGTAATAAAAAATTCTCCCAAACACGACGACGTCAACTCTAAAATATCCCACTCTCGAATTGCAGTCAAACATTCTCAAAAGGACGACGATGCAAACTCCAAACAAATCCGACTCTCGAATTGTAATTAACTATTCTCAAAAACACGACGACGCAAAGTCTAAAAAAATTTAACTCTCGAATTGCAATAACACATGCACCAAAACACGACGTCGCCAACTCTAAAATAATCGGACTCTCGAATTTTAATTACAAATTCCCCAAAAAACAACGACGTCAACTCTAACAAAATCTGACTCTCGAAATGTAATTAACTATTCTAAAAACACGACGATGACAATTCTAAAAAATCACACTGTCTAATTGCAATTAATAATTCTTTAAAACACGACGACGCACACTCTAAAAAAATAGAACTCTCGAATTGCAATTTAAAATTCTCCAAAACGCGACAAGGCCAACTCTAAACAAATCCGACTCCGAATTGTAATTAAAAGTATTCTAAAACAGGTCAAAGCTAACTTTAAAAAATTCGACTCTCGAATTGTAATTAACTATTCTTGAAAACACGACGAACCCAACTCTAAACAAATCCGACTCTCGAATTGTAATTAAAAATTCTCGAAAACCCGACGACGCAAACTGAAAAATACAAGGTCTGGAACTCTTAAAAATCTTACTATCGAATTGTAATGAACAATTCTCCAAAACACGACGACGTCAACTCTAAAAAAACTCCTCTCGAATTGCAATAAAAAATTGTCTTAAACTCGACGACGCTAACTCTAAAAAAATCCTACTCTCAAATTATAATTAAAAATTTTCTAAAACCCGACGAGGCCATCTCTAAAAAAATCTGACTCTCGAATTGTAATTAAATATTCTCCAACACACGACGACGCAACCTCTAAAAAACTGCGAATCTCGAATTGTAATTAACAATTGGTTAAAACACAGAGACGCCAGCTCTAAAAAAACTTACTCTCGAATTTTACTTTAAAATTCTCCAAAACACAACGACGCCAACACACAAAAGAACGAATCTCGAATTTTAATTAACAATTGGCTAAAACACGAAGACGCCTGCTCTAAAAAAATCCGACTCTAAAATTGTAATTAAAAATTCTCCAAAACACGACGATGTCAACGCTAAAAAAAACCCCGACTCTCGAATTATAATTAAATATGCTCTAAAATACGACGACGCTTACTCTAAAAAAATCCGACTCTGGAATTGTAAATAAAAATTGGCTAAAACACGAAAACGCCAACTATAAAAAAAATCCGACTTTCGAATTTCAATAATTAATTTTCAAAACGCGAGAACGTCAACTCTAAAACACATCCAATTCTCGAATAATTTCAATTCAAAAAACACGAGAACACGACGACGCCAACTCTAAAAAAAATCCGACTCTTTAATTAATTGCAATTAAAAATCCTCGAAAGCACTTCACCCACACTTTAAAAAAATCCGACACTCGAATTATGATCAACAATTTACTAAACAACGACGACGCCAACTCTAACAAAATCCGTCTGTCGAATTGTAATTTAAAATTCTCCAAAACACGACGACATCCACTCTAAAAAACCCGACTCTCGAAATGTAATTAACTAGGCTCCAAAAAAATGCGAATGTCGAATTGTAATCTAAAATTGTCCAAAAAAACGAAGACGCCAACTCTAAAAACATCCGACGCGCGAATTGAAATTACAAATTCCCTAAAAAAAAACGATGCCAACATCTCGAATTGTAATTAACAATTGGCTAAAACACGACGACGCCATGTCAAAAAAAATCAGACTTTAAAATTGCAATAAACAATTCTCAAAAACACGACGATGGAAGCTCTGAAGAAACGACTCTCGAATTGTAATAAAAAAATTCCAAAACACAGCGACACCAACTCTAAAAAAAATAAAACTCTCGAATTGCAATTAAAAATTCTCGAAAACACGTCCACGCCAGCTCTAAAAAAATCCGACAATCGAATTGTAATTAAAAATTCTCAAAACTCTACGACGTTTACTCTAAAAAATCCGACTCTCGATTTGTTACCAACATTTTCCAAAACCCGACGACGCCATCTCTAAAAAAATCCGACTCTCGAATTGTAATTAAGAATACACCAAAACAGGACGACGCCAACTCTAAAAACATCCTATATCTCGAATTGCAATTAAAATGTACCAAATCACCACGACGCAAACTAAAATAAAAACTGACTCTGAAATTGCAATTAACAATTCTCCAAAACATGACGACGCAAAATCTAAATAACCGACTCTCGAATTGTAATTAAAAATTCTCAGAAACACAACGACGCCAACTCTAAAAAAATCGAACTCTCGAATTGCAATTAAAAATGCACCAAAACAAGACGACGCCAACTCTAACAAAATCCGACTCTCGAATTGTAATAAAAAATTATTTAAGACTAGACTACGTCAAATCTTTAAAATCCGACTCTCAAATTGTAATTAAAAATTCTCTATTACATGACGACGCCAACTCTAAAAAAATCCGACGCTCGAATTGTAATTTGAAATGCTCCCCAAAATGATTACACGAACTCCAAAAAAATTCGACACCCGAATTGTAATTAAAAATTCTCAAAAACGCGACGTAGTCAACTCCAAAATATCCGATTCTCGAATTGCAATTAAACATAATCAAAAACACGACGACACAAACTTTACAAAAATCCGATTCTCGAATTGTAATTTAAAATTCTCTTAAACATGAATACGCGAACTGTAAAAGAATCCGACTCTCGAATTGTAATTAACAATTCTTCAAAACACTACGACGTCAACTCTTAAAAAACGACTCTCGCATAGTGATTAAAATTTCTCCCAAACACGTCCACGCTAGCTCTAAAAAATTTCGACTCTCGAAAATTCTCCGAAAATCGAGCACGCCAAATCTAAAAAATCTTACTTTCGATGTGTAATTAAAAATTCTCCAAAACACGACAAGACCAACTCTAAAAAATCCAACTCTCGAATTGCAATTCACAATTCTCAAAAACACGACGACGCCTACTAAAAAAAAAATCCGACACTCGAAATGTAATTAATAATTCTCTAAAACATGATGACGCCAACTAAAACAATACGAATTTCGAATTGCAATAACCAAATCTGTAAAATACGACGACGCCAACGTTAAATTAAAGAATCGCAATTACCAATTCTTCAAAACACGACGACGCAAACTCTAAAAAAATCTGAATCTCGAATTGTAATTAAAAATTCTCTAAAACACGACGACACCAACTCTTAAAAAAAATACGACTCGCGAAAATTAACTAATAATTCTCCGAACCACGACGACGCCAACTCTAAAAAAATATGACTCTCAAATTACAATTAACAATTCTCCAAAATACGACAACTCCAACGCTTAAAAAATTCGACTTTGTAATTGTAATTAAAAATTTCTCAAATCACAACGACGCCAACTCTAAAAAAATTAAATTCTCGAATCGTATTACCAATTCTCCAATACACTACGACGCCAACTCTAAGAAAATCTGACATCGAAATGTAATTAAAAAATCTCCAAAACACAACAACATTAACTTTAAAATCCGACTCTCGAGAATTAACTAACAATTCTTACAAATACGACGACGCGAACTCTAAAATAATCCGACTCTCGAATTGTAATTTAAAAAAATTCGTGAAAACACGACGACGCCAACTATGAAAAAATCCGACCTTCGAAATGTAATTAACAATTCTCTAAAACACTACGACGCATACTCAAAAAAATCTGACATCGAAATGTAATTAAAAATTCTCCAAAACACGACAACGACTACTCTCGAAATTTGACTAATAATTCTCCAAAACAAAACTCTAATCCACGACGACGCCAACTCTAAAAAAAATCCGACTTTCGAATTGCAATTAACAATACTTCAAAATTCGACGACGCCAACTCAAAAAAGTCGACTCGAATTGCAATTAACAATTCTTTAAAATACGACGACGCCAACTCTAAAAAAATCCGACTCTCGACTTGTAATTAACAATTATCCAAAACAAGACGACATTAACTCTAAAAAATCCGACTCCCGAACATTAACTATTAATTATCTGAAACACGACGACGCCAACTCTAAAAAGATCCGACTCTCATAATGTAATTAACAATTCTCTAAAAGACGACAACGCCACTTCTAAAAAAATCCGACACTCGAAATCTAATTAACAATTCTCCAAAATACTACGACGCCAACGCTTAAAAAATCCGACTCTATAATTGTAATTAAAAATTTCTCAAAACACACGACTGGCAATTACCAATTCTCCCTACCACCACGACGCCAACTCTAAAAAAATCCGACTCTCGAATTGTAATTAACAATTCTCTAAAACACACGACGCCAACTCTAAAAAAATTAAATTCTCGAATGGCAATTACCAATTCTCCCTACCACGACGACGCCAACTCTAAAAAAATCCGACTCTCGAATTGTAATTAACATTTCTCTAAAACACGATAACGCCAACTCTAAAAAAATCCGACGCTCGAAATGTAATTAAAAATTCTCCAAAACACGACGACGCGAACTTTTAAAAATATATGACTCTCAAATTATAATTAAAAACTCTCTCAAAATACTACAACTCAAACGCTTAAAAAATCCGACACTGGAATTGTAATTAAAAATTTCTCAAAACACAACGACGCTTACTCTAAAAAAAATTAATTCTCGAATCGCAATTACCAATTCTTCAAAACACGACGACGCCAACTCTAAAAAAATCCGACACTCGAAATGTAATTTACGATTCTCTAAAAAACTACGACGCCAACTGTAAAAAATCTTATTCTCGAATTGCAATTAACAATTCTCCATAACACGGCAACGCTAACTCTAAAAAATCCTTCTCTCGAAATTTAACTAATAATTCTCTAAAAAACGACGACGCCAACTCTAAAAATATATTACTCTCAAATTACAATGAACAATTCTCCAAAATACGACAACTCCAACGCTTAAAACATCCGTCATTCGAAATGTAATTAACAATTTTCCAAGACACGACGACACCAACTCTAAAAAAAAATCCGACTCTCGAAAATTAACTAATAATTCTCTAAAACGCGACAATCCTAACTCTAAAGAGATCCGACTCTCAAATTGTAATTAACAATTCTCTAAAAAACGACGACGCCAACTCTATAAAAATCCGACTCTCGAATTGCAATTAACAATTCTTCAAAATACGACGACACCAACTCTAATAAAAAAATCCGACTCTCGAATTCTAATTAACAATTCTCCAAAACTTCGACGCCAACTCTAAGAAAATCCGACTCTCGAATTCTAATTAAAAATTCTCGAAAACCGACGACGCCAACTTTAAAAAGATCCATCTCTCGAAATGTAATTAACAATTCTCTAAAACACGACGACGCCAACTCCATAAAAATCAGACTCTCGAAATATAATTAACAATTCTTCAAAACACATCGACGCCAACTCTAAAAAAATCCGACTCACAAAATTACAATTAACAAATCTCGAAAACACGAGAGACGCCAACTCTAAAGAAATCCGACTCTCGAATTGTAAGATACAACTCTACCAAAAACACTAATCTGAAAATGTAATTAACAATTCTCTATAAGTCGACAACGCCTACTCTAAAAATATCCGACTCTCGAAATGTAAATCATAATTGTCTGAAACACGACGACGCCAACTCTAAAAAAATCCGACTCCAGAATTGCAATTAACAATTCTCAAAAACACGAGAGACGCCAACTCTAAAGAAATCCGACTCTCGAATTGTAAGATACAACTCTACCAAAAACACTAATCTGAAAATGTAATTAACAATTCTCCATAAGTCGACAACGCCTACTCTAAAAATATCCGACTCGCGAAATGTAAATCATAATTGTCCGAAACACGATGACGCCAACTCTATAAACATCCGCCTCTTTAATTTGAACTAATAATTCTCGAAAACACGACGACGCACGTCGAAAATTAAAATTTAAAAATTCTCCAAAACTCGAAATATGACTAACGAATTCTAATTCAAATTATCCAAAACACAACCACGCCAACCTAACAAAATATCCGACTCTAGAATTGTAATTAAAAAACTTCAAACACACGACAACGCTAATTCTAACGTAATCTGACTGTCTAATTGCAATCAACAATTCTAAAAAACACGACGACGTCAACCCTAAAAAATCTTCTCCAAAATACGACGACGCAAACCTTTGAATAGCAACTAACAATTAACCAAAACACGACGACTCCTACTCTAAAAAAATCCGACTTTCAAATTGTAATAAAAAATTCTCCAAACCACGCCCACGCTAACCCCCAAAAAATCCGATACTCGAATTGTAATTAACAATACTCCAAAACACGACGACACCAACCCGTAAAAAATCCGACTTACGAATTGTAATTAAAAATTCTCCAAAATATGAATACGGCAATTCCAAAAAAATCCGACTCTCGAATTGCAATTAACCATTTTCCAAAACACGTTTACGTTAACTCTAAAAAAATCCGCGTCTCGAATTGTAATTAAAAATTTTCCAAAAAATGACGACGGCAACTCTAAAAAATCCGACTCTCAAAATGTAATTAAAAATTCACTAAACACGACGACGGCAACCTTAAAAGAATTCGACTCTCGAATTGTCAAGTAAAATTCTCCCAATCACAACGACGCCAATTCTAAAAACATCCGACTCTCGAATTGTAATTAAAAATTCTCCAAATCACAACGACGCCACGTCCAAAACACGATCATGCATTCTCAAAACATCCGACTCTCGAATTGTGATTAAAAATCTTCAAAAACACGATGAGACCAAACTCTATAAAAACCCGACTCTCGAAATATAATTAAAAATTCTCCAAAACACGACGACGTCAACTCTAAAAAAATCGAATCTCGAATTGCAATTTACAATTCTCAAAAACACGACGATTCCAACTCTGAAAAGATCCGATTCTCGAATTATAATTAAAAATACTCCAAATAATGACGACGCAAATACTTTAAAAATCCGATTCTCGAATTGTAATTAACAATTCTCCAAAAAACGACCACGCCAGCTCTAAAAAAATCCGAATCTGAGAAATGTAATTAACAATTCTTCAAAACACAACTGCGCCTAAATAAAATCTGACTCTCGAATTGTAATTAAAACTTCTTCCAAACAAGAATCTCGTCAAATCGAGTAACAGACTAAAACGATACAAACAACATTTTCCCCGTCTTTCTCTCGACGTGGTCCGAACTTGTCAAGTCAATTACCGTATCAATATTTATTTTCAAACAATTTTTCAAGAGTATTTTTTTAATGAAACACACGGCCAAAAGGGAGGCAGTGCGGTCAACTAACTGTTGCTGACTATTCTAACCTTAATAGTATCATTGATGACTGTCATTCACCACAATACCATTCTTGACAATCACATTTACTATAAGAATTTATACGATTCCTAACTTACTTAAACCTCATATTTGAATAACATATGCAATGGGTAGTTTGGGCAATATATATTTTATATTCAATGAATGATGAATTATTTACAATGTGAAAAAGTTATTTTATGTGAGTAACAATACATCTATATCTCGATATGTGGCAGATATGCAGATTGTCCACTCAAAAAGGTGATGCAGTCCCTAACATTTTATTAACAACCACACTTCCTTCGAAAATTTAAAGGGTGACATTCATCTGTGGCAAATCAAGCAATCTGTCACCTAATTGGTGACGGGAAGGGGTCATTATGAAAAACAGAAGTAAAAGAGGTACCGACTGAAACCATGTACACACTGGCTAAGTTATGAACTACCACGGTTTAAGACCGACTTAAGTGGGTCATGATCCATGTTCGTCTTTGCAATACAGCTAGTACCACTGAAGTAACACAATCGTGCTGTTCTTACCCACCTTTCATTAAAGGTGACGAAAGGGAGTTTAACCCTCCAATCCCTAATGCGCACATCTATTTAATGTTTGAAAATCCGACTCAGGCTAAGAGAAGTAAATATCCCCCCCCCTATAAACCACTTGCATACGCATCGACCATACTACCTCCACCAGAACTGCTAGTTAGATCAAAATAATATAACGTTCTTCCCTATCAGTTGTTGCAATCAGACATTTCCAGTATGCGAACCATGAAATAGTTGCCCAACCTAACTAACGTAAGTACAATAAGACAATAGAAAAAAGCATGACTTAGAGTCTCGACTATACTGCTACATATTTTGAAAATCGACGAATCCGATAAACCAGCTAACACAGTTTGTCACCCGTCTAGAGAAAATTTCTTATCATTAGCCAGGCCATCTTAACCCGGGTTCCTATAGACAGATTTAGCGAACATCACGATTGGTCAAATCGAGCCCATCACTTATATTATCACGTTCGAATCCCCTCACAATCGTCTAATATAATGGCTTTCGGGAAAACCGCAGGGTGTCAGAGAGACTTTCTCTCACCCTTAAGAAGAACTTCAGTGCTTATAAACACTCGCGATATCAGGGCAACCTGTGTGCCTCCCTCTCTGGCAATTGCACGCTTTTCAAAGTCGGAAAAGCTTTCTTAGTGTCCTCTTTATAGAAGCCAACGTTTCCCTCACTAGGTGTACACATTCGATTCCAGGTAGTAAGGCTGAAGCGTATGTTAACAAATCTCTACGCTTGTCATACCCAGACCACCCTCAGCACGATGAAGGTAACAGATTTCGCGACAAAACATATGTGTCTTATTATAAGCCATAAAAACTTAAACATATCCAGCTGCCATTCAAGCAGTGAATTCGACGAGAATGATAGATGATATAGAATGAGCGGATATATATGCGAAACGCACACCTTCGCCCTTCCATTTCACAAAAGATACCTTAACGACCATAGTTGACCTACAGCCCTAATCGCTTTCAATACTTCCGACGAATTTCTCCCCAGCTGAAGGTCAGGATCCAGCCAGACGCCGAGTAGCTTGCATAACCCGTCTGTCAAGCTAATGAATCCCAGTAGGGATACGCCCTTCCAGGCACCAATGTGCAAGTGCACAGACTTGTAGCAGTTACTATTGGCCCCTGTTATTGTTTCTATACGATCTGGTTTCTCTATCAACGACTCTAATCTCGACACTGCTCGTTACAAGCACAATAACGTCGTCGGCATAGGCAGAGTACTTTAACGAAGTACATCACCTGTCAAAGTGACCCATCGTAGGACTTGATTCACCCTAAACCTGTGAAGGAAGTGTTCCAACGCAAGCACATAGAATATTGACGAAAGTAGACATCCCTGACGAATACATTTGGACACCTTAAAGGGCTTTAGACATTTAAATAATTCAGTCCGGCTTCAGTGTTGACTTTTCAATGATCAAGCGTGTCGCGTGCAAATTATCTTGGATACCCCTTCCCGTCACAGCACAAGTCTGGTCGGAGCTAAGAAGGACCGAGAATTACTAATCCCATACTCATCATCTTTCATCTTGGTGAGCAGCTTCAAAATGCCAATAGTAATATGTGGCGAAATTGATGATCTTGGGCCAGCATCGAACGGTGAAGGTGGCCCGGACTTACTTCATTCCCGCAGTAAGAGGGCCCGCCGTTGCCTGGCTTGAAGATGGTAAGGGAAATAAGTTTTGGCTTACTAGTTTTCTAGTGAGGATTGAACTCGCAACTTCGAAGTAACAAATCTACTGGTTGCGTCACAATAATAATAAATTTCATTATCATGAAAAATAGTGAGCCAACGGATTATGTTTTTGTTTTTGATTGGTTTAGCGGAATTAACTGAGGGAAAATCTGCTAAGAAAAAGAGAGGAAAATCAGGAGAAGGGGTGAACGAGTGTCGAGTGCGATTTTGCGGTGAGCCGTATTATTTTCGTTCATTGGAGCTCGAAGTTACACAGAGCGTTTTTGTGCTTCTACAGGAATTGAACCGAACCGCGTTTTTTTTAATGTTTGGAGTCTAGTCGTAGACTTCTGAATTCCGAGTTTCAAGGTATTTCGGCCCATATATACTTGGTATGGATGTCAAGGCTTTTGATATCTGGCTAATTCCGGAATTCAGCGGTGCTATAACTGACATGCCTTTCGTTGAATGGATAGAGAATGTGGAGTTAGTTTGTGAACTCTGCGCCATGGAAAAAATCGAGCATATTCTACCATTACGGCTACGAGGCGGAGCGCTTGCCGTGTACAGACAGCTGAGTCAAGAGAAAGGGGCAGACGCGGAACAAAATAAACAGGCCCTTATGACTGCGGATAAAGAGGTGGGAGTATAGACCGCCGACGGAAAGATCCTCAAGTGTTTGGGTTACGGAAAAATCAAGTTGGGTGTTGAGCAAGTTCAGCCTGTACATATTGAGGTTTTAGTTGTGGACGGGCAGTTGTTATGATTCGATCTCCTTCTTGGAATTGATGCAATTAGAGAGCTTGGCGATGTACACCTGAGTGAATCTGGTAACGTGCGATTCGGGAACCTGAACAAGTGTGCAGCAATTTCTATTTACGAACCCGAATTTGTTGTAACATTTTATCAGAGTACAAAATTATGGACTGCATCATGGAAATGGGCGAGTGGTCGTATTCCCAGCGAGCTGACAAATAGAGTGCAGCAATATAAAGTGCCTGATCAAATCCGGGAAGCGTATGACGAAGAACTCTACCTGCGGCAGCGCAACGGATGGCTATTACCATATACCGAGAAAGAACTAGGCCCTCCGAAGGGGCTAAATCCTTTGATGGCGGTTGTGCAGGAGCACAAGCAGAAAGTCCGACCAGTACTCGACTATCGAGAACTAAATGATTATGTGGATGCATTCACTGCTAACGCAGAAGTGTGCGCTCAAAGACTCAGAGAGTGGCGACAACAAAGAGCCGATGTGTCGCTTTTAGATTTGAGGAATGCATAACTACAAAAGTCACGTTGACAAAGCATTGTGGCCTTTCCTAACAGTAATTATCAAAGGCAGGCGTTTTTGCCTTACTCGACTGGGGTTCGGCCTAAATGTGGCGCCGCTTATTATGAAGTCTGTGATTGCTGCGATAATGTCTCAAGATGAGAAAATTAAAAATGCCACGTCAGCCTATGTCGACAGTATCTTCATTAATGAACGACTGGTCTCTGCGGTTCGTGTGCGGCTGCACTTCCTAAAGTACGGACTGGTCTGCAAAGATCCAGAACGATTGAGAGATGGAACTAAGGTCCTGGATCTGCAGGTCTGGGGAGAGAGTGACTCTCAAAAATGGAAACGAGGTGGTCAGATTTCAGAAATACTGCATGTAATGACACGTCGACGTGTATTTCCTTGTGTGGTAAATTGGTTGGCCACTTCCCAGTGTGCGGCTGGCTTCAGGTTGCTACTGCGTTCATCAAGCGTCAAGCAAGTTATCTAACCAAATGATGGGACGATGAGACTAAAGATTCCTCTCTCTGTCAGATGCTGTTGGAAACGACTGCAAGAGTGTGGAATCAGATCCTGTAAATTGAAACTGGTGCGTTGATGGAAACGAGAAGAAAGTCTGGGTTGACACAAGTTCCATTGCTACGGAAGTGGCATTCGAAGTGAATGGAAACATTGTGGAAGATGCTTGTTGGCTCCGTCCGACCAATGATGCAAGGCATGGATGGGTGTCGGACACCCTGACAGGAAAGGCACGTCTAAACACAAAGGCGGCAGGTGAAATGCTTGTGAAACGACGCTTGAGAACATTACGATCACTGGCTGAGAAATACACGTTGGTGATTGATTTGGCTCCGGTTAAATCCTGCCAAAACAAAGCTGACAGACTCACCAGAGTTCCGCAGGGATGGTTGAGTATGCACAAGAAAGAGTGGCCACCCAGGTGTTAAAAGAACATTATATTTAGCAAGGACTGTCGACCCACTGGTGACAAAGGGCCTCGTTAAATCTGTTGTTAGAACCTACAAAGCTTGCCAATCAATTGATCCAGCACCGGTTCAGTGGCAAAATAAAAGAGGCCCACCAACCGACAATTTAAGGAATTTGCCAGAACTAGGGTGTGTATTTGAGGTTCCGATGTGCTTACGTTCCGTCCGGTAATGGCATTGTTGAACGCAGTCACAGAAGTATAACAACTATTGCAGTTAGAAATAATTGCTCAGCGTTGGAGGCTGCCTACAGGCATATTGTTACACCAAAAGACAATCTCCCGTCGTCTACAGCGCCGGCTGATGTCTTGAATATATACCATATCCGAGTAAAAGGCATTGATATCGTGCCCCCGCCTGAAGTGCAAGTGATTGAAGAGAGATTTGAGATAGGTGATCTGGTATGGGTTAAGACCCCACACAGCAGGTGTGCAATTAAATATTGAACTGGAAACGTAACCGATGTGATCAGTGAGCAGTCGGTGCGATATGATGGAGTACCTCGTCACGTAAGGGATCTACGCCCTTATGTAAGATCGTCTCCTTTCTCCGACGAGGAAGAGGACGATTCTGAGGATAGTGAGAGGCCGGTCTACTTCAGGTCTGGTTCGCCGGATAATCCCTCGGATGTCGGTGGAATACTAGCAGATTCCGTCTCGTCTAGTGAATAATCCCTCGGATGTCGGTGGCATACTAGCAGATTCCGTCTCGTCTAGTGAATAATCCCTCGGATGTCGGTGGCATACTAGCAGATTCCGTCTCCTCTAGTGGATAATCCCTCGGATGTCGGTGACATACTAGCAGATTCCGTCTCGTGTAGTGGATAATCCCTCGGATGTCGGTGGCATACTAGAAGATTCCGTCTCGTCTAGTGGATAATCCCTAGGATGTCGGTGGCATACTAGCAGATTCCGTCTCGTCTAGTGGATAATCCCTCAGATGTCGGTGGCAACTAGCAGATTCCGTCTCGTCTAGTGAATAATCCCTCGGATGTCGGTGGCATACTAGCAGATTCCGTCTCGTCTAGTGGATAATCCCTCGGATGTCGGTGGCATACTAGCAGATTCCGTCTCGTCTAGTGGATAATCCCTCGGATGTCGGTGGCATACTAGCAGATTCCGTCTCGTCTAGTGGATAATCCTTCGGATGTCGATGGCATACTAGCAGATTCCGTCTCGTCTAGTGGATAATCCCTCGGATGTCGGTGGCATACTAGCAGATTCCGTCACGTCTAGTAGATAATCCCTCGGATGTCGGTGGCATACTAGCAGATTCCGTCTCGTCTAGTGGATAATCCCTCGGATGTCGGTGGCATACTAGCAGATTCCGTCTCGTCTAGTGATAATCCCTGGGATGTCGGTGGCATACTAGCAGATTCCGTCTCGTCTAGTGGATAATCCCTCGGATGTCGGTGGCATACTAGCAGATTCCGTCTCGTCTAGTGGATAATCCCTCGGATGTCGGTGGAATACTAGCAGATTCCGTCTCGTCTCGTGGATAATCCCTGGGATGTCGGTTGCATACTAGCAGATTCCGTCTCGTCTAGTGGATAATCCCTCGGATGTCGGTGGCATACTAGCAGATTCCGTCTCGTCTAGTGGATAATCCCTCGGATGTCGGTGGCATACTAGCAGATTCCGTCTCGTCTAGTGGATAATCCCTCGGATGTCGGTGGCATACTAGCAGATTCCGTCTCGTCTAGTGGATAATCCCTCGGATGTCGGTGGCATACTAGCAGATTCCGTCTCGTCTAGTGGATAATCCCTCGGATGTCGGTGGCATACTAGCAGATTCCGTCTCGTCTCGTGGATAATCCCTCGGATGTCGGTGGCATACTAGCAGATTCCGTCTCGTGTAGTGGATAATCCCTCGGATGTCGGTGGCATACTAGCAGATTCCGTTTCGTCTAGTGGATAATCCCTCGGATGTCGGTGGCATACTAGCAGATTCCGTCTCGTCTAGTGGATAATCCCTCGGATGTCGGTGGCATACAAGCAGATTCCGTCTCGTCTAGTGGATAATCCCTCGGATGTCGGTGGCATACTAGCAGATTCCGACTCGTCTAGTGGAAGTGCATCTGAGGAAGCGGAAGTTCAACCGCTCCCCCCTCGAAGGAGCACCCGAAACAAAAGACCGTGCCCGTATTGTCATTTGTGTGATCCAGAGATCAGGGAAGAGTGTAGCGGAATTGATGATCTTGAGCCAGAATCGAGCAGGGAAGGTGGCCCGGACTTATTTCATCCCCGCAGTAGTCATAGACGTCTGAATTCCCATTTTCATAAAGTGACAAGAGTTTAATAAAATAGTCAGCAAAGATACAAAGATGTGCGACAGACTAAAATAGTTCGTAACGCAAATCATCTACCTTACGAGACCCTAACTCCAACCAGATCTGTTTCATGGCCTCCAAGAATCCATCCTCTTTAATGCCACATGCGCAGCCAGCCGCCTCGGTCACCCAAAGACGAGCAAAGTCAGCTGAATAGGCGTCAAAATACGCTCAAAACCAATCGGGCTTCCTGGTGAAGAGCTCCTGGAATTAAGAACGAACAGCCTCCAATGTACCTTCGTGAGGGTCACGAGACGCAATGTGACACCTGCGATGTATCCGGGAATTTAAACTTGCTAGGAAGAGTGCCACTGTAGTACCTTAGAGGTGAGGTTCAAAATTAACGTCGATGAGGTCAGGATGTCGACGACTCTTCAAAGGAATATCAGCCCCTCTGAGTATCGATGAGCTCATCTTTGGAGATACCGCAAATTTATAGCTACCTTCTTTGTGGGTGTACGTATTTGAGAGAAGCAGTATAGTCGGATGAACCTTATAATTTGTAAATGGGGCGACATCAAAGCATATTTTCGTGAAACACGCTTTATCAAGCGCTGTAAGTTATCAGTGTAAAAGATTGGTTTAGGAAGTGTTCGTTTATTTTCTCTATTGTGACTGTAGTTAGAGGGAAAAAAACCAAATTACTTTATTAGTAATATAATTGAATTAGGTGTAAGATTAGCGATTTTACGCTACGTTGACGCCATTTGTCGTTTTATTTTAGAAGATTACGAAGATTACACTCAGTCAGTGACATTAACTAAGACGAAAAATGGCTGAAAATTGCGACGGTTTTTTCGCCTATAAATAGAAGTTAAATTTTTTTAGTAAAAATAAAAATATCGGATTATTTTCCATAGAATTACGGTGTACGTTAATATTTTTCTATCGCAAGTTAATATTCCCTAAAGTTTTTCTGTTATTTTATTTTTAGTCACATATTTTACTTGTGTGTCTACTTGTGTGAAGTACCCTTGTTTTCTGCGGTAATTCATTTCTCTGTGAAAAATGTGTTTCCCACACAACTAATATGTTATTCACTGGGATTTACATCTCAAGAACATTTTGTACATAGTTTATAAAATTATATACCATCAATGTGTAGTTTTTTTTTAGGAATCGATCGCAAATGTACCTCAGGTGAGGAGATTGATCATTGTTTATGCATTGAATCGTCGAGCATCAACTTAGATCGTGACATTCATAATATTAATAAATTGTTGAAATAAAAATATTCAACTCGCACCAGCTGTGAGTTTATGATAATTTGTTTGTTTTGTTTTATAATTGAAACCACAAATCAGCGTTGCGTATACCAATGCTCACTTAGCTATTTTTACAGTAAAAAAATGATAACACTCGTTGTATTCAGTGTTTGTGTTTAAGATTCTGAACAAAAAACGATCGGACGGAATTTGTGTCGTCGTGTTTTGGAGAATTTTTAATTACAATTCGAGTGTCGGATGATTTCAGAGTTGGCATCGTCGTGTTTTCGAGTGTTTTTAATTACAATTCGAGAGTTGGATGTTTTGGAGCTGGCGTCGTCGTGTGTTAGAGAATTGTTCATCGCAATTCGAGAATCGGATTTTTTTAGAGTTGGCGTCGTCGTGTTTTGGAGAATTATTAATTGCAATTGGAGGGTCGGATTTTTTCAGTGTTGGCGCCATCGTGTTTTGTGTGCATAGTTAATTGCTATCCGACAGTTTGATTTTTTTAGTGTTCACGTCGTCGTGTTTTGTACAATTGTTCATTACAATTCGAGAGTCGGATTTTTTTAGAGTTGGCTTGGAGATGTTTTGGGAGTCGGATTTATGTACAATTGGTGTCGTCTGTTTTGGAGAATTGTTAATCGAACTTCGATGGTTTGATTTTTTTAGAGTTGGCGTCGTCTGTTTTGGGGAATTGTTAATTGCAATTCGAGAGTCGGATTTTTTTAGAGTTGACGTCGTCGTGTTTTGGAGAATTCTTTTATTACAATTCGAGAGGTGGATTTTTTTAGATTTGGCATCGTCGTGTTCTCGAGAATTTTTAATTACAATTCGTGAGTCGTTATATTTAGAGTTGACGTCGGCTGTGGTTTGGAAATTTGTAAATTGCAATTTGAGAATCGGATTTTTTTATAATGCAATTCCAGAGTTGGATTTTTTAGAGTTGGCGTTATCGTATTTTGGAGAATTTTTAATCACAATACGTGAGTCGGATTTTATTTAGGTTAGCCTCGTCGTGTTTTGGAGAATTTTTAATTACAATTCGAGAATCGGATTTTTTAGAGTTGGTGTCGTCGCGTTTTCGAGAATTTTCATTACAATTCGAGAGTCAAATTTTTTTACAGTTGACGTCGTCGTGTTTTTGAGAATGTTTCATTTAAATTCGAAAATCGGATATTTTTAGAGTTTCCCTCGTCAGGTTTTGGAGAATTGTTAATTACCATCCGAAAGTCAGATTTTTTAAGAATTGTCGTCGACGTGTTTTGGTGGATTTTTAATTGCAATTCAAAAGTTGGATTTTTTTTGTTTATTTCAATTCGAGAGTCACATGTTATAGAGTTGGCGTCGTCGTGTTTTGGAGAATTTTTAATTACAATTCGAGAGTCGCATTTTTTCAGGGTTAGCGTATTCTTGTTTTGGAAAATAGTTAATTGCAATTCGAGAGTCGGATTTTTTTATAGTTGACGTCGTCGTGTTTTGGAGAATTTTTCATTAAAATTCGAGAGTCGTATTTTTTTAGAGTTGGTGTCTTCGTGTACCGGAGAATAATTAATTACATTT
The DNA here is from genome assembly GCA_963556195.1 of Sepiola atlantica. Taxonomy (NCBI): domain Eukaryota; kingdom Metazoa; phylum Mollusca; class Cephalopoda; order Sepiida; family Sepiolidae; genus Sepiola; species Sepiola atlantica. Next base: position 4,514,874 of record OY744525.1, on the reverse strand, counting down.
CGAGAGTCGGATTCTGTAAGTGTTGACGTCGTAGTGCTTTGGAGAATTTTATTACAATTCAAAGGTCAGACTTTTTCAGAGTACGCGTCGTCATGTTTTGGTGCATTTTTAATTGCAATTCAAGAGTTGAATTTTTTTAGAGTTGGCGTTGTCGTATTTCTGAGAATTTGTAATTACAATTCGAGAGTATGATTTTTAGAGTTCACGTCGTCGCGTTTTGGAGAATGTTTAATTACAATACGAGAGTCGGATATTTTTAGAGTTGACGTCGTCGTGTTTTAGAAAATAGTTAATTACAATTCGAGAGTCGGATTTTTTTAGATTTGGCATTGTTGTGTTCTCGAGAATTTTTAATTACAATTCGTGAGTCGTTATATTTAGAGTTGACGTCGTCATGTTTTGGAGAATTTTTAATTTCAATTCGAGAGTCCAATGTTTTAGAGTTGGCGTCGTCGGGTTTTGGAGAATTTTGAATTACATTTCGAAAGTCGGATTTGTTAGAGTTGCCGTCGTCGTGTGTTGGACAATTGCTAATTACAATTCCAGATTCAGATTTTTTTAGAGTTGGCATCGTCGTGTTTTGGTACATATTAATTGCAATTCGATAGTCGTATTTTTTTTAGAGTTTACGTCGTCGTTTTTTGGAGAATAATTACTTATAATTCGAGAGTCGTATTTTAATAGAGTGTGCGTCGTTGTGTTTTAAGGAATTGTAAATTACAATTTGAAAGTTTGATTTTTTATAGTTGTGTCCTGGTGCTTTGGTGAATTGGTAATTGCAATCCGAGTGTCGTTTTTTTAGAGATGGTATCGTCGTGTCTTGGGGAACTTTTAATTACAATTCGAGAGTCGGATTTTATTAGGGTTGGCGTCTTCGTGTTTTCGGAAATTTTGAATTACAATTCGAGAATCGGATTTTTTAGAGTTGGCGGCGTCGTGTTTTGGAGAATTGTTAATTACAATTCGAGTCTCGCATTTTTTCAGGGTTGGCGTATTCTTGTTTTGGAAAATAGTTAATTGTAAACTGAGAGTCGGATTTTTTATAGTTGAAGTCGTCGTGTTTTGGAGAATTTTTTATTAAAATTCGAGAGTCGTATTTTTTTAGAGTTGGTGTCTTCGTGTATTGGAGAATAATTAATTACATTTCGAGAGTCGGATTCTGTAAGTGTTGACGTCGTAGTGCTTTGGAGAATTGTATTACAATTCAAAGGTCAGACTTTTTCAGAGTACGCGTCGTCATGTTTTTGTGCATTTTTAATTGCAATTCGAGAGTTGAATTTTTTTAGAGTTGGCGTTGTCTTATTTCTGAGAATTTGTAATTACAATTCGAGAGTATGATTTTTAGAGTTTACCTCGTCGTGTTTTGGAGAATTGTTAATTACAATACGAGAGTCGGATATTTTTAGAGTTGACGTCGTCGTGTTTTGGAGAATTTTTAATTACAATTCGAGAGTCGGATTCTTTTAGAGTTGGCGTCGTCGGGTTTCGGTGAATTTTAAATAACAATCTGAGAGCCGGATCTTTTTAGAGTTGGTGTCGTCGTTTTTTTGAGAATTTTGAATTACAAATCGAAATCGTATTTTTTAGACTTTGCGTCGTCGTAATTTCAAGAATTTTGAATTACAATTCGAGAATCGGATTCTTATATGGTTGACGTCTTCATGTTTTTGAGAATTTTTAATTGCAATTCGAGAGTATGAGTTTTAGAGTTGGCGTCGTCGTGTTTTGGAGAATTTTGAATTACATTTCGAGAGTCGGATTTTTTATAGTTGACGTCGTCGTGTTTTGGAGAATTGTTAATTACAATTCAAGATTCGGATTTTGTGAGAGTTGGCATCTTTGTGTTTTGGAAAGTTTTTAATTGCAATTCGAGAGTCGGATTTTATTAGGGTTGGCGTCGTCGTGTTTTGGAGAATTTGGAATTACAATTTGATAATGGGATTTTTTAAAGTTTGGTGTCTTCGTGTATTATACAATAATTAATTACATTTCGAGAGTCGGATTATGTAAGTGTTGACGTCGTAGTGCTTTGGATAATTTTATTACAATTCAAGACACAGACTTTTTCAGAGTTAGCGTCGTCATGTTTTGGTGCATTTTTAATTGCAATTCGAGAGTTGGATTTTTTAGAGTTGACGTCTTTGTGTTTTGAAGAATTGTAAATTACAATTCGAAAGTTTTATTTTTATAGTTATGTCCTGGTGCTTTGGTGAATTGGTAATTTCAAACCGAGTGTCGGTTTTTTTAGAGATGGTATCGTCGTGTTTTGGAGAATAGTTAATTACATTTCGAGAGTCGGATTTTTTTAGAGTTGGCATCGTCGTGTTTTGGTGCATTTTAATTGCAATTCGATTGTCAGATTTTTTAGAGTGGACGTCGTCGTTTTTTGGAGAATAATTACTTATAATTCGAGAGTCGGATTTTCATAGAGTGCGCGTCGTTGTGTTTTGGGAATTGTAAATTACAATTCAAAAGTTTTATTTTTTATAGTTGTGTCCTGGTACTTTTGTGAATTGGTAATTTCAAACCGAGTATCGTTTTATTTAGAGATGGTATCGTCGTGTTTTCGGGAACTATTAATTATAATTCGAGAGTAGCATTTTATTAGGGTTGGCGTCGTCGTGTTTTCGGGAATTTTGAATTACAATTCGAGAATCGGATTTTTTAGAGTTGGCGTTGTCGTGTTTTGGTGAATTGTTAATTACAATTGGAGAGTCGCATTTTTAAAGAGTTGGTGTCTTCGTGTGTTGGAGAATTTATAATTACAATTAGAGAGTCGCATTTTTTCAGGGTTGGCGTATTCTTGTTTTGGAAAATAGTTCATTGCAATTCGAGAGTCGGATTTTTTTAGAGTTGGTGTCTTCGTGTACTGGAGAATAATTAATTACATTTCGAGAGTCGGATTCTGTAAGTGTTGACGTCGTAATGCTTTGGAGAATTTTATTACCATTCAAAGGTTAGACTTTTTCAGAGTACGCGTCGTCATGTTTTGGTGCATTTTTAATTGCAATTCAATAGTTGAATGTTTTTAGAGTTGGCGTTGTCGTATTTCTGAGAATTTGTAATTACAATTCGAGAGTATGATTTCTAGAGTTCACGTCGTCGCGTTTTGGAGAATGTTTAATTACAATACGAGAGTCTGATATTTTTAGAGTTGACGTCGTCGTGTTTTAGAAAATAGTTAATTACAATTCGAGAGTCGGATTTTTTTAGATTTGGCATTGTTGTGTTCTCGAGAATTTTTAATTACAATTCGTGAGTCGTTATATTTAGAGTTGACGTCGTCATGTTTTGGAGAATTTTTAATTTCAATTCGAGAGTTCAATGTTTTAGAGTTGGCGTCGTCGGGTTTTGGAGAATTTTGAATTACATTTCGAAAGTCGGATTTTTTAGATTTGCCGTCGTCGTGTGTTGGACAATTGCTAATTACAATTCCAGATTCAGATTTTTTTAGAGTTGGCATCGTCGTGTTTTGGTACATATTAATTGCAATTCGATAGTCGTATTTTTTTAGAGTTTACGTCGTCGTTTTTTGGAGAATAATTACTTATGATTCGAGAGTCGGATTTTTATTGAGTGTGCGTCGTTGTGTTTTAAGGAATTGTAAATTACAATTTGATAGTTTGATTTTTTATAGTTGTGTCCTGGTGCTTTGGTGAATTGGTAATTGCAATCCGAGTGTCGTTTTTTTAGAGATGGTATCGTCGTGTCTTGGGGAACTTTTAATTACAATTCGAGAGTCGGATTTTATTAGGGTTGGCGTCGTCGTGTTTTCGGGAATTTTGAATTACAATTCGAGAATCGGATATTTTAGAGTTGGCGGCGTCGTGTTTTGGAGAATTGTTAATTACAATTCGAGTCTCGCATTTTTCAGGGTTGGCGTATTCTTGTTTTTGAAAGTAGTTAATTGCAATTCGAGAGTCGGATTTTTTATAGTTAAAGTCGTCGTGTTTTGGAGAATTTTTTATTAAAATTCGAGAGTCGTATTTTTTTACAGTTGGTGTCTTCGTGTATTGGAGAATAATTAATTACATTTCGAGAGTCGGATTCTGTAAGTGTTGACGTCATAGTGCTTTGGAGAATTTTATTACAATTCAAAGGTCAGACTTTTTCGGAGTACGCGTCGTCATGTTTTGGTGCATTTTTAATTGCAATTCGAGAGTTGAATTTTTTTAGAGTTGGCGTTGTCTTATTTCTGAGAATTTGTAATTACAATTCGAGAGTATGATTTTTAGAGTTTACGTCGTCGTGTTTTGGAGAATTGTTAATTACAATACGAGAGTCGGATATTTTTAGAGTTGAGGTCGTCGTGTTTTGGAGAATTTTTAATTACAATTCGAGAGTCGGATTCTTTTAGAGTTGGCGTCGTCGGGTTTCGGTGAATTTTAAATAACAATCTGAGAGCCGGATCTTTTTAGAGTTGGTGTCGTCGTTTTTTTGAGAATTTTGAATTACAAATCGAAATCGTATTTTTTAGAGTTTGCTTCGTCGTAATTTCAAGAATTTTGAATTACAATTCGAGAATCGGATTCTTATATGGTTGACGTCTTCATGTTTTTGAGAATTTTTAAATGCAATTCGAGAGTATGAGTTTTTAGAGTTGGCGTCGTCGTGTTTTGGAGAATTTTGAATTACATTTCGAGAGTCGGATTTTTTATAGTTGACGTCGTCGTGTTTTGGAGAATTGTTAATTACAATTCAAGATTCGGATTTTGTGAGAGTTGGCATCTTTGTGTTTTGGAAAGTTTTTAATTGCAATTCGAGAGTCGGATTTTATTAGGGTTGGCGTCGTCGTGTTTTGGAGAATTTGGAATTACAATTTGATAATGGGATTTTTTAAAGTTTGGTGTCTTCGTGTATTATACAATAATTAATTACATTTCGAGAGTCGGATTATGTAAGTGTTGACGTCGTAGTGCTTTGGATAATTTTATTACAATTCAAGACACAGACTTTTTCAGAGTTAGCGTCGTCATGTTTTGGTGCATTTTTAATTGCAATTCGAGAGTTGGATTTTTTAGAGTTGACGTCTTTGTGTTTTGAAGAATTGTAAATTACAATTCGAAAGTTTTATTTTTATAGTTATGTCCTGGTGCTTTGGTGAATTGGTAATTTCAAACCGAGTGTCGGTTTTTTTAGAGATGGTATCGTCGTGTTTTGGAGAATAGTTAATTACATTTCGAGAGTCGGATTTTTTTAGAGTTGGCATCGTCGTGTTTTGGTGCATTTTAATTGCAATTCGATTGTCAGATTTCTTAGAGTGGACGTCGTCGTTTTTTGGAGAATAATTACTTATAATTCGAGAGTCGGATTTTCATAGAGTGCGCGTCGTTGTGTTTTGGGAATTGTAAATTACAATTCAAAAGTTTTATTTTTTATAGTTGTGTCCTGGTACTTTTGTGAATTGGTAATTTCAAACCGAGTATCGTTTTATTTAGAGATGGTATCGTCGTGTTTTCGGGAACTATTAATTATAATTCGAGAGTAGCATTTTATTAGGGTTGGCGTCGTCGTGTTTTCGGGAATTTTGAATTACAATTCGAGAATCGGATTTTTTAGAGTTGGCGTTGTCGTGTTTTGGTGAATTGTTAATTGCAATTGGAGAGTCGCATTTTTAAAGAGTTGGTGTCTTCGTGTATTGGAGAATTTATAATTACAATTAGAGAGTCGCATTTTTTCAGGGTTGGCGTATTCTTGTTTTGGAAACTAGTTCATTGCAATTCGAGAGTCGGATTTTTTTAGAGTTGGTGTCTTCGTGTACTGGAGAATAATTAATTACATTTCGAGAGTCGGATTCTGTAAGTGTTGACGTCGTAGTGCTTTGGAGAATTTTATTACAATTCAAAGGTCAGACTTTTTCAGAGTACGCGTCGTCATGTTTTGGTGCATTTTTAATTGCAATTCAATAGTTGAATGTTTTTAGAGTTGGCGTTGTCGTATTTCTGAGAATTTGTAATTACAATTCGAGAGTATGATTTCTAGAGTTCACGTCGTCGCGTTTTGGAGAATGTTTAATTACAATACGAGAGTCTGATATTTTTAGAGTTGACGTCGTCGTGTTTTAGAAAATAGTTAATTACAATTCGAGAGTCGGATTTTTTTAGATTTGGCATTGTTGTGTTCTCGAGAATTTTTAATTACAATTCGTGAGTCGTTATATTTAGAGTTGACGTCGTCATGTTTTGGAGAATTTTTAATTTCAATTCGAGAGTCCAATGTTTTAGAGTTGGCGTCGTCGGGTTTTGGAGAATTTTGAATTACATTTCGAAAGTCGGATTTTTTAGATTTGCCGTCGTCGTGTGTTGGACAATTGCTAATTACAATTCCAGATTCAGATTTTTTTAGAGTTGGCATCGTCGTGTTTTGGTACATATTAATTGCAATTCGATAGTCGTATTTTTTTAGAGTTTACGTCGTCGTTTTTTGGAGAATAATTACTTATGATTCGAGAGTCGAATTTTTATAGAGTGTGCGTCGTTGTGTTTTAAGGAATTGTAAATTACAATTTGATAGTTTGATTTTTTATAGTTGTGTCCTGGTGCTTTGGTGAATTGGTAATTGCAATCCGAGTGTCGTTTTTTTAGAGATGGTATCGTCGTGTCTTGGGGAACTTTTAATTACAATTCGAGAGTCGGATTTTATTAGGGTTGGCGTCGTCGTGTTTTCGGGAATTTTGAATTACAATTCGAGAATCGGATATTTTAGAGTTGGCGGCGTCGTGTTTTGGAGAATTGTTAATTACAATTCGAGTCTCGCATTTTTCAGGGTTGGCGTATTCTTGTTTTTGAAAGTAGTTAATTGCAATTCGAGAGTCGGATTTTTTATAGTTAAAGTCGTCGTGTTTTGGAGAATTTTTTATTAAAATTCGAGAGTCGTATTCTTTTAGAGTTGGTGTCTTCGTGTATTGGAGAATAATTAATTACATTTCGAGAGTCGGATTCTGTAAGTGTTGACGTCGTAGTGCTTTGGAGAATTTTATTACAATTCAAAGGTCAGACTTTTTCGGAGTACGCGTCGTCATGTTTGGGTGCATTTTTAATTGCAATTCGAGAGTTGAATTTTTTTAGAGTTGGCGTTGTCTTATTTCTGAGAATTTGTAATTACAATTCGAGAGTATGATTTTTAGAGTTTACGTCGTCGTGTTTTGGAGAATTGTTAATTACAATACGAGAGTCGGATATTTTTAGAGTTGACGTCGTCGTGTTTTGGAGAATTTTTAATTACAATTCGAGAGTCGGATTTTTTTAGAGTTGGCGTCGTCGGGTTTCGGTGAATTTTAAATAACAATCTGAGAGCTGGATCTTTTTAGAGTTGGTGTCGTCGTTTTTTTGAGAATTTTGAATTACAAATCGAAATCGTATTTTTTAGAGCTGGCGTCGTCGTGATTTCAAGAATTTTGAATTACAATTCGAGAATCGGATTCTTATATGGTTGACGTCTTCATGTTTTTGAGAATTTTTAAATGCAATTCGAGAGTATGAGTTTTTAGAGTTGGCGTCGTCGTGTTTTGGAGAATTTTGAATTACATTTCGAGAGTCGGATTTTTTATAGTTGACGTCGTCGTGTTTTGGAGAATTGTTAATTACAATTCAAGATTCGGATTTTGTGAGAGTTGGCATCTTTGTGTTTTGGGAAGTTTTTAATTGCAATTCGAGAGTCGGATTTTATTAGGGTTGGCGTCGTCGTGTTTTGCCGAATTGGGAATTACAATTTGATAATGAGATTTTTTAAAGTTTGGTGTCTTCGTGTATTATACAATAATTAATTACATTTCGAGAGTCGGATTATGTAAGTGTCGACGTTGTAGTGCTTTGGATAATTTTATTACAATTCAAGACACAGACTTTTTCAGAGTTAGCGTCGTCATTATTTGGTGCATTTTTAATTGCAATTCGAGAGTTGGATTTTTTAGAGTTGACGTCTTCGTGTTTTGAAGAATTGTAAATTACAATTCGAAAGTTTTATTTTTATAGTTTTGTCCTGGTTCTTTGGTTAATTGGTAATTTCAAACCGAGTGTCGCTTTTTTTAAAGATGGTATCGTCGTGTTTTGGAGAATTGTTAATTACATTTCGAGAGTCGGATTTTTTTAGAGTTGGCATCGTCCTGTTTTGGTGCATTTTAATTGCAATTCGATTGTCGGATTTTTTAGAGTGGACGTCGTCGTTTTTTGGAGAATAATTACTTATAATTCGAGAGTCGGATTTTCATAGAGTGCGCGTCGTTGTGTTTTGGGAATTGTAAATTACAATTCAAAAGTTTTATTTTTTATAGTTGTGTCCTGGTACTTTTGTAAATTGGTAATTTCAAACCGAGTATCGTTTTTTTTTAGAGATGGTATCGTCGTGTCTTCGGGAACTATTAATTATAATTCGAGAGTCGCATTTTATTAGGGTTGGCGTCGTCGTGTTTTCGGGAATTTTGAATTACAATTCGAGAATCGGATTTTTTAGAGTTGGCGGCGTCGTGTTTTGGTGAATTGTTAATTACAATTGGAGAGTCGCATTTTTTAAGAGTTGGTGTCTTCGTGTATTGGAGAATTTTTACTTACAATTAGAGAGTCGCATTTTTTCAGGGTTGGCGTATTCTTGTTTTGGAAAATAGTTAATTGCAATTCGAGAGTCGGATTTTTTTAGAGTTGACGTCGTCGTGTTTTGAAGAATTTTTATTAAAATTCGAGAGTCGTATTTTTTTAGAGTTAGTGTCTTCGTGTACTGGAGAATAATTAATTAGATTTCGAGAGTCGGATTTTATTAGGGTTGGCGTCGTCGTGTTTTCGGGAATTTTGAATTACAATTCGAGAATCGGATTTTTTAGAGTTGGCGGCGTCGTGTTTTGGAGAATTGTTAATTACAATTCGAGTCTCGCATTTTTCAGGGTTGGCGTATTCTTGTTTTGGAAAATAGTTAATTGCAATTCGAGAGTCGGATTTTTTATAGTTGAAGTCGTCGTGTTTTGGAGAATTTTTTATTAAAATTCGAGAGTCGTATTTTTTTAGAGTTGGTGTCTTCGTGTATTGGAGAATAATTAATTACATTTCGAGAGTCGGATTCTGTAAGTGTTGACGTCGTAGTGCTTTGGAGAATTTTATTACAATTCAAAGGTAAGACTTTTTCAGAGTACGCGTCGTCATGTTTTGGTGCATTCTTAATTGCAATTCGAGAGTTGAATTTTTTTAGAGTTGGCGTTGTCTTATTTCTGAGAATTTGTAATTACAATTCGAGAGTATGATTTTTAGAGTTTACGTCGTCGTGTTTTGGAGAATTGTTTATTACAATACGAGAGTCGGATATTTTTAGAGTTGACGTCGTCGTGTTTTGGAGAATTTTTAATTACAATTCGAGACTCGGATTCTTTTAGAGTTGGCGTCGTCGGGTTTCGGTGAATTTTAAATAACAATCTGAGAGCCGGATCTTTTTAGAGTTGGTGTCGTCGTTTTTTTGAGAATTTTGGATTACAAATCGAAATCGTATTTTTTAGACTTTGCGTCGTCGTGATTTCAAGAATTTTGAATTACAATTCGAGAATCGGATTCTTATATGGTGGACGTCTTCATGTTTTTGAGAATTTTTAATTGCAATTCGAGAGTATGAGTTTTTAGAGTTGGCGTCGTCGTGTTTTGGAGAATTTTGAATTACATTTCGAGAGTCGGATTTTTTATAGTTGACGTCGTCGTGTTTTGGAGAATTGTTAATTACAATTCAAGATTCGGATTTTGTGAGAGTTGGCATCTTTGTGTATTGGAAAGTTTTTAATTGCAATTCGAGAGTCGGATTTTATTAGGGTTGGCGTCATCGTGTTTTGGAGAATTTGGAATTACAATTTGATAATGGGATTTTTTAAAGTTTGGTGTCTTCGTGTATTATACAATAATTAATTACATTTCGAGAGTCGGATTAGGTAAGTGTTGACGTTGTAGTGCTTCGGAAAATGTTATTACAATTCAAGACACAGACTTTTTCAGAGTTACCGTCGTCATGTTTTGGTGCATTTTTAATTGCAATTCGAGAGTTGGATTTTTTAGAGTTGACGTCTTCGTGTTTTGAAGAATTGTAAATTACAATTCGAAAGTTTTATTTTTATAGTTGTGTCCTGGTGCTTTGGTGAATTGGTAATTTCAAACCGAGTGTCGCTTTTTTTAGAGATGGTATCGTCGTGTTTTGGAGAATAGTTAATTACATTTCGAGAGTCGGATTTTTTTAGAGTTGGCATCGTCGTGTTTTGGTGCATTTTAATTGCAATTCGATTGTCGGATTTTTTAGAGTGGACGTCGTCGTTTTTTGGAGAATAATTACTTATAATTCGAGAGTCGGATTTTCATAGAGTGTGCGTCGTTGTGTTTTGGGAATTGTAAATTATAATTCAAAAGTTTTATTTTTTATAGTTGTGTCCTGGTACTTTTGTGAATTGGTAATTTCAAACCGAGTATAGTTTTTTTTAGAGATGGTATCGTCGTGTTTTCGGGAACTATTAATTATAATTCGGGAGTCGCATTTTATTAGGGTTGGCGTCGTCGTGTTTTCGGGAATTTTGAATTACAATTCGAGAATCGGATTTTTTAGAGTTGGCGTCGTCGTGTTTTGGAGAATTGTTAATTACAATTGGAGAGTCGCATTTTTTAAGAGTTGGTGTCTTCGTGTATTGGAGAATTTATTAATTACAATTCGAGAGTCGCATTTTTTCAGGGTTGGCGTATTCTTGTTTTGGAAAATAGTTAATGGCAATTCGAGAGTCGGATTTTTTTAGAGTTGGCGTCGTCGTGTTTTGGAGAATTTTTCATTTAAAGTCGAGAGTCGGATTTTTTAAGTTTGGTGTCTTCGTGTATTGGAGAATAATTAATTACATTTCGAGAGTCGAATTATGTAAGTTTTGACGTCATAGTGCTTTGGAAAATTTTATTACAATTAAAGAGTCAGACTTTTTCAGAGTTAGCGTCGTCATGTTTTGATGCACTTTTATTTGCAATTCGAGAGTGGAATTCTTTAGAGTTGGCGTTGTCGTATTTCTGAGAATTTTTAATTACAATTCGAGAGTATGATTTTTAGAGTTCACGTTGTCGCGTTTTGGAGAATGTTTAATTACAATACGAGAGTCGCATATTTTTAGAGTTGACGTCTTCGTGTTTACGAGAATTTTTAATTACAAATCGAGAGTCGGATCGTTTTAGAGTTGGCGTCGTGGGGTTTCGGTGAATTCTAAATTACAATTCGAGAGTATGAGTCTTTAGGGTTAGCGTCGTCGTATTTTGGAGAATTTTGAATTGCATTTCGAGAGTCGGATTTTTAAGAGTTGGCGTCGCTGTGTTTTGGAGAATTGTTAATTACAATTCACGATTCGGATTTTGTGAGAGTTGGCATCTTAGTGTTTTGGAAAGTTTTTAATTGCAATTCGAGAGTCGGATTTTATTAGGGTTGGCGTCGTCGTGTTTTCGGGAATTTTGAATTACAATTCTGTTGTGAAGTTGTTCCACAGTAAATTATAAATAAAGGAAGTCAAATCGATGGTTGGTTTAACGAGTGTATTAACAAAGTAAGAAAGTTACTAGCTCTTGGCTAGACAGTTACAAGACTGTGTTTTGTCTTCTGGTGTTTCGCACTATTTATAGTGACAACCGGTGGTGTATTCCCTGTGTAAGAACAGCCGGTGTAACACCCATCTTTGAAAATATCTCCTCTGGGGATTAATAACATTTTTGTTTGGGAATCACTATCATCTAGTTGGCTATTGTTGATTGTTTCTTTCGTGCTTATGATAAATTCATCCACCTCTGCCTTACTCTTAATCTCATCAAGCGTTACTGGAAGTTCTCTTATTGTGTCACATAACGTATTTCTTACTTCAGCTTCCGCTTGAATGGCTGCTATCACCATATCCTCCAACGGTTCTGTCTGCTTAGGTATCAACCTTGATAACCCGTCTGCATGACCAAATTTCTTAGATGGTACATACTCCATTTGAAAATTGTAGTTAAGAAGAATGGTACCCCATCTTTGGAGTCTATTTGCAGTGTGGTGTGGTAGTCCATTTTTCGATCCGAATATCGTTAATAAGGGTTTGTGGTCTGTTTGTAACAGAAATTGTCTTCCGTGCAGGAAACGATGAAATTTCTTTACCGCGAATATAATGCTTAGCGCCTCTTTCTCAATTTGAGAGTATTTTTTCGGCTGGTAGAAGTGTACGGGATGCATGGGCTATGGGTTTTAATTTTCCATCATCCATTTTGTGCAATATGCATGTTCCTATACCATAGTTGCTGGCATCGCTTGCAACTACAATATCACGCTTGGGATTATAATGTGCCAGAAACAAGTCAGACGTTAAGATATCTTTAATTTTCTGAAACGCTTCTTCGCACTCTTGCGTCCAGACCCATTTTTGGTCCTTCTTTAAAAGTTCATTTAAGGGTGATCTTAGTTTATGCATGTTTGGTACGAACACATTGTAGTAATTCGCCAACCTCTAAAAACTTTGTAGAGACGCAATATTTTCTGGAGCAGGCATGTACCGTATCGCCATTGCCCTATCTGGGTCTGGCCTTCTTCCTTTCTCATCGATGATTTGTCCTAAGTATTTTATTTTTCCCATGAAAAAAGTACATTTCTCATCTTTGATTTTTAACCCATAATCCTGTTTTTTTTTTGAGTACTTGGTTTACATGAGTCTTGTGTTGTTCTTTGCTAACGCTGTTTATTAACACATCGTCCAGGTACCCTACTGCGAAATCCATTCCATTTAACATCATGTCCATAATTTGTTGAAAAATCGCAGGGGCGACCTTTACTCCAAAAGGAAGTCGGTTAAATTTGCATAATCCCTTATGGGTATTGATACATAGCAGTTTTGAACACTCTTCATCGACAGGGATTTGAAGATAAGCGTCGCTGAGGTCGATTTTAGAAAAATATTTTCCTCCACTCAGTTTCGCAAATATTTCTTCAGGGCTTGGAAGAAGGTAATGGTGATCTTTTAATGCATTGTTCAAGCCTGTGGAAAAGTCGGCACGAACCCGAATCTCCTTGTTCTTTTTCATAACATAAACTGTAGGTGAAGCCCACTCACTGTGATCAATTTTTGAAATGACAGCCATGTTCTCGAGTCTTTCTAATTCACCGTCTATTTGCTCTATAGCGGCGTATGGGGCATTTCTTTCTTTCTGAACACAGGTAGTTCATTTGTTTTAACTTCAAACTTTGCTACCGCTTTTGTACACCTTATAAGACTGCCTGAAAATACGTCAGGAAAGTTTTCTTTTAATTCCCTCTTGAGTTTTTCTGCCTCCACATTCGAATCCTCAACCTTTTGGCAAAAGGAGCTCAAAGGCAGATTCCATAGGCTAAACTTTTCGATTAGATCAGTTCCAAAAAGGTTATTCGTTTTTCGCATAACAAAAATTTTGGCTTTTACGGTCTTATTCTGGAAAGAAATATTTGTCAATAATTCTCCTTCGAAGGTTATTTTTTCACCACTGACGCCTCTCGCCGTTTTTTGTGATTTGATCATAGTGGGTCTCCCAAGCTTCTTCTATGTCTGTACATTAATGATGGAAATGTCAGACTCACTATCAAGCTGTAGTCTTACTTTTTTTAAAGCATTTTGACCTGTACATATTTCCGGATATTTTGCTCTTCAGGTTCAATTTTTGTCAGTTTAATGGCTGTCTTTCTACCAGATTTTTTTCTACAACGTGATGCCTTATGTCCTTTCTGGTGGCAGTTGTCACATTCTTTGAATATGTAGGGACACTCATTGTACCAATGGTTATCTCACCACTTCCAACACGGTCCAGGTGGATCTCTTCCATGTTTCTTTTTCTGGTTATTCATTGAAGTCAATTTTTTCTTCTGATGGATTGCGTTAATGTGCGACACTCCGTTTTTCTCTGTCACAACTGTCCTGTTTCAACGCAACAAAAAGTTCACAGTCTTTCGCTAAGTTTTGTATTGTTAGACATGGCTCATTTTCGAGTTTATTTAAAACACGACGTCTGATTTCAGAGTCTTTATTAAAGACCAGACCTTGCAAGAATATTACACATTTAAAATTATCCGATGATAATTCCTCTAATTTAAAATCGTCGCAAATTTTATTTACTATACTTGCATACGTAATGTAGTCGTCTTCCTCTCTTCTAGTGACATTCATACACTTATATCTCCTATGGAAAAGAGAATTTTTTGTAGAAAACAGTTCTGTTAGTAAAGTAACTGCCTCCTGGAAGTTCAACTCACTGGTCTTTTTTGGAAGGATAAAATTCACGAACTTTGTATGCTCGGCAGCTCCTAATTTTCGTAGCAAAAATCTAACTTTTTTAGAGTCTGTCCATGTACTGCAGTCCGATACAAAAATATCCTCATATCTTCTATAGAAGTGAGCAAAAGTGACATCGTCTTCTGGATTATAATTGAAAATTTCGATAGCGCTCCACACAGCCGTCTGAGAGAATGCATTATGATTCTCGTTTGCGTTCGTTAACTGTGTTGCCTCCAGAAATTTTATCTGTTCCTCCTGTGTTTTTCTCAAGAGTTCTTCGAAGTGTTTCTGCTGTTGTAGCAGTTTTTCTTGGAATCTTTATTCTCGTGTTGTCGCTAGCTCTTTTTGTTCAGCATGCATTTTTCTTTGGGCTTTTTGCTGTTCCAACAACTCTCTTTTAAATTTCTCCTCAATTTCAACTTGTTTTCTTTGAAGTTCCATTTGTTGTTCAACTTGCTGTATTTGTAACGCAACATTTTGTTCCGTTTGGAATTTAAGTAATTGAAAAAGAGAATCTTTGAATTCAGTGTCCATCATTCACGAATTCAAGTTATGCACCACACAATTTACACTTGTAAAAATAAATCAGTTTTCCCCACAACGTGCGTAATATAATTAGTTTGCTAAACAAGAAATATATTATTCCTTAATAAAAAAATTCAATCCCAGTTCTTTTGTTTGAAAAACAAAACTAAGGAAAACATTTTTTTTTTATATATATGTGTACGTAGTTTTACAAAACCAAGTCCGTCGCTATAAGCCTAATAAGACTAGTTTTATGGGAAATCTTTTTAACCCCTTTCTATGTTGCAAAAATGCGACTTGCTTATTTAACAGTTCTTTGTTAGAAGAACAAATGACTTACGCGAATATATTTTTTTACTGTCCGTCTTTTGCTCTCGACAATTCTGTGGTATACCGTTTTAATAAATAGTCAATCCGGATTTTGCTAAAAAATCAGATGTTGTCCTAATAATAACGACAAACTTACACAATATCTGTAATAGTTGACGCGGATAACATTTATCTTAACAAGTCAGTGAAACTTGAAGAGAAAAATAAAGGTATCAGTGTATTCAATTATTTCAATAATGTAAAATGTCTTTCGCGTTTTTTAGTTTTCGGTTTTTGGTAGCAAGTTTTTATTTGTGTTTTTTTTCCACTTAACTACTCAGTAGATAATTTGCTGTCAATCCTTGCGAATCCAAATATCTGATTAAGATGGGTTTTTTTTCCGTGAAGATCTTGCGAATCACTTTGGGTGATTTTTTATTGCAGTGAACTTGTTTCGATTCCTCGTCGCCAATCTGTTGTGAAGTTGTTCCACAGTAAATTATAAATAAAGGAAGTCAAGTCGAGGGTTGGTTTAACAAGTGTATTAACAAAGTAAGAAAGTGACTAGCTCTTGGCTAGACAGTTACAAGACTGTGTTTTGTCTTCTGGTGTCTCGCACTATTTATAGTGACAACCGGTGTTTTTCTCCTGTGTAAGAACGGCCGGTGTAACAAATTCGATAATCGGATTTTTTAAAGTTTGGTGACGTCGTGAATGGGAGAATAATTAATTACATTTCGAGAGTCGGATTATGTAAGTGTTGACGTCGTAGTGCTTTGGATAATTTTATTACAATCTAAGACACAGACTTTTTCAGAGTTAGCGTCGTCATGTTTTGGTGCATTTTTAATTGCAATTCGAGAGTTGAATTTTTAAGAGTTGGCGTCTTCGTGTTTTGAAGAATTGTAAATTACAATTCGAAAGTTTTATTGTTTATAGATTTTGTCTTGGTGCTTTGGTAGATTGGTAATTTCAAACCGAGTGTCGTTTTTTTTAGAGATGGTATCGTCGTGTTTTGGAGAATAGTTAATTACAATTCGAGAGTCGGATTTTTTAGAGTTGGCATCGTCGTGTTCTCGAAAATTTTTAATTACCATTCGTGAGTCTTTATACTTAGAGTTGACGTCGTCGTGGTTTGGAAAATTTTAAATAGCAATTTGAGAGTCGGATTTTTTTATAATGTACGTCGCCGTGTTTTGGTGCATTTTTAATTCCAATTCGAGAGTTGGATTTTTTAGAGTTGGTTTCATCGTATTTTGGAGAATTTTTAATTACAATACGAGAGTCGGATTTCTTAGAGTTGGCGTCGTCGTGTTTTGGAGAATTGTTAATTACAATTACAGTCGACATTTTTTACAGTTGACGTCGTCGTGTTTTTTGAGAATGTTTAATTAAAGTTCGAGTATCGGATTTTTTTAGAGTTTTCGTCGTCGTGTTTCGGAGAATTGTTAATTACAATTCGAAAGTCGGATTTTTTAAGAATTGTCGTCGACGTGTTTTGGTGGATTTTTAATTTCAATTCAAAAGATGGATTTTTTTTGTTTATTTCAATTCGAGAGTTCGATGTTTTAGAGTTAGCGTCGTCGGGTTTTGGAGAATTTTGAATTACATTTCGAGAGTCGGAATTTTTAGAGTTGCCGTCGTCGTGTCTTGGTGCATTTTAATTGCAATTCGATTGTCGGATTTTTTTAGAGTGGACGTCGTCGTTTTTTTTAGAATAATTACTTATAATTCGAGAGTCGGATTTTCATAGAGTGCGCGTCGTTGTGTTTTGGGAATTGTAAATTACAATTCGAAAGTTTTATTTTTTATAGTTGTGTCCTGGTGCTTTGGTGAATTGGTAATTTCAAACCGAGTGTCGGTTTCTAAAAGACCGACACTCGGTTTGAAATTACCAATTCACCAAAGCACCAGGACACAACTATAAAAAATCAAACTTGGTATCGTCGTGTTTTAAGGAACTTTTAATTAGAATTCGAGAGTCAGATTTTATTTGGGTTGGCGTCGTCGTGTTTTCGGGAATTTTGAATTACAATTCGTGAATCGGATTTTTTAGAGTTGGCGTCGTCGTGTTTTGGAGAATTTTTAATTACAATTCGCGAGTCGCATTTTTTCAGGGTTAGCGTATTCTTGTTTTGGAAAATAGTTAATTGCAATTCGAGAGCCGGATTTTTTATAGTTGACGTCGTCGTGTTTTGAAGAATTTTTGATTAAAATTCGAGAGTCGTATTTTTTTAGAGTTGGTGTCTTCGTGTACTGGACAATAATTAATTACATTTCGAGAGTCGGATTATGTAAGTGTTGACGTCGTAGTGCTTTGGATAATTTTATTACAATTCAAGAGTCAGACTTTTTCAGGGTACATGTCGTCATGTTTTTGTGCATTTTTAATTGCAATTCGAGAGTTTGATTTTTTAAGATGTGGCGTTGTTGTATTTCTGAGAATTTTTAATTACAATTCGAGAGTATGATTTTTACAGTTTACGTCGTCGCGTTTTGGAGAATGTTTAATTACAATACGAGAGTCGCATATTTTTAGAGTTGACGTCGTCTTGTTTTGGAGAATTTTTGATTACAATTCGAGAGTGGGATCTTTTTAGAGTTGGCGTCGTAGAGGTTTGTTGAATTTTGAATTACAATTCGAGAGTCGGATCTTTTTAGAGTTGGCCTCGTCGTCTTTCGGTCAATTTTTAATTACAATTCGAGATTCCGATTTTTTAGAGTTGGCGTCGTCGTGTTTTGAAGCATTGTAAATTACAATTCGAAAGTTTTATTTTTTTATAGTTGTGTCCTGGTGCTTTGGTGAATTGATAATTGCAATCTGAGTGTCGGCTTTTTTAGAGATGGTATCGTCGTGTTTTAGGAAATAGTTAATTACATTTCGAGACTCAGATTATGTAAGTGTTTACGTCGTAGTACTTTGGAGAATTTTTAATTACAATTCGAGAGTCGGATTTTTTACAGTTGACGAAATCGTGTTTTGGAGTATATTTAATTACAATTCGAGAATCTGATTTTTTTAGAGTTGGCGTCATCGTGTTTTGGAGAATTTTTTATTACAATTCGAGAGTCGGATATTTTTAGAGTTGGCGTCGTCCGGTTATGAGTAATTTTGAATAACAATTCTTTTAGAGTTGGCGTCGTCGAGTTTTATGAATTGTAAATTACAATTCGAGAGTGGGATCTTTTTAGAGTTGGCGTCGTCGTGTTTTGATGAATTGTAAATTACAATTCGAAATTTTGATTTTTTTATAGTTGTGTTCTGGTCGTTTGGGGGAATTGATTATTGCAATCCGAGTTTCGTTTTTCTTAGAGATAGTATCGTCGTCTTTTGGAGAATAGTTAATTTCGAGAGTCGGATTATGTAAGTGTTTACGTCGTAGTGCTATGGAGAATTTTTAATTTTTAATTACAATTCGAGAGTCGGATTTTATTAGGGTTGTCGTCGTCGTGTTTTCGAGAATTTTTAATTACATTTCGAGAATCGGATTTTTTACAGTTGAGGTCGTCGTGTTTTGGAGAATGTTTAATTACATTTCGAGAATACGATTTTTTAAAATTGTCGTTGTCGTGTTTTCGAGAATTTTAATTACAATTCGAGAATCGGATTTTTTAGAGTTGGTTTCGTCGTGTTTTGGGGAATTTTTGATTACAATTCGAGGGTCGCATTTTTTTCAGGGTTGGCGTATTCTTGGTTTGGAAAATAGTTAATTGCAATTCGAGAGTCGGATTTTTTTAGAGTTGGCGTTGTCGTGTTTTGGAGAATTTTTCATTTAAAGTCGAGAGTTGGATTTTTTAAGTTTGGTGTCTTCGTGTATTGAAGAATAATTAATTACATTTCGAGAGTCGGATTATGTAAGTGTTGACGTCGTAGTGCTTTGGAGAATTTTATTACAATTCAAGAGTCAGACTTTTTCAGAGTACGCGTCGTCATGTTTTTGTGCATTTTTAATTGCAATTCGAGAGTAGGATTTTTTTAGAGTGCGCGTTGTCGTATTTCTGAGAATTTTTAATTACAATTCGAGAGTATTATTTTTAGAGTTAACGTCGTTGCGTTTTGAAGAATGTTTAATTACAATACGAGAGTCGGATATTTTTAGAGTTGACCGTAGTTGATTGATCATTGCTTATTTATTAAAATATAAAACGTTAAGTTCAGATCGATTGATCATTGCTTATTTATTAAAATATAAAACGTTAAGTTCAGATCGATTGATCATTGCTTATTTATTAAAATATAAAACGTTAAGTTCAGATCGTAACATTCGTGATATTAATAAATTGTTGAAATTAACTATTCAACTTTCACCAGCTGTGACTTCATGAGTTGTTATATACGTGTGTTCATTTTATTCCAAACCACAAAACAACGTTGCGTTTATAAATGGTCGCTAGAACATACAAAAAGTAGAACGATAAAATAATACGCTTTGATTGTTTGAAATTCTTAAAAGAAAACAATCGAAGAGTCTATTTGAAGAAATAAGAAAACACCATCGCCACAATGTTTACTTCGACCCTTCTGCGATTCCTGATTCTACAAACGTTTGTGGCTCTCGCCTTATGTTGTGTCTGTATTAACCGTCCCAAATCATATCATTTCTGCAAGTCCGATTACGGTAAGTAAAGAAACAATCGCCTTCCATTTCATAACAGTCTTCATTTCTCCGTTTATCCGCAGGTCGGTCGTGTTGAAATTTAAGAAACCCGTTTTTGTCTGTCAGGTTCATGTTCAATAACAATATTAATATCATAAACGCGCCGATTAAAGGGATGCATTTTATTTTAGAATCAGAGAAGCATCTCTTTAATGGCATCTGCCCATCAATTTCACTTGTATTATAAGAAAAAGTTGTTCTAATTAGTTAAGGGAAGAAATAAACATGTTCTTTTTTATGTCTTAATTTTTTAGATGAGGGTTAATAATTTGTATTATTTGAATTATTCGGACTACTGTTCTCATCTTGAGTGTTATTTTCACAACTTCTCGGCCGATGTAACCTCCGACTTTCTTTAAGTGTATCCTGTAGTAATCGGAAATCTTTCTCTGAAACTCGAGAATCTGCATGGAATTTCGAATGGAACTCTTTATTTAATCCACACAGTTAACATGCTCTCGTTCCTCAGCCATAAGCGGTCTGAAGTCCTAAGTAATTCGCAATTGTAGAAGGGTGTCACTTAGAACTGAATGTTACTTAGTACGTTATCAAATGGGATTAGCTAAGGTGGAAGTGGAGACACACACTCGAGAATACAAAGCCTCCAAACCCTATCGTCTCAAAGGAAGACATATTGATTATCAAGTCACTACGCAATAATGATGATATCATAATACTACCAGCAGATAAAGGCAATGCTACAGTGTTAATGGATAGAGCGGAATATTCAAAGAAATTGGCAGATCTAATAGGATCTGGTGGCTACTCTAAAGTTAAAAAGAATCCGACGTTGAAAACAGAGACGAAGCTGTCACAAATCCTCACTAATGACAAGGACCTCATACCACCTGCAAAATTCAGACAGGTTGTTCACTCTTCTACAATTGCGAATTACTTAGGACTTCTAGCCGGTACTGGCTGACAGACGAGAGCATGTAGATTAAATTAAGAGTTCCATTCGATATTCATTGCAGATTCCCGAGTTCGACATGAAGATTCTCGAGTTTTACATCTAATGAAGGTCGGAGGTTACATCGGCCGAAACATTGTGAAACTAACACTCAAGCAAGATTAGAACAATAGTCCGAAAAATCTAAATAATACATTTTCTTTCTTATTTTTGACTTGGAACTAGTGTCTCTTTCAAAATATGTTTATTCGTATTGGGAATTAAAACATTCATTATTGAATTCATTCTTTTTAGTTTTAAAGGTTAAAGTCCTTCAGAAGATGAAGACCACGTCTTCCGACAGGTTTTGGCAGAAATCTGGCCCAGTGAAAATCCTCAAAGTTTTCAAGGTGAGTACGATTTTTACTGGTTTGATCTAATTGAAAAATATTAAAGTTTGGCGTGTAAGAATAGAGAATTTGTTATCCCCTATCTTATTTTAACACACGACAGAAGTAGGGAAACAAACGAAACCTTTTTACAACAACAAACAAAAGGGGTTTATTCATATATTTGAGGTTTCCCATACCGTTTGGTATAGGTAGAAAGAAACATAGGACAGTGGCCGAAAGAAGAAGCTAAAATATCTTCAGGCGAAGATAGCCACCGCCGTGAGAGTCCAGTGGATGAGACAAACTTTAAAATAAATACTTTTCAGAGAGTAGAAAAAAATTCAAAATACTTTTCACAAAGAAGACAAAGTTAAAAAATAGTTTTCAAAGAAAAGAAAAACTTAAAAATAAAAACTTTTCACAGAGAAGACAAACTAAAGAAATACTTTTAACAGAGAAGCAAAACTTTAATAAATTATTTTAACAGAAAGGACAAACTTTAAAAAATGCTTTTCGCAGTGAGGACAAAATATAAAACTACTTCTCACAGAGAAGACAAACTTAAAAAATACTTTTCACGGTGAAGAAAAACTTAAAAATAAATACTTTTCACAAAGAAGACAACATTTAAAAAATATTTTCACAAAAAAGACAAACTTAAAAAATACATTTCTCAATAAAGAACACTTTTCACAGAGAGGAGAAACTAAAAAATTACTTTTCAGAGTGAAGGCAAACATAAATACATATTTTCACAGTGTAGAGAAACTGGAAAAAACTACTTTTCGCAGAGAAGAGAAACTAAAAAATTACATTTAACAGTGAAAGCAAACATAAATACATATTTTCACAGTGAGAGTAACTAGAAAAACTACTTTTTCCAGTGAATACAAAATAAAAATATACTTCTCATAGTTGTGCCGTGGTAGAGTCGCTGCTGTTATAGTTGCTGTTGTTGTTGTGCCGTGGTAGAGTCGTTGCTCTCATAGTTACTGTTGTAGTTGTGCCGTGGTAGATTCGTTGCTGTTATAGTTGCATTTGTTGTTGTGCCGTGGTAGAGTCGTTGCTGTTATAGTTGCATTTGTTGTTGTGCCGTGGTAGAGTCGTTGCTCTCATAGTTACTGTTGTAGTTGTGCCGTGGTAGAGTCGTTGCTGTTATAGTTGCATTTGTTGTTGTGCCGTGGTAGAGTCATTGCTGTTGTAGTTGTGCCGTGGTAGAGTCGTTGCTGTTATAGTTGCTGTTGTTGTTGTGCCGTGATAGAGTCGTTGCTGTTATAGTTGCTGTTGTAGTTGTGCCGTGGTAGAGTCGTTGCTGTTATAGTTGCATTTGTTGTTGTGCCGTGGTAGAGTCGTTGCTGTTATAGTTGCATTTGTTGTTGTGCCGTGGTAGAGTCGTTGCTGTTATAGTTTCTGCTGTCGCTGTGCTATGATAGAGTCGTTTCTGTTGTAGTTTTGCCGTAGTAGAGTCGTTGCTCTCATAGTTTCTGTTGTAGTTGTGCCGTGGTACAGTCGCTGCTGTTATAGTTGCTGTTGTCGTCGTGCCGTAGTAGAGTCGTTTCTGTATGAATTTGCTGTTGTTGTTGTGCCGTTGTAGAGCCGTTGCTGTTATAGTTGCTGTTGTAGTTGTGCCGTGGTACAGTCGCTGCTGTTATAGTTGCCGTTGTAGTTGTGCCGTAGTAGAGTCGTTGCTGTTATAGTTGCTGTTGTAGTTGTGCCGTGGTACAGTCGTTGCTGTTATAGTTGCTGGTGTAGTTGTGCCGTGGTAGAGTCGTTGCTGTTATAGTTGCCGTTGTTTTTGTGCCGTGGTAGAGTCGTTGCTCTTATCGTTGCTGTTGGTGTTATGCCGTGGTACAGTCGTTGCTGTTGATATTGTGCCGTGGTAGAGTCGTTGCTGTTATAGTTGCTGTTGTCGTCGTGCCCTGGTAGAGTCGTTACTGTTATAGTTGCGTTTGTTGTTGTGCCGTGGTAGAGTCGTTGCTGTTGGTGTTGTGCCGTGGTAGAGTCGTTGCTGTTATAGTTGCCGTTGTTTTTGTGCCGTGGTAGAGTCGTTGCTGTTATAGTTACTGTTGTCGCTGTGCCCTGATAGAGTCGTTGCTGTTATAGTTGCTGTTTTAGTAGTGCCGTGGTAGAGTCGTTGCTCTCATAGTTTCTGTTGTAGTTGTGCCGTGGTGGAGTCGTTGCTCTTATCGTTGCTGTTGGTGTTATGCCGTTGTACAGTCGTTGCTGTTATAGTTACTGTTGTAGTTGTGCCGTGGTAGAGTCGTTGCTCATATCGTTGCTGTTGGTGTTATGCCGTGGTACAGTCGTTTCTGTTGTAGTTGTGCCATGGTGGAGTCGTTGCTGTTGTATTTGCTGCTGTCGTCGTGCCGTGGTAGAGTCGTTTCTGTATGAATTTGCTGTTGTAGTTGTGCCGTAGTAGAGTCCTTGCTTTTGGTATTGTGCCGTGGTAGAGTCGTTGCTGTTGGTGTTGTGCCGTGATAGAGTTTTTTCTGTTGGGATTTAGCGGTAGAGTCGTTGCTGTTATCGTTTTTGTTCTGCCGAGGGTGCGTCGTTGCTGTTGTAGTTGTGCTTTGGTAGAGTCGTTCTGTTTATAATGTTGCTATGCTGTGGTAGGGTTTTTGTCGTTGTTCTACCGTAGTAGAGTCGTTGCTGTTGTTATTGTTGTTCCGTGGTAGAGCTTTTGCTGTTGTTGTGCCGTGGTAGAGGGGTTATTATGGTTGTTGTTGTTGGTGGTGGTGGTGTTCTTCGTGTGATGTAGTTAGGATGGCGATGTCGTTAGTCGTTCGAGTAGGGTAGGTTATTTTAGTGAACGGTCGATAGCGACACGACCGTTCAGTCCCGGATTCACTGTGTGACTGCCGTTTACTGTCGGGACCCGCTATTCAAGTGTAGTACGCAGACGGAGTCGTAGACAACCGGCTCCCAAACGACGGGGACAAAAATAGCGCTTGACTTTAGAAAACTGTTTCTTTTAAATCTTATTTTCACCATAGCGAGCACGACACATGAGTAATCGGCACACAACTTTGTGGTGGTGTGCATGAGGATGTGCTCTAACTCTTGTGCGACCATGACGACTAGAGATCTGATCTCAGTGTAATTAATTCAACGTTTAAAGAGTTAGTAACCACAAAAATAAGGCATACTTGGACGGCGGTCACCAAACTAAATCTTATCTAAAAATCATAACAACTTGCAATGAGTATTCGAGACTTATATAGTCACAACACTGGCGACGAAGATTCTAAACATACATTTTATAACACTGACGTTGAGTATTCATTCGAACATGAACCAAACCTGTGTTTTACAACGCTGTGAGCAAAGATTCGACCGTATATATCATAACACTGACGCTGTCCGAGGCCACTGCATGGGGACCCCATGCTAAAAAGACCCTGGAAGATTACAGAGAACTCTTCAGGGGAAAGTACAAGGAGTACACGGAGGGCAGTACCATTCGACTTGTCCCCGGTACTCTGAAGTACCTGAAGAGGAAAATTGTCTCCCTGGTGACAACGGATGCTAAACTGAAGGGAGTCACTAGGAACAAAATGTTACGGATGCTGGTAGATCTTAAAATACCAGCGACCTACATCAGAGAGAAGTCATATGCGATGTGGGGCATCCTGCTCCAAACCCAGCAGGAGGCAGAAAAGGTCGCAAAAGGAGACGTTTGCTGGAAGGACCTGCAACTCAAGCCGGAATACCTGGAAAAGAAGGAGGACGATGTTACTATTCTCGGCGTCCCGTGCTGTGTCAGCGCTGATCACTTAGGCACAATAATGTCACAGTATGGAGATGTCGCACAGGTTATTCCGGTCCGTGGGCCCCGCAACATCCTAACGGGGGGATTCAAATTTCGCATGAGGTAGGAGCGCTCAGGATTTCAGAAGATTCCCGCTCAACTCAAGTGTGAGAACTGGACGATGTCCATCATAGTAGAGGGACGGAGGCCACATTGTTATCATTGCAAGACGCCGGGGCATATGTCAAAGGACTGCCCCAAGAGGAACACCTCGAAGACCCCGTCGACCGTGCCAGCAAGAGCTCCAGCCGCAGCAGCAGCAGTAGTGGCGGAGAAGTCCAAGGAGGGAGACCCATCAGCATGGAGCACTGTTGCCTCAGAGAGGGGAAGGAAGAAGCTCCCTAACCCCAACCTGCCAGTGGAAGCTCCAGCCCAAGTTCCTTCACCGTCGGTGAAAAGGAAGCTCCCGGACCACTCATCAGAGTTGGAGGAGGAGTCGACGGCTAACGGGGAGACGATGACGGTGGAAGACCCGGTAGAGCCTAAACCAAAAGACTCTATTCAGCATATGGCAATGTTTGTAGTTGTGGCATCTCTTTGTTAGTGAGACGCACCCTGTCTGCGACGGTGAGCGTTGTTCATGCGGATGCCGTAGGATGGCTGGTCGTGATCGATGTTGCCGTTGAAAGCAGCAAGTTTCGGATCGTTGCGGTTTATGTGCACAACATTGCTGACGAGACGGTTTCCTTTTTTCGACGATTGGAGGCGTTCCTCAGGAGTCCGGAGCGAGTAGTTTTAATGTGAGACTGGAATGCCATCCTAGACCCCAAGATAGATAAGGTCGGTGGGAATAGAGGGTTTTCGTGGTTTGAGAGCAGTCTGTCTGACCTGATGGCCTCATGCGATCTTGTCGACAGATTTCGCGTTGATCACCCAGGGCGGGAGATGGTGACGTGGTATACTAGCGCGGCCTTCTGTCGGAGTACTTACTTGAACAGAATGTTAGTTAGAAGAGGCGACGTAGATTTCATATCTTGTCCCACGTTCACTTGGTTAGGACATTCGGACTATAAATTGGTTATGGCCCGTTTGAACTTAAGCGCTAGGCCTAGGTTGGCTGGGTACTGGAAGTTGAATACCTCCTTACTGGAGATACGCGACTTCTGGGAACAGTTAACGTTACTACTCCAGCGGGGATTAGTGGGGGTGGTTACTGGGAGTAGGTACTGGGTTAAAACTTAGGCTCGTGTTAGAAGCTTTTGTGTCCGCTACAGCCAGCGCCTCGCTCAAGATAGGGCTAGGACGCAAAAACGTGTAGAAGATAAGATGACTCGGGTGGTGGCGGGGGACCCCCTAGAGATAGCGTTAATTAAGGGGGACCTCAATCGCTTGGCCAGCGAGCGATATGAAGGTCAAGTAGTTAGAGCAAGGTTAAAGAAAGTCTCTAACGAAGCCGTGAACCTTGACGCTATTGAGCGTAAGGCTGCTTCGCGTTGTGAGTCAGATGGGTACATTCGGAAGGTTAAAAACCTGGAAGGACATACCCTGGTATCGTCTCGTGAGATTTGCGAAGGGTTCCGCGAACAACTGGAGAAACGCTTCACCCAACTACCCAGACTCCGCGGCCAGGAGTTTGACAGCTATTTGGCTGACTCGTCCCGCCTCGAGGGGGCTCGAACAGCAAGCTGTGATGACATGGTTACAGAGGGTGAGATTTTTACTGCGTTGAAGCAGGTCGGCTTGAACAAATCTCCGTGACTCGATGGTCTGCCATACGAAATGTATTTGCGGCTATCGCCCATGTTTGTCCCAATTCTGAAGGATGTATTTAATCACTGGTTTATTCAGGAGTCAATTCCTGGACAGTTAACCAAATGAGTGGTCACATTACTAAAGAAGGGGCACCAACCTGGCGGGGGGAATTAAAGATTTTGACCGGCATTCTTGCGAACCGCCTGCATGTGGTTATTGATGATTTGATCAAGCCTGAGCAGAACTTTTCTGTGAAGGGGGGGGGGGGTCGATTCAGAACAACTTGCATTTGATTCGCACGATCATAGAGAGGACAGAAGACGACGTTGAAGCCGCGCTGATCAATTTAGATCAGTCTAAGGCTTTCGATAGAGTCGACCATGTTTTTTTGAGAGCTATTTTAGTGGCTGCCGGTTTTGGTCCGGATTTCCGCAAGTGGATCTTTGGTCTGTATGACTTGCCGACGGCAGTGGTGCAAGTCAACGAGAAGCGGTCAGAATCGTTCGTGGTTTCTCGTTTCGGTACGTCAGGGGTGTCCACTGTCGTCCCTGCTTTACGTCCTGGCGTTGGAACCCTTGCTTCGCTTATTAAGGGACTGGGCGGCATCACAAGTCCTGCGCGGGGTCGCTATCCCTCCTCGCAATGCGCGAGTCAAGGTTTCCGCGTTTGCCGATGATGTCACCGTTTTCGGGTCGGGCCGTACTGACATTCAAACGGTGATTAAGGCGCTCGCTCGGTACGAAGAAGTTACAGGGGCCAGAGTCAACCGCAGTAAGTCCAACGGCCTGCGGTTGGGTGCCTGGGGCGGGGAGAATGCTCTTCCAGGTGACTTCAGCTGGTCGGATGGCTAGGTCGAATCATCGGCATGTGGTTCGGACCGGGTCTCCAGCTGAAATAAAAACTGGTCGGAAGTACAGACAGAGGTCGAATCGTCAGTCCTGGCTTGGATTCGAAGGAAGCTTTCCTTAAAAGGCAGAGCGGAGACTGCGCAACTTACGTCTTTCGTCTCATACTTTACCGGCTGCCTGTACTACCCCTGCCTGCAGCCCGCCTTCACGCTTTCACGCGCTTGCTCTTCTCGCTTCTTTGGAAGGGCCGGAAAGCGTACGTCTTCAGACAGGTCTGTACTCAAGTTCTGAGTGTGGGAGGCTTGGGGATGCCTGACTTGGCAATTCACCGACATGCCTAGAGACTGCCTATCCTGAGTGGGACTTTGATGGAAGACACTCCGTGGGTCCCTGTGGTCGGGAGCGCCTTTCCCAACCTCATACCCGACCTCTCGGTCGAAGGTCGACATAAACCGAGAGGGGAGCCCTTGTTCTTCGCCGAATGCAGAGCCGCGCTTAGAGCGTTGCCGGGGTCCAGTGAATTTGCCTGGTCTAGGAAGAAACTATATCGGGATCTAGTGGAGGGTACCACTTCAGACCCACTTGTGGAGCGGCTTTGAATGTCGAGGGAGGAGGCCCGCTCTCAGTGGAGTTGGGCGCCAGGCCAGAATTATCTCATCAATTTCGAGTATTCTCTGACCTGGCGACTGGTTCGGAACGCACTGCCCCTCTATGGCAGATTACGCAGAGATGGTTTATAGGAGTTCCCTTATGCCCGCGCTGTGAAGACGACGACGAGGAAACGGCCGAGCAAGCCTTCTTCACTTGCAGCAAACTTCGACGTCTCTGGGAATATGTCAGAGAGGTGACAGCGCGCATCGACGCCGAACAGCCGATGGTCCTGGATGTGGCATCTGTCATCAACAATGCAGCACCGCCGATGTCTGGGGAGAAACGAATGGTGTTTCTAGCCATCCTAGCTGTAGTGAGACTAGTGATGTGGGTTACACGTCTCGATGAGGTTCATGGGGTTGGATCTGTTTCGGATCGTGAGCTGGTAGTTTATTTTAAACACCAACTTAAAGTGAAGATTAGATGCGATTGGAAACGATCACATCGCCTGGATTTCAATAGATGGGTGCCTGGCACTAGTTTGTGCATTCGACGAGGCGCCAAGTTTGAGTTCGTGTTCCCTCCATAGTTATGGCAAACGCGGTACTGGGTTCTACGGAACCCACCCCTATAGAGTGTTTTCATTTATTTAAAAAAACGGGAAAAACTCTAAACTAGTAGGAATGAGAGATATCCTGTTCCTATTTTATTTTTGCCGGCACCAGAGAGCTTCGAAAGATTCCCACTTCCACTGTTTTATTTTGTCCCGGGTCTTTTGAAACCTTTGGCATTATTATCTTGGACGACGCCATCCACCCCTGATCCCATTCCCGATGAATTTAATGTCTTGTTGAAAAAAAAAAAAGGTTTACTTTGAAATTTTTTTGCAAATATAAATGTTAAAAGCTTGTCTCAGTTATCCCCGACCCCCTTCCCCCTTACATAACTGGCGTCATGCCTAAGGTAAATACATTCCAGAGGATGTACTTTTTATTTAATAAAGAAATAAATGTCCCCAAGGAATGTATTTGCCTAAATACATTCTCGGCCTTTTGGCCAAGAACAAAGTGTAGTATCTGTTCCGTGGATACTACACCCTATAGACCGGTATCGTCAAGGCTTTCGGGGCTTGATTCCACTGGTATATGGGTCTGTCCTGTACAGTTCTAGGAGGTCCACCCTCCCAGGCTTTGCCTCCCCTCTTTGGGGAGGAGAAAGTTTATTGCTTACTGCCTGAGACGCCTCTATCGGGGAATACCGACGGTGTTAACCAGGCGATTTTTAAATGGTCAGAGTGCTCACCTTCTCGGGCGCTGGCTTATCAAATCCCACTTTCCCGACCTTGTGTCACATTTTACCGCTGTGGGAGGTGGATAAATAATCTTGGCTATTTGGCCAAGATCAAAGTGTAGTATCTGTTCCGATGAATACTGCCCCCCATAGAGTGGTATTGTCTTGGCCTTCGGGGCTTGATTTACGCCGGTCTATGGGTCTGCTCTGTGCAGTTCTAGGAGATCCACCCTCTCAGGCCGTGCCTCCCCTCTTTGGGGAGGAGTAAGTTTATTGCTTACTGCCGGGAAATACCGACGGTGCTGCCCAGGTAATTTTTAATGGCCAGAGTGCTCACCTTCTCGGACGCTTGCTTTTCAAGTCCCACTTTCCCGACCCAATATTGGGTTACATCTTACATTGTGGGGGTAAGATAAAACTGTCCTGATGCCTAACCTCCTGGGGAGGGAAATAAAACAGCCGTATAGAAACGGCTTCTTGACCTTTTTGCCACGATCAAAGTGTAGTATCTTTTCCGATGGATACTAGACCCTATAGACCGATATTCCGGTCGTCTGTGGGTTTGTCCTGTGCTGTTTAGGCGGGCCAGCCTCCCAGGGCTTGCCTCCCCTTTTTTAGGTGGAGTAAGTTTATTGCTTACTGCCTGAGGCGCCCCTACCGGGGAATGCCGACGGTGCTGGCCAGACATTTTTTGTAGGCCAGAGTGCTCACTTTCTCGGGCGCTGGCTTTTTAATCCCACTTTCCGACCTTGTATCACATATTCCTGCTGTGTAAAGGAGTTAAATATCACCTCCGAGTAATTAACAAAAAAGCTAAGAGAGAAAACTTTAACAACGCGTGTATAAGAAATATATATATATATATA
This sequence comes from Sepiola atlantica, assembly GCA_963556195.1. Classification (NCBI taxonomy): domain Eukaryota; kingdom Metazoa; phylum Mollusca; class Cephalopoda; order Sepiida; family Sepiolidae; genus Sepiola; species Sepiola atlantica. Next base: position 4,484,758 of record OY744525.1, on the reverse strand, counting down.
TATATATATATTATAATATAAAATCGAATAATAAAATAAGGTGCCAATCAAATTTTATTAAACCATAACAATGTAATTTGTTGAAATAAATAAATAATGTTTATTTATTTTAAACTAAGCTTTCGAATATAAAATATACCTCGTCAGAGCAAAGTGCTTTTTTTTCTTTTTTTCTTCATCGTCTGGTGGTGTTGACTTGGTGAGGAAGAAAATGTCCGGTGTTATCGACTTGTTTGTGAGAAAGAAAAATGTCCGGTGTCTGTGAGCGTTGGTTACGCCATTTTGAATAAGTAGAAAACAGTAGACACATAAACCATTGTTTCGTAAAGGTATGAATATTAAAAAAAAACATAACAATGTAATTTGTTGAAATAAATAAATAATATTTATTTATTTTAAACTAAGCTTTCGAATATAAAATATTCCTCGTCAGAGCAAAGTGCTTTTTTTCTGTTTTTTCTTAAAATATATATACATATTATATATATATATATATATATATATATATATATATATATATATATTGTGAGAATCCCACTGATTGGCTAAGAGACCAACAAAGAAACAGGGATGAGTCATCTTATAGAAAACAGAACAATAGAATAGGAAATAGGAAGTAAAATCAACCGAACTATTGTTTGTGAGAAGCCCGACAATTGGCTAAGAGAATAACAAAGGATCTGATTAGTTAACAAGCTAGATGTGTATATACAAAAACCCAGCAAAACTAACCCAATGCATTTTAGCCTGACGATCCCCTCCAAGGATGAAACGCGGAAGTCTCAGTGTAGCTTAATTTCCATAAATATATATTTCATAACTCATTATTTATATATATATATATATATATAAATATATATATATATATATATACATATATATATATATATATATATATATATATATATATATATATATATATATACGGAAATCAATTATATCTGAATAAAAATAGTACATTTCAAAAACGCAATCCTGGAGATTTTCAGGGATCAATAAAATGACAGGCTAAGTTACAGCAAAACAGGCATCCTCCCCCACTGAATATTTGGAATGTTTTACATTTTTTTATAATATTTCACCCCAGACAAGGCAGTGTAGACGTAAAAAGCTACTTAGAATTAGGGAGAAAGTTTTTTGGGGGGTCACCATAAGTTGTGAGGCGAGATGTCTGTTTATATTTGTTTCAAATTTATGCATGTCCGTACAGTCGGGGACACAGGGAGCAGGGAGGAAGTTCCACTGGACGGCAGCACAAGGAAAGAAGCTGTTGGAGTAGAAGGTTCTCTATCATCTGGGGACGTCCACATTGGATCGATGGGACTTAGCTGATTGTTGGGTTCGTATAGTGTATTTACGTCGAGAAGTCACTAGAACAGCAAGTTCATCGGAGCACATTCCATTGAAGTACTTGTAAAACAGGCACAAGGATGCAACATTGCGACGATTACACGGGGGCTGGAACTATTAGATCAGATACCTTGCCTAAGAGAGAGAGACAAGTGGATAGTGCACGAGCCCAGATGTGGCAACAATACTCCATGCATGGGATGATGGTTGCTTTGTAGAGATATAGTATACTGTCAGGTGTGAGAAGTTTTCTAGCACGATAGAGGGAGTCCACTTTCTTTGCAGTGGCAATGTCAAAATAAAGAAAAACAGCTGGCACAAAATGAAAGATTAGGAAACACCCAGAAGCAACAGAAATAAATTATTCGAATTGTCAAATGGCTAGCAAAATGGCAGAAATTAAAATGCATTCTGTCAGAACACAATTTGAAACACCATTGAAAATTTCAATTACGATCTAGATCATGAGGTTACTTCTGCCTCGTATTGCAGGCGTGATAAAGACATATATAATACAGACTGGGAAAACTGTACTGCTTTCAAAAACGTTCGGTTGCTGTCAAGGGAATTAGGTATATTGGAATATACGGAATTTGTAAATTACATTTTACATCAATAGACCAGTGAGCTAAAATAACACAATTTTGATCGAATTATCTAGTTAAAAAATCACGCTTCCACCAGAAATGGAAGGGTTTGAACCTTACAAGAAATGATAATGAGGACTATACGACGTTTGCAAGCGTAGTAAATAAACGGTGTTGAGTTCAGGTTATCGGAATGAAGTGCTTATAACCTTCAATGCCTTATTTTTACACAACGTTTGGCGTCGAACGCAGATTCGAAAGTGAAGAGGGACAATATTTAACACACTGGAAAATGTGCAACATTTTACACTCCACCAAATAGCTGAGGAGTGCCAACGGTTTATTAGTGTGCGTCAGGATTCAAATGGTATCGCGGAAAATTGACTTCACCAGTAACACTCAAAAAGAAATAGTCTGTTCCCGAAACTGTGTTTCAATACCCGGCAGATGCATTGGTACAGAGAAAGACATTCTTTAAATTCGCTGAAACTAAAACTTGTAACGACAGTCACAATTCAAAGAAAAACGCTAAACCTAAAACTTGTAATGACAGTAATACCTTAAAGCAAAACACAAAAACTAAAACTTGCATCAACAGTCACACTTTAAGTAAAAACGCTGAAACTAAGACTTGTAACGACAGTTACGCTTCAAGGAAAAACGAGGAAACTAAAACGTGTAAAGAGAGCCACACTTCAAAGAGTACACACACAGAAAGGGTTTAAACGATTGTCACACTCCAGGAAAATAGACTAAAACTAAAACTTGTAACGACAGTCACACTTCACGGAAAGACGTTAAAACTAAAACGTATAATGGCAGTCACACGTCACGGAAAGACGCTAAAACTAAAACTTGTAATGGCAGTCACGCTTCAAGGAACAACACAAAAAATAAAACTTGTAACGACAGTCACACTTCAAGGAAAAACGCTAAAATAAAACTTGTAATGGCAGTCACGCTTCAAGAAAAAACACAAAAACTAAAACTTGGAACGACAGTCACACTTCAAGAAAAAACACTAAAACTAAAGCTTGTAACGACAGTCACACTTAAAGAAAAAACATTAAAACTAAAATTTTTAACGAAAGTCACACTTCAAAGAAAAACCCTAAACCTAAAACTAGTAATGACAGTCACACTTTAAGGAAACAGACTAAAACTACAACTTGTAACGACAGTTACACTTCAAGGAAAAAAGCTCAAACTAAAAACGTGTAGCGAGAACAACACTCAAAGAAAAACACTAAAACTTTTAACGGCAGTCACACTCTAAGAAAACCACTAACAATAAAAGGTGTAACGACAGTTACTCTCCAAGAAACTTTATTTTATCCAGATGGTTTTGGTCTGGATGTATCATTGCTGCGATAAACTGACTGAAAAAGGTTTCGCCTTATGCAGTAAGAACATGTGTGACCGGAGGAATGTTCATTCTTGCCTCAGTCTCTTGATAATTCTTGTGTGCTATGTCCTTTCTTGTAACTTTGGTTGCCGGCCTCTTTTCTGTTGGTGTATTCCTGTTAGAACTGTATCTCTTTTCTATTGGTGTATTCCTGTGCAGACTGTTTCTTTTCTGTTGGTGTATTCCTGTTAAGACTGTGTTTCTTTTCTGTTGGTGTATTCCTGTTAGAACTGTATCTCTTTTCTATTGGTGTATTCCTGTGGAGACTGTGTTTCTTTTCTATTGGTGCATTTCTGTTAAGACGGTGTCTATTGTCTGTTTGTGTATTCCTGTAAAGACTGTCTCTTTTCTGTTGGTGTATTCCTGTTCTGACAGTGTCTCTTTTCTGTTGGTGTATTCCTGTTAAGACTGTGTCTCTTTTCTGTTGGTGTACTCCTGTTAAGACTGTGTATCTTTTCTATTAGTGTATTTCTGTCAAGACCGTGTCTCTTTTCTGTTGGTGTAGTCCTGTTTAGACTGTGTCTCTTTTCTTATGGTCTATTCATGTTAAGACTATGTCTCCTTTCTGTTGGTAAGTTCCTGTTAACACTGTGTCTCTTTTCTGTTAGTGTATACGAGGTAACACTATGTCTCTTTTCTGTTGGTGTGTTCCTGTAAGGACTGTGTCTTATTTCTGTTTGTGTATTATTGTTAAGTATGTGTCCCTTTTCTGTTGGTGTATTCCTGTTAAGTATGTGTCCTTTTTCTGTTGGTGTATTCCTGTTAAGACTGTGTTTCTTTTCTGTTTGTGTATTCTCTGTACGGACTGTATCTCTTTTCTGTTAGTTTATTCCTGTTAAGACGGTGTCTATTCTGTTTGTGTATTCCTGTTAAGACTGTGTCTCTTTCCTGCTGGTGTATTCCTGTTAAGACTGTGTCTCTTTTCTCTTTGTGTGTTCCTGTAAAGACTGTGTCTCTTTTCTGTTAGTGTATTTCAGTTAAGACTGTGTCTCTTTTCTGTTTGTCTATTCCTGTTTAGACTGTGTCTCTTTTCGGTTTGTGTATTATTGTTTAGATTGTGTCTCTTTTCTATTTCTGTATTTCTGTTAGGACTGTGTCTCTTTTGCGTTAATGTATTCCTGTTAATACTGTGTCTTCTTTCTGTTGGTTTATTCCTGTAAAGACATTGTGTCTCTTTTCTGTTTGTGTATTCCTGTTTAGACTTTGTTTTCTCTTTTTTGTTTGTGTATTCCTGTTATAACTGTGTCTCTTTTCTGTTTGCTTTACCTGTTAAGACAGTGTCTCTTTTCTGTTAGTGTATTCCTGTAAAGACTGTGTTTAATTTCTATTAGTGTATTCCAATTTAGACTGTGTATGTTTTCTGTTAGTAATTTTGTCATGTAATGATTGTGTCTTTTTCTGTTGGTGTATTCCTGTTTACACGGTTTCTCTTTTCTGTTGATGTATTACTGTTAAGACTGTGTATCTTTTCTGTTGGTGTATTCCTTTTTAGACTGAGTCTCTTTTCTGTTTGTGTGTTCCTGTTAAAACTGTGTCTCTTTAATGTTAGTATATTCCTGTGAAGACTGTGTCTCTTTTCTGTTGGTGTATTCCTGTGAGGACTGTATCTCTTTTCTGTTTGTGTATTCCTGTTAAGACTGTCTTTTTTCTTATGGTGTATTCCTGTTTTGACTATGTCTCCTTTCTATTGGTGTATTCCTTTACGACGGTGTCTCTTTTTCTGTTGGTGCATTCCTGTAATGACTGTTACTTATTTCTGTTAATGTATGCTTGTTTAGACTGTGTCTCTTTTCTGTTGATGTATCTCTTTAACGACTGTGTCTCTTTACTGTAAGTGTATGCATGTTAAGACCGTGTCTATTTCTGTTGGTGTATTCCTGTTAAGAGTGTGTCTATTTTCTGTTGGTGTATTCCTGTTAAGACTGTGTCTTTTTTCTGTTCGTGTAATTCTGTTAAGACTGTGCCTCTTTCTGTTTTTGTATCCATGTCAAGACTGTATCTCTATTCTGTTATGGTATCTCTTTTAATACTGTGTCTCTTTTCTGTTGGTGTATTCCTTTTAAGAATGTTACACTTTTCTGTTTGTGTATGCCTGTTAAGACTGTGTATCTTTCCTGTTGTTGTATTCCTGTTTAGGCTGTGTCTCTTTTCTGTTTGTGTATTCCTGTTATGACTGTGTCTCTTTTGTGTTGGTGTATCCCTTTGAAGACTGTGTCTGTTTTCTGTTGGTGTATTCTTGATAAGAATGTGTCTCTTTTCTATTAATGTATTTCTGTTAAGACTGTGTCTCTTTTACGTTGGTCTATTCTTGTTATGATTGTGTATCTTTTCTGTTGGTGTATTCATGGTAAGACTGTGTCGCATTACTTTTGGTGTATTCTTGGTAAGACCGTGTCTCTTTTTTGTTTGTGTATACCTGTTAAGACTCTGTCTCTTTGCTGTTCGTGTATTTTTGTGCGATCTGTGTCTCTGTTCTGTTGATGTATTCCTGTTAAGACTGTGTCTCTTTTCTGTAAATGTAGTCCTGTTAAGACTGTGTCTTTTTTACGTTAGTGTATGCCTGTTAAGACTGTGTATATTTTCTGTTGGTGTATTCTCTGTTAAGACTGTGTTTCTTTTCTGTAAGACTGTGTATTTTTTGTTGGTGTATTCCTGTAAATACTGTGTCTCTTTTCTGTTTGTTTATACCTGTTAAGACTGTGTCTATTTTCTGTGGTTTATTCCTGTTACAACTGTGTCTCTTTTGTGTTTGTGTATCTCTGTGAAGATTGTGTCTCTTTTATGTTGGTGTATTCATGTTAAGACTGTGTCTTTTTTCTATAAGTGTATTCCTTTCAAGATTTTGTCTCTTTTCTATTAATGTATATCTGTTAAGACTGTGTCTCCTTTCTGTTATTGTATTCCTGTTTAGACTGTGTCTCTCTTCTGTTGGTGTATTCCTGTAAAGCCTTTGTCTCTTTTCTGTTAGTGTATTGATTTAAAGACTGTTTCTGATTTCTGTTGGTTTATTCCTGTTAAGACTGTATTTCTTTTATGTTAGTGTATTCCAGTTAAGATTGTGTATCTTTTACTGTTGGTTTATTCCTGTTAGGATTTTGTCTCTTTTCTGTTTTTTTATACCTGTTAAGACAGTGTCTCTATTCTGTGGTGTATTCCTGTTAAGACTGTGTTTTTTTTCTGTTAGTGTATTCAAGTTGAGACGGTGTCTCTTTTCTATTTGTGTGTTCCTGTTAAGACTGTGTATCTTTTCTGTTAGTGTATTCATGTAATGATTGTGTCTTTTTCTGTTGGTGTATTCCTGTTTTGACTGTGTCTCTTGTTTGTTGATGTATGCCTGTAAAGACTATGTGTCTTTGTTGTTTGTGTATTCCTGTTAAGACTGTGTATCTTTTCTGTTAGTGTATTCATGTAATGAATGTGTCTTTTTCTGTTTGTGTATTCCTGTTTTGACTGTGTCTCTTTTCTGTTGCTGTATTCCTGTAAAGACTATGTCTATTTTCTGTTTGTGTATTCGTTTTAAGACTGTGTATCTTTTCTGTTTGTGTATTTCTTTTAAGACTGTTTTTTTTTTCTGTTGCTGTATTCATGTTAAACTGTGTCACTTTTCTGTTGGTGTATTTCTGTAAAGACTGTGTCTTATTTCTGTTTGTGTATTCTTGTAAAGACTGCATCTCTTTTGTGTTGGTGTATTCCTGTTTAGACTTTGTGTCTGATTTCCGTTGGTGTATTCCTGTTAAGACTGTGTGCTTTTTCTGTTGGTGTATTCCTGTTTAGACTGTGTCTCATTACTGTTTGTGTATTCCTTTTAAGACTGTGTCTCTTTTTTTTTGGGTGTATTCATGTACAGACTGTGTCTATTTACTGTTGGTGTATTCATGTAAAGACTGTGTGTCTGTTGTGTTGGTGTATTCCTGTTTAGACTTTGTGTCTGTTTTCTGTTGGTGTATTCCTGTTAAGACTGTGTCTCTTTTCTGTTGGTGTATTCCTGTTTAGACTGTGTCTCATTACTGTTTGTGTATTCCTTTTAAGACTGTGTCTCTTTTCTGTTACTGTATTCATGTAAAGACTGTGTCTATTTACTGTTGGTGTATTCCTGTTAAGACTGTGTGTCTTTTCTGTTGGTGTATTCTTGTTTAGACTGTGTCTAATTACTGTTTGTGTATTCCTTTGTAGACTGTATCTCTTTTCTGTTAGTGTATTCATGTAAAGACTGTGTCTATTTACTGTTGGTGTATTCATGTAAAGACTGTGTCTCTTTTCTGTTTCTCTATTCCTGTTGAGACTATGTTTCTTTTCTGTTTCTGTATTTCTGTTAGGACTGTACCTTTTTTGCGTTAATGTATTCCTGTGTCTTCTTCTTGTTGGTCTATTCCTGTTAAGACATTGTGTGCTACTTTTCTGTTGGTGTATTCCTGTTTAGACCTTGTTTTCTCTATTCTGTTTGTGTATTCCTGTTAGGACTGTGTCTCTTTTCTGTTGATGTATTCAGTTTAAGACTGTGTCTCTACTTGTTGGGGTATTCCTGTTAGGACTGTGTCGCTTTTTTGCTGGTGTATTTCTGTTTAGACTGTTTTTCTATTCTGTTGGTGTATTCATGTTAAGACTCTGTCTTTTTTCTGTTGGTGTAATCAGTGTTAAGACTGTGTCTCTTTTCTGTTTGTGTATGCCTATTAAAGACTGTGTCTCTTGTCCATTATTTTATTGCTGTTAAGACAGTATCTCTTTACTATTGGTGTATTCCTGTTAAATTTGTGTCTCTTTTCTGTTAGTGTATTCAATCTGGCCTTGCGATTTTAACACATTTACCTTCATATCTCGATGCACCGTGGGAGGAGAAGGACTTCTTATTTGTTTTCCTCGAATTACGTAAAAAAAAGAAAATTTTCTTAGTTTCATTTTCATAAAAGCGATAAGATTTATAATTGCTATATTTGAACTTTTAATTCTGATCAACTTTCTCGGAATAACAAAAACCAGACTTTTATAAGAACTCCGTTGGTGCGGAAAGAATATCTGTTGATCTTTTGAAAAAAAATACTTGTTATGTATTGTTAATTTGTCTTCGTTGTTTATACAATATGTGATTATAATTTGTAATACGATGTGTTATTCATTTATATGGAGTACAGGTTGTTTCTCCTTTCACCGGATTTTCAACGTTTTCACATTTTACATTCGTGGTTGAATTACGTATATGAAACGTTCAATGTCCTTGTACCACAATTATAACACCCCCTATTTTTCATGTCTACTCCCAGAATGACTCAGCATCTGTTTCCTGTCTCTCTCGGAATAAAGCCTGGCTTCGACCAGTATGTCTCCTCTCACTCCTACACTTGCGTTCTCTTAACTTCTTAAATACATCATAAAGTTTAAAGTAGTATTACGTTCAAAATATTAATTTTTGTTATATTTCCTTCTTTGGGCTTTGCTGCTAAATGTTCAAATATTATGTACTGTCACGCTTAAGTTTAAAATATTGCTGTCTTTTACGTGTCACGTTTAACCAATAAATATTACGTCTTCGTCAGTTATGCTTAATTTTTATATATTATTTTCTATCATCTATCTAGTTTCAGTTGAAATATTACGTTTCTTGATCTGACACGCATCACTTTCTTTGATGTTCACGACTAAGTATAAAATATTACGTTCCTTGTTCTGTCAAGTTTCAAATATCACACTCTCTGACCTCTAAGTTTTAAATTTTAATGGTGCTGTTTTAAGTGTCCGATCATTTATTGATGCTTTCAAGTATCATTGTGAACGCGCCTTTCGAATCGACAGTATTTTTAATATTAAAATATGTTGTTTCTTTTTCAGGGATATGTTCCGGATTTGGATTCAATAGGCGACCAAGTAGTGAACGTGATCGTGCATCATCACTGTATGATATATTTGGAGGTTGGTAAAGAATATCTTATTTTCGGTAAATACACAAAAAACTTCTTTTTCATTCGAGATTAACATGTTATAGAATTGAATTGACATAATAACAAAAATGATTATGACGTCATGCATAGTGGTATTGCAAGTGTTGGCATTGAACAGTCAAGACATAACTAGTCTAACAAAGCAGAGAAATACACTATACTTTTAGTTACTGTAATCCGGTAATTAATTACAAGTCACTTCTCTTCCACAACGAACAATCTCAATCCTAATCTCGCTCTTCCCTTTCAGTTATCAAATTTCGAACTGAACTGTCTTCAACCATTTGTTTCTTTCTAAAACTAGTTGTTCTTCTCGTATGCAAATGAATGCCACCTATATCAAATCTGGTTACGGGGAATCGGGTTCCCAGCATGCGTAACGGTCCGCACACTTCAAAACTGGTAATTTTATTATTTTCTGTCCATGTTTACAGTAGAAAATATTCAAATCCCTTTGTATTTTATTGACCACAGTTACTCATGTAATAGAGCCGATTCGATTCCGTTTGCCAAACACACACCCAGTGATATAAGGGTAGCAACATCATTAAATCCCAACGAGCCAGGCGGAAAAACACGACCACATTGGAAACTGCTTTATCGTAAAAGCCCGTCTTACTACCACTTTATACCCACTAGGAAAATTTACGTGGAGGGAGCCCAATGGACGTCTTACTTTTTGGTGGGGTCGGTCAAGTTAAAAGACAAGGAATCTGACTTCACTTTGCCTATCAGTTTTTATCATGTTAGCTTATCTAATTAGATGACTAGCAGATAAGTGCTCCCTGTCGGTCGCATTTTCTGCTAGGCTACCGCGTCACCTGGTGTCCACCTGTTACATAAGAATCGAAAGTTTACGCAAGTGCCTCTGGTGTACAAAAGAATCGAAAGTTTACGCAAGCGCCTCTGGTGTACAAAAGAATGGAAAGTTTACAGACGAGCCTCTGGTGTACAAAAGAATCGAAAGTTTACAGACGAGCCTCTGGTGTACAAAAGTATCGAACGTTTACAGACGCGCCTCTTGTGTACAAAGGAATGGAAAGTAAACAATGACGATGCCCCCCGCTTCCCTCTCACAATGACGGCATTTCCGGTAATGCCTGGGAGGAATATATCATGACGAATGAAAACATACTACACAGAATAAATAGCTGGATTAAATCGAGTTAGTTTTTAATTAAAAACTACGAGTTGATGCCTGGGAGCATGATATAATGACAACAAAAGTTTACGTACGCGCCTCTGGTGACAAAAGAATCGAAAGTTTACATGCACAATTAAATAAGCGTAAACCTAAATAAAAAGAAACAATGACGATGCCACCCGCTTTCCTCTCAAAATGACATAATTTCTGGAAGAATTATTCTTCAGTTTTCCAAATTAATACATTGAAGTTTTCATGTAATTATTTCCCTTTAAACAGAAAGTCTAAATAAGCTTTAAATAGGCGTTGTTTTTTTTATAACATTTCTTTAATTAATTATATTAATATTTTTTTTATTAAACCCTAACCCTAACACTACTAATGAAAATATTACAAATACACATGTAAATTTGACAATACCCGTTATAACTGTATATTTCCGAATATTAATTTATTAGAACCTGAAAACAAATTAATTATGTACAATCGAAAAAAAAACGCATGTCGTTTCGGCCATTTTCGTATAACTATATATACGACTTCACGGAAATATATTTCAGTGAGATTACTTTTACGGGCCTACTGAAAACATCAAAGTTGTTGTTCGAATCGCAGTCTCGGCTTCAGATTGGTTAATTTATTTATTATTTAACCTAAAAAGATTTTCCCCAATGTATTTCTTACGTTTACTAAAAATATGTGCTACGGACAGACAGAAATCCTGACATCGTGACAGAGAATGTTCCCATTATGTTATGAGGACATTTTTAGAAAAAATAAGAATATCTAACTTTTCATGAACACTAACGCAAGGGCAAAGGAATGGTGATACGTAGCTGAGAAAGAACTTCTATAAAAGTTTTAAATATTCAAGATAGTAGTGACAAATACTTGACAATCTCTCTTCCTTTTCTCTTTAAAAGTACTATTGTAAATAAGTTATTAGGCTGTTAGCAAAGTGTACATGAATTTTATTCACTGCTTCAACCTTTTTGCCATGTCTTAAAAGTTACTATCAAGCGAGGGTTGCCAAGTTGAATGAGATTATTTTTTTTGTTGACATTTTTCTGTTACTCTGTTCATGATCGTCTTGAACGATTGGATTCTATTAAGGGTAACACATAGGTAAACTGGATAAAAAAGGGATTAACACGTTCCCGTTAATCTTCAATGACTTTAAGTTTCACTTTTCTTATCCAGATGGATTCTGTTGATATTTAGGTGCTACTCTTTATATTATGTGGAGAGGGCTATTAGAGCATCTATTTAATAATCTAGATGGTATACACCTAAAGAGCTTTATTTAATGCAAATATGTCATTAGTGTATATGCTATTGCAGATATCCGGGTACTTTGACTGGTTATTTACATATACAGTGAATAAATAAACTACAAATCTTGTGGGAGTTCTTTGTTCTTGATTCTTCATCTGCTTTGGCATTTCTATAACAATTGGTGTGTGATTAGTGATTGATCATACAAATACTGCGCCTGCGATTTTCTTTGCTGAAATCCCGTCCTCAGTCTATTAAGTTATCTCTAGTACATCAGTGCAACAGGATCAAATAAGTAAAGCAGTGCAGTTACAAGCAGAGATTGCACAAATTAGGATTGACCAATTTGCTGGTGAAATAGAGGTGATATAATTGAGACTTTCAAGATAATTAATAGCATTTCTTACTATAATGGGAATTTTTTTAGTATTTCTCCTAGATATAAAAGGTTATTGTCAAGGCAGTTTTCAAAAACTAGATCTATTAACAAGTAAGGTTTTTTTGCTCACAGAGTCATATGTCTTTTGGAAAAAGTTGCTAGATCGGATAAACAACATTAATAGCGTGGATCACTTTAATATTAGGCTGGATAAATTCAGAGTAAGTGGTAGAAGAGAGTAATTGAGGGGGAACTTTTGGGAGTTATAAAATATTTAACATAATTTGATCTGGATATCGATACTGTACTAAGAGTTTAATTAAAGGGAAGATGCCAAAAAAGAATAATGAACAAATAAAGTGTATTAAACCCAGCTTAGTCTGATAAAAAGGGTTCCACGTGTTAAGACACATAATAATATCACCTGTTCACTGTAAGACATGCAATCAACATATTAACATTAGGTACACCCTAATATCATCAGTTCGCTGTAAAGCATGTAATACACAGATTTACATTGGACACAGACTACTATCATCCGTTCACTGTACCGCATGCAATCAACATGTTGACATTGGACACATACTAATATCATCCGTTCGCTGTAAAGCATGCAATAAACATATTAGCATTAGACACATACTAATATGATCCGTTCGCTGAAACGCATGAAATCAACATATAAACATTGGACACAGACAAATATCATCCGTTCACTGTAAAGCATGCAAGAAACATATTAGCATTGGACACAGACTAATATCATCCGTTCGCTGTAAAGCATGCAATCAACATGTTAAAATTCAACACAGACTAATATCATCCGTTCACTGTAAAGCATGCAAGAAACATATTAGCATTGGACAAAGACTAATATCATCCGTTCGCTGTAAAGCATGCAATCAACATATTAATATTGGACACAGACTAATATCATCCGTTCACTGTAAAGCATGCAAGAAACATATTAGCATTGGACAAAGACTAATATCATCCGTTCGCTGTAAAGCATGCAATCAACATATTAATATTGGACACAGACTAATATCATCCGTTCACTGTAAAGCATGCAATTAACATATTAGCATTGGACAAAGACTAATATCATCCGTTCGCTGTAAAGCATGCAATCAACATATTAATATTAGACACAGACTAATATCATCCGTTCACGGTAAAGCATGCAAGAAACATATTAGCATTGGACAAAGACTAATATCATCCGTTCGCTGTAAAGCATGCAATCAACATATTAATATTGGACACAGACTAATATCATCCGTTCACTGTAAAGCATGCAATTAACATATTAGCATTGGACAAAGACTAATATCATCCGTTCGCTGTAAAGCATGCAATCAACATATTAATATTGGACACAGACTAATATCATCCGTTCACTGTAAAGCATGCAAGAAACATATTAGCATTGGACAAAGACTAATATCATCCGTTCGCTGTAAAGCATGCAATCAACATATTAATATTGGACACAGACTAATATCATCCGTTCACTGTAAAGCATGCAAGAAACATATTAGCATTGGACAAAGACTAATATCATCCGTTCGCTGTAAAGCATGCAATCACCATATTAATATTGGACACAGACAAATATAATCCGTTCACTGTAAAGCATGCAAGAAACATATTAGCATTGGACAAAGACTAATATCATCCGTTAGCTGTAAAGCATGCAATAAACATATTAACATTGGACACAAACTTATATCATCCATTCAATGTAACGCAAGCTATCAACATATTAACATATTAACATTGGACACAGACTAATATCATCCGTTACCTGTAACGCAAGCAATCAACATATACACATTGGAAACAGAGTAATATAATCCGTTCGCTGTAATGCATGCAATCAACAGATTAGTATTGGACACAGACTGATATCATCCGTTATTTTTTAATACATGCAATCAACTGATTTGCATTAGACACAGACTTGTATTATTCGTTCGCAACATATAAAAATCGGACACAGGATAATAACGCATGCAATACATATTAGCATTGGACACAGACTGATATGTTCGCTGTAAAGCATTCAATCAACATATTAGCGATGAACACATAATGATATAATCCGTTCGCTATAAAGCATGCAATAAACATATTTACATTGGACACAGACTGATATCAAATGTGCGCTGTAAAGCATGCAATCAATATATTAGCATTGGACACAGACTTATATCATCCGTTCGTTGTTAAGCGTGCAATCAACATATTTGCATTGGACACATACTAATATCATCCGTTCTCTGTAAAGCATGCAATCAACATATTAACATTGGACACAGACTAATATAATCCGTTCGCTGTAAAGCATGCAATCAACATATGAACATTGGACACAGACTGATATAATCCGTTCGCTGTAAAGCATGCAATCAACATATGAACATTGAACACACACTGATACCATAGGTTCGTTGTAAAGCATGCAATCACCATATTAGCTTTTGACAGATACTGATATCATTCGTTCGCTGTGAAGCATGCAATGCACAGATTAGCATTCGACACAGACTGAAGTCATCCGTTTGCTGTAAAGAATTCAATTAACAGATTAAAATTGGACATAGACTGATATTATCCGTTCGTTGTAAAGTATGCAATAAACATATCAGCATTGGACACAGACTGATAACATCTGTTCGCTGTCAAGCACGCAATCAATATATAAACATCGGACACTAACTGATACCATCCGTGCGCTGTAAAGCATGCTATCAACATATTAGCATTGAACACATACTGATATCATCTTTTTGCCTCTAAAGATTACAATAACAAGATTAGCATTGGACACAGACTGATATCATCCGTTCGCTCAAAAGTAGAATTAACCAGATTAGCTTTGGACACAGACTAATATCATCCGTTCGTAATAAAGCATGCAATTAAATATTAGCATTGGACACAGACAAATATCATCCGTTTACTGTATAGCATGCAACTAGCATATTAGTACTAGACGCAAGCTAATATCATCTGTTTGCTGTAATGCATGCAATCAACGGATTTTCATTGGACACAGACAAACGTCATCCGTTGGCTGTAATACATGCAATTAACATATCAGCATTGGACACAGACAAATATCATCAGTTCGCTGTAAAGCATGCATGCAACATATCAACATTGGACACAGACTACCATCATCATCCGTTCGCTGTAAAGCATATACTCAAAAGATTAGCATTGGACACAGACTAATATCATCCGTTCGCTGTAAATCATGCAATTAGCATATTAGCATTGGACACAGACAAATATCATCTGTTAGCTGTAAAGCATGCAATCAACATATTAGCATCGGACACAGACTAATATCATCTGTTCGTTGTAATGCATGCAATCAACAGATTAGCATTAGACACAGACTAACATCATCCGTTCGCTGTAAGGCATGCAATCAACACATAGTCGCATTGGCCACATACTAATATAATCCATTAGCTGTTTAGCATGCAATGAACATATTAGCATTGGACAGAGACTGATATCATTCGTTCGCTGTAAAGCATGCAATCAACAGATTAGCATTGGACACTGACTAATATCATGCGTTCGCTGTAAAGAATGCAATAAACATGTTAGCAATTGACACAGACTAATATCATCCGTTCGCTGTAACGCATGCAATCAACATATTAGCATTGGACACAGACTAATATCATCCGTTCTCTGTAAAGCATGCAATCAACATATTAACATCGGCAATTATTATTTTGAGTCTTAATCTGGGAATTGTATGCTGTAAATTATATTTTTATGGAGGACGGATTTCCATGACGTTGTTCCACCGTTAATAAAGCAATAGTAAGTTTAAAAGTATGGTTAAATTGATCGTCAGGTATTCCGTAATATTCGGATAAAAGGGGTCAGATGTGATTTCAAAGATGCACAACTTGGTCCTTCACTAATTCTATAGATTTAATGATTTTAACTACGCACCAGACTCGTTTTCCCAGGATATAAATTATCATTTATATCTTATCTTCAGTATTTTGGGACCCTAGATAAATTTCACGCATTAATATTCCCTATACTGGGGCCACTGAAAATAACCGCCTATGATAGCACCAAATTTCACACATTAATATTCACTATACTAGGGCCATTATAAATTATCGCCTATGATCGCACCATATTTCCCACATTAATATTCACTATACTGGGACGATTATAAATTATCGCCTATGATCGCACCATATTGCACACATTAATATTCACTATACTAGGGCGATTATAAATTATCGCCTATGATAGCACCACATTTCACGCATTAATATTAACTATACTGGGGCGATTATAAATTATCGCCTGTGATAGAACCACATTTCACGCATTAATATTCACTATACTGGGGCGAATATAAATTATCGCCTATGATAGCACCAAATTTCACGCAGTAATATTAACTATGCTGGGGCCATTAAATATTATCGCCTATGATAGCACCAAATTTCACGCATTAATATTAACTATACCGGGGCGATTATAAATTATCGCCTATGATAGAACCACATTTCACGCATTAATATTCACTATACTGGGGCGAATATAAATTATCGTCTATGATAGCACCAAATTTCACGCATTAATATTAACTATGCTGGGGCCATTAAATATTATCGCCTATGATAGCACCAAATTTCACGCATTAATATTCACTATACTGGGGCGATTATAAATTATCGCCTATGATAGCACCAAATTTCACGCATTAATATTAACTATACTGGGGCCATTAAAAATTATCGCCTATGCTAGCACCAAATTTCACGCATTAATATTAACTATACTGCGGCGATTATAAATTAGCGCTTATGATAGCACCAAAGTTCACGCATTAATATTCACTCTACTGGGGCGATTATAAATTATCGCTTATGATCGCACTAAATTTCACGCATTAATATTAACTATATTAGGGCCATTGATAAATTATCGCCTCTTCAATATAATGGGTCTATGGATAAATTATCGCCGATGTCTGATCTGAAGTTCGTACATTTGTCTTAAATACACTGAGATCATAGATAAATTATCGACTATTGCATTCATCAATTTCACGCATTCCACGTATTTTTTATTTAGTTTTAGAATATATAGTCAAATATACATGTAACATGAAGTAATTATAATGGCTCAATAGTATACGGCTTAATATGGTATACAATTTAATAAAAATATGGAATATATATATAAGCATATATATATATATATATATATATATATATATATATATATATATATAGCAATAGATAAAGTGAAAGAATAAAATAAGGTGCGAATTAAATTTTATTACAATTTAATGTCTAGGCAAAGTATTTCAAAGTCCTTCACTCATCAGTTTTCAAAGAAAATCTTCTCCTTAGAGGACCATTACCGCAATGACATTACTGCAGGTAATAAAAATTACATTTTGAAAATATATAAAAAATATATATATAAAAATACATAAAGGTATATAAAACATCAAATATATCGGCCCACAACATACTTATTTGTAAACCTATACAGTTCATCCAAGCCATAAAGTTTAAAACAGCTTCAGGAAAGATATCAAAGAGGTTGGTTAAAATATAATCCAATATGTGAATGGTGGTCCAAAAACGAAAGATTTGTTTGGTATCGATGCAGTATATAACAGTGAAAAGTATATTCAAGGTGAATGCAAATTAATAAAACGATAGAGAAAACAAATTATATGAAAAGTTCAGAAAACTCACTTGGTGTTGAATACCATAATGTCCAAATTCAGGGTTCTTATGAGCTGATAGGAGTAATGCAAACCATAACTTACTGGTTATAAACAATCTCCGCTAAAGCCAATTCGAATAAAATTAAACTGACCTGATGTATTCGGCCATCTTTTTCTTCAGGGTCCGATAAAACTACTCAAAAGAAAAAAAATACATTTGAGGGTAATAAAGCTCGCGCAAGCCCTGTAGACAGCGCCAAATGTAATGTTTTATCCACTCACATGTGGTGCATGCCATGCCGCTCTTCTAATTCTCCGGTTCCTAGACAGCATACCGGGACACCTTCTTTCTCAACTAATTACCGTTTGTTTATTCGGGTTAGCGCATCTTCTTTGTTTATCTCTGAAGGCACACACACTGCCTTTATTCGCAATCCAAATTCCGATATTAACTCGCAAAGTATTTCAAATCTCTGCTTCACAATCATTTCTCCAGCACCCTTGGTTCGTAATTATCTGCTCTATTCAACTGTAGAGTTCACCTAACTTAGTACCGTTGCGTAATCAGTCCTTATCTCGATGTCTCTTAATCCCCATTGGATAGTTACATTGATGCATTTCAGAACAGCATCTAATTAGACCACGTTAATGTGGTTAAAATCATCCTTTTTTCTTAGCCATGCTGCATCTTCCGCCACTAAACCTTTAATCTCAACAAACACGCCTGATGCAATACTGCTTGTATCACACAACACCACTCCTATTTTTGATTTCAGGTATGTGCCAAGCTCCACTAACAGGGGTCTCCCTCTCTACATCAGCTAGAATCTCTTGCATTACTTTGACAGTTTTGCTATCATCTCTTCCCTCCCAGTGTACACCACTTGCGCTTTTTATATAACTTGCACACCAGCCGCAACCATGCCGCCATAATCTCTGGTGCAACTATAATCCCAAAATCCTAACCGCGTCAGACAGTTGGTTCTTCCCTTATAGCAGACACGCTGTCACTGCCAGAGATCGTTTGCCACATGTAGCTGCAAGTAGGCAGAATAAGGTACACAATCGCAGTTCCTCATGCCAACCGCCTCCATTTTTTCATCTTTTCATCACACACATGTCGCTTCCCGTATGGCATGCTACAAAACGGTTCAATTCCCGAAAGTCTAACACTGGTCTGACTTTATATGTTGTAGCCTAAAACACTGTCATCAACGATAACACACCTTTTTCTTCACCATTTTATGGTAAGAGAATATCGTCCGCTATTCATCTTTCCACCTCCATTCTCAATCTTTGAGTTTTTCTCACACTCCAGAGAATTATTGTAATATTTTACTTAGTTCTGCAACACCTGGAGCTCTCCCATCCATTTCCATTGAACTCTCCATTTCTTTCAATCAAAATCTGTTTTAAATCCTTCGCTTCGATTTTGCAAATTTATGGCTGATGGGCAGCTACGACACAGTATACGTCTCCAAATTTCACCTCAGTTTTGTTTATAGTCACACCATTGCATTGACTACATCCATCCCAATTATGACATCGATCCCGTCAATTATGGTATCTATTACAATCACTTACACCTTCACTCATACTCCGCATACTTTTATCTCAATGCCCATTCCATCAACCGCTTTCACAGTGATACTCCTACAACACCCACTCACAAGTTTGGAGTTGAGTAAAGTGGTGGTGCATCCAGTATCGACGAGCAAGTCCAAATGAATTTTAATATCTCTCCCAACTTTACGATCCTATGTTCAGAACGGTCTCCACGTCTCCAACCGTATCTCCATTTTCCTTCTCTTATTAAAACGAAATGCGACGCATGCAAACCAACTTAATTTGCATAAATCTCTCTCTCGACGCCGTTGCCCGGATCTTCAAATAAAAACCTTATTTGACTTTCTATCGCCTTTCTCCCCCCACTCCTCTTTCTTTTTTGTCGTCAGCGAGCGTTTTCGGGTTCGTCCCCCACACACAGCATACCAGACGCTACCTCTTTGAACGGCACCGACAAGTGTCTGCATTTACGTCAGTCGGCCGCTCTCCGTTACACCCCCCCTAATCTCATGATCACATATGACAACCCGGTGCAGGCCTTTTTAGTCTGCTGCTTCTCCGCGGTAATACGGCTGCGACTTCTTCCTCAGATAACTAGTCCGCAGGGGGAGCAGGCGATGCATTTGTACAAGGTCTTGGACTGTCTGGCCTTCTCCGCGGTGATGCGAGCACAACTTCGTCCTCCGAGGACTCGTCTGCAGAAGAATCACCAGATACATTTGTGCTAAGCATGGGGCTGTTTACGCCTCACATAGTGATCACTCGCGCACTCTGAGTGGACGAATCATTGTCACTTCCACTTTCCGATGTAGTTGAGCCTATAACGGATCGTAGGTCCCTTACGTGCCGAGGCATCCCATCAAGGAGGACCTTCTCTGGGCTAATCACACCTGTAACGCGTCCAACTGCATAAGGGGATGTACACCGTCTATTCGGACTTCTCGTCCAAACACGATCTCCCACCTTGTAACACAGGTGTTGCTGTTCGGGCTCATCGGGGGACACCATATCGATGCCCTTCAGTCTGACCGTGTAACAATGCATCATGTTGGCAGGAGCTGTAAGGGGTGACACATTGTCCTTCGGGGTTGCATTGTAGCAATAAACTGCCTCCATCACTGAACACAGTTTTCTTGCGGCAATCCGCTTCACACTTCGATGGCACCGCTGTGATACCATTACCTGATGGTCTATGTGCACAGCGAAATCGCAGTCGAACTCCCCACTGATTTATAAAGTCTCTAAAACTCTTACTGCCGAATGTTAGGTCATTGTCCAGGAGTATCTCAGTTGGTGGCCTGCGCTCGCAAAATACATTTTCCAATTGGTCGATGATGCTTGCTGCGTCTTGCCGTCAGAGACAACGCCAAATAGAAAACCGTGTAGGCCCACAGTCAATGATCGACAGATAGTGCTTTCCCTGATAATGCGTTTAATTTATCCTCACTCGATACCAAGTATCACTGACATCCAACTTCCCCTTCGGCCAGCACACGGACGGCGGATCGATCGACTGACACTCTTTGCACTCTCTCACTACTGTACTGACGGACGCCTTAGAAATCGTGGGGTCGACCCTGCTAACAAAGTTCCACGTCCTTTTTATGCCAGGGTGACCACTTTTGCGATGGATAGCCCTGATTTGGTCGGATTCTGGACTGGGTGTTGATACAGCACACACATGCCCCTGGGGTTCAGCTGTTTTTCTAATTAAGTTAAACCATCGTTGCGGTACGCGTGTCAGATTGTCCGCTCGGTTATATTCTGACTTTACTAATGTAATACCCACTGACAACCTGTACTCTTCTATCATGCTTAAGAGCGTACCCAGTCGTCGTCTTATCAGCATTTCGCTTGCTGCTTTAGTATGCACTCTGAACTTTCCTGTAAGGGTATCCTTTATCCATTGTGCACACAGGCAGAATCAATAAAAATATGCAATATGGATGCTTCCCATATCAACGCCATATTAATGCCTCTTAGTATAGCATCAAGTTCTGCCAGATTTATGTGCTGAGTATCTTTTGCTTTGCGTATCCAACTTGCATCTTCTATCACAGCTCTATCCTGTTCCAGCAAACCTCCGATCGCCAAAGAGCTTGCATCAACCCAGACCGACCTCACGACCGTCAACACACCACTTGCCTCGTAGGGGTCTTCTTCGTGCACCCTCGCAACAATTACTGTCATCATCGTGGTCAACGGAATATCGTCCACCTCATCGTCCCAGCTCTCGGTAATTGCCACTGCTCTCCTTTTGATAAATGCGGCTGCCAATCTGATTTATCTGCCCACTGGGAAGTGTCCAACTAGTTTTCCACACAAAGAGAACACGGCACGTCTGGTGATGCTGCGTAGCATACTCGGGATCTCGTTACCTCGTTCCCATTTCAGCATATTGCATTCCTGCCAAACTTTCAAGCCGAGTACTCGCGCACCGTCCTGCAGCCGTCTAGGTTCCTTACTCAACAATCCAAAGTCGGCCAGATGTTGCCTCACTTTAACTGCGGACACTATGTTTTCATTTATGAAAACATCATCGATATATGCTGATGTTGCCCGTTGAATAGAGTCGTCCCTCGACAATGCAGCGTCTACAATAGCTCGCATAATGGCTGGTGCCACATTGAGCCCAAAACCCATGCTCGTCAAGCAGTACCACTTCCCCTCCAATATGACAGTCTGATATGGCCACAGGGATTGATGCACATGCACCTGTAGGTAAGCCCTCCGCAGATCGAACACTGATACATTAGAGCCATTCGTTCGCCACTCTCTCAGCTTGTGTGCACATATATCTGCATGTGCTGTGTAGGCATCGACGTGCTCATTCAATTCACGAAAATCCAGAACTTGCCACACCTTAGATTTGTTCTGCTGGAAGATTGTTATTAGCGAGATTAGGCCCTTTGGACTTCCTAGTTTGTCTTCAGAATAGGGAAGTAGTCATCCATTGTTGAAGCTCACGTCTATAGTCCTGGCGGATTTGAGCGGGTACTGCGTATTCAGGCAGCCTGTTGTTGAGTTTACTAGGTGGTTGGTCACCTGACCACTTCCACGATACCGTCCACACTTTTGCCTGTTCGTCAAACACGGCGCTAAAATCGGGTTCCTCTATCGTGATCGCAGCGCAAGCATGTGGACCCATTTTGTAAAAGATGGCTTCGCCAGATTGGTCAATGCGTACCCCACCCAGCATCTTGATAACATCCATCCCATGTAACATGTCAAAACCTAACAGCTGACTGTGTACGACCAAGACATCGACCTTTACAGGGCTCATATCGATTATTGCCAACACAATGGTTCCAACGCCATGACTATGGATAGTTGTACCGTCAGCGGTCATAATGTTCGATCTCCGACAATTCTGAGGACTACATATTGAGCCAGTTACTATAGATCGGGTACATCCAGAGTCCACCAGTGCTCTGCGTTTCTTTCCATAGATCCACACGTCAACGGTAGAGAGCGCCTCTCTTAAATTGACTGAGGAGAGACCGGCACTGATATCCGCCTCCTTTTTCGTTTCCCAGACACTCAGATGCAATGTGGCCTATCTTCTGGCATCTGTAACATTGTATCTTTCCTCGTGATTTATATTTGGGGCCAGTATGCCTTTCACGATACTGATACTGGCAGTTTCTTGCGATGTGGTTTGGTCCAGAGCATTTATAGCACATCATGTTACCACTAGCCGGCACAGTGCGTGATGTTTGATTAGTTTTAAACTGAAGCGGTTGTATAGCTGCCGCAACTAATTCATTGTCGTTCGCCATAATAGCCCGTGCTCTCGTTACAATCTGCCCTAGACTTATATCATCCATTCTCGACGACGCCCGGAGATGTTTCCTTACGTGGCTCGGCAGTCCTGCTACAAAGGCGCACACCATCCATTTTTCTGGAAGTGTCTTCCCAACAAGTAGGGCAAGTCTTCCAAGCTCAGCCAAAAACACATCTACAGTCTCTCCAGGTAGTAGCCGTCGCGTCGTAAAATCCTCATACGCCACAAATGAATCGGTGGCAAATGTGGTTATCAGCGCCTGCTTGACTTGATTCACATCTGCCCTCAGTTCCTTACCTAGCTGTCGATACACAGCAAGAGCTCCCCATCTTAACCGCAAGGAAATAACTTGCGCTACTTCATGAAACTCACATAATTCGCAAACAAGTTCCACTTGTTCGATCCATTCCACTATCGGAAGGTCAGTAATAGTTCCACTAAACTCTGGAATAAAACGAATGTCGAATTGCCTGTTGGTCCTGTTAAGGCCGAGATAGCTTGTAGATAAAATAAAGAAATAGTATTGAAACAGTTAAACAGAGGTGTCGCCAAGATCAAGTCCAAATGAATGTTAATATCTCTCCCAACTGTAAAAATAACGTCGTTCAGTCCAACATAAAAAGATCCACCACTATTCTCTCCTTTCGTTCGCTTTACGATCCCACGTTCAGAACGATCTCCACGTCTCTAACCGAATCTCCATTTTCCTTCTCTTATTAAAAAGAAATGCGACGCATGCAAACCAACTTAATTGGCATAAATCTCTCTCGACGCCGCTGCCCGGATCTTCAAATAAAAACCTTATTTGACTTTCTGACGCCTTTCTCCTCCTACTCCTCTTTCTTTTTTGTCGTCAGCGAGCGTTTTCGGGTTCGCCCCACACACACGCAGCGTGGTCGGAAGTTGACATCCCATTCATGCATGAATTGTTGACTACACAAGGCAGTGTCATTATCAGTTAGGACATGCGGGTGGGCACGTTTAAAAACACACTGATTCTAATTGCCGGATAACTGTTATGCTCTTGTAGCGATCGCAATATTAGAAAACCGCTGCGCCACAATCAATCAGTGTCAAAAAATGGTAACACTTGTAGTTTCTGATGTCCATGCACAGCCGGTTTTATACTTCATGCACACTGAGCTCCCCCCCCCCGTTTTTCCATCGCACTGGAGCTGGGTCTATCGTTTGACATTTTACCCAGTTAACTTCTCTTGCTGTCGCTTTAGACACGAACCGGTTGAGTCTATGCACAAATATAATGTTCGCTTGACTCCAGGATACCAACTTTGTTGATGAACTTTGTTCAGCTGCGTTGAGTTCAGCTTTCCTGTGGCAAGAGAACTCACTGGCTTTGTGGATTCACTCTGTCTGTCTGTCTGTTTGTCTGTCTGTCTGTCTCTCTCTTACTCTCTCTTGCGTATACCCATACACCCATTTCATTTGCCATAGATTAATTATCAGGCAAAGACAGAATAACGTCTTAGTTAACTTTCTAGTCTGAACCTCTACCACACGGCCAACCTAACAGACATGGGAAATGGGGAAATTAAACTATGTTTATGTTTATACAAACAGAAATATTTTAGTAGGCTGTCAGGCACTTCTCTGTCGTATTTGGTCTGCAGAGGTTGACTCTCTGTGAAGAGTACAACCGAAACATGTATGCACATATGTAACCAATTGTGTTTGTATGAATAAAAATGTATACTAAAGAACAGCTCTATTGTTATTGAGCACTTTTTATAAACACTGGAGTTTCAACGGATTTACATCTACATAAACTAATACAATACGTGTACATATATATATATATATGTATATATATATATGTATATATGTGTGTGTGAGAGAGAGAAAGAGAGAGAGAAAGAGAGAGAGAGTGCGAAAGGACAAACGGAAAACATATTTAAATACAGAAGAAAAAAAAGAAACCAGAGATTTGACCAGTTTCGTTCGTATCAGAACAAGTGAAGATTTGAATTTTTTATTTCGATAGCGGTTCAGACATAAGGAACAGACGCACAGCGAGATGTAATTGGTCCATACGAGAAATGTAAACATGTATAAGATATATTTTTGGCAGCTAGGCAATATTATTTTCTTATTCTTTTTTCTCCACCTATGAGCTAGTATTGGGATTTGTTTGGTTCTTTATATATATATATATATATATATATATATATATATATATATATATATATATATATATATATATATATATATATATATAAGTAAGCAAAGTTCATTTATGCACCAAAAGCTAATATTGGCATAATAATGTTTGGTTTACTTTAGGTGAAACGATTCGTAAAATGATTTACCCTGAAGATATCTGTTTTGAAAATGTTATTGAAAATGTTTTATTAGTAAAATAAAAAAAAATCTAGGCTTTTGGAATGTAAATGAAGTTTGCTTACTTATATATGGTAAACATACAGTATTGAAAGTATATGTTAAATATATATGTGACACTTATATGTTTATTAAATAATATATGTTACAGTATTGAAAGTATATGTTAAATATATATTTGACAGTTATATATTTTAATTAAATAATATATGTTACAGTATTGAAAGTATATGTTAAATATATATGTTACAGTTATATGTTAATTAAATAATATATGTTACAGTATTGCAAGTATATGTTAAATATATATGTGACAGTTATATGTTTATTAAATAATATATGTTACAGTATTGAAAGTATATGTTTAATATATATGTGACAGTTATATTTTAATTAAATAATATATGTTACAGTATTGAAAGTATATGTTAAATATATATGTGACAGTTATATGTTAATTAAATAATATATGTTACAGTATTGAAAGTATATGTTAAATATATAGGTGACAGTTATATTTTAATTAAATAATATATGTTACAGTATTGAAAGTATATGTTAAATATATATGTGACAGTTATATTTTAATTAAATAATATATGTTACAGTATTGAATGTATATGTTAAATATATATGTGACACTTATATGTTAATTAAATAATATATGTTACAGTATTGAAAGTATATGTTAAATATATATATGTTACAGTTATATGTTACTTAAATAATATATGTTACAGTATTGAAAGTATATGTTAAATATATATGTGACAGTTATATGTTAATTAAATAAAATATGTTACAGTATTGAAAGTATATGTTAAATATATATGTGACAGTTATATGTTAATTAAATAATATATGTTACAGTATTGAATGTATATGTTAAATATATATGCGACAGTTATATGTTAATTAAATAATATATGTTACAGTATTGAAAGTATATGTTAAATATATATGTGACAGTTATATTTTAATTAAATAATATATGTTACAGTATTGAAAGTATATGTTAAATATATATGTGACAGTTATATTTTAATTAAATAATATATGTCACAGTATTGAAAGTATATGTTAAATATATATGTGACAGTTATATTTTAATTAAATAATATATGTTACAGTATTGAAAGTATATGTTAAATATATATGTGACAGTTATATTTTAATTAAATAATATATGTTACAGTATTGAAAGTATATGTTAAATATATATGTGACAGTTATATTTTAATTAAATAATATATGTCACAGTATTGAAAGTATATGTTAAATATATATGTGACAGTTATATTTTAATTAAATAATATATGTTACAGTATTGAAAGTATATGTTAAATATATATGTGACAGTTATATTTTAATTAAATAATATATGTTACAGTATTGAAAGTATATGTTAAATATATATGTGACAGTTATATGTTAATTAAATAATATATGTTACAGTATTGCAAGTATATGTTAAATATATATGTGACAGTAATATGTTACTTAAATAATACATGTTACAGTATTGAAAGTATATGTTAAAAATATATGTGACAGTTATATGTTAATTAAATTATATATGTTACAGTATTGAAAGTATATGTTAAAACATCTATTTTAATGCATTAATATTATCTATTCTCTCCTTTCTCTGCTTTATGATGAAGATGATCACTTTGTTTGGATCGATTTGTATATATGAATGTCTCCACTCTAAATCTATTTTCATCAGGAATATATAGTGATAGTAAGATAAACATTGGTGGGTGTTATGAAAATAAGCTGTGGAGTGACCTGACACCAGACGAGTTACTGCATTTGGAAAACAGATATAAAGAATACTGTACAGCACCATCGTATCGCAAAAAATTATAAAGACAACTGTTGATGTAAGTATTTTATATCTGGAATTGTTGATGTTCCACAACTCTTCTAGACGTTTTGATATCATTCGGGGTCAAACTGTTTTCTTTTCAAAATCAGACAGTTGTTACAATGTGTTATTTCGTAAGAATAATAATAAGTAAATAAGAAACCAAAGACAGGAATTGAAAAGAATAGGAATTGTATTAAGAATACTTGATTACAATAAGTTGGTCGCCATTACCGACTCTAGGCAGACGTGCTAAGCGGTTCATTAAGCGGTTCTTTTTGGTAAGGGAAAAGGTGTCGACTTCATAGTGACCTAACGAATTGATCTTGTCACTATGGGTGAATCCGGATCAGTCCACAATTACCCCCCCCCCACTCTTCAGCTTTATTTCTTCCTCTTTTTTTCCTATTTTGGTCAATCTTTTGTTGAATTTCTCTTTCTTTTCGTTGAACGTCTTACTTTCAGTAGCAGGAGTAGTAGTAAGGTTTACAGGAATATGTACCGCAAAAACATCGTACAGTACCTCCATAGTGTTCCTCGTGTGATGTATGTTTTTCCATGTATCTGCGTCGAACCATGTATATCAGGCGTCCGATTCTCCTGGTGACAATACCGTCTTGCCAGAACATTTTAACCATTTCTGTAATTCTTAAAAAAGACTTTTTCACCAAAAATAAAATATCTGGTCTTACCATCCATGTTTTCAAATGTTTTTACTTCACTGGCAACAATTTTTCTGTAAGAGTTTTAATTTTTCTTGCGAACATCATATCCGCCGGTGACATATTTCTGTTCGGTGTGACTCTGATTCAGCTCTTTGTTGGCATTACTGACATAGTTATCAAAAATTAATTACTTTTGAAGACGGGTTCTAATGGGTCACCTCACATTTTTATTGATGGGGGCACTGATTCAGCTCCGTGTTTGCAAGAATAGTCAGTATTCCGAGGATGTAGGATGATAGGAAAGATTGTCTTTGTGAAAGTACATGTTGCTTGAGAGAGTTTGTGTTTCTCACATATGCGTGATATTCTATATTTTGCTGGCCTTCTACTCCAGTAGCTTCTTTCCACGTGCTGTCGGCGTCTGGACCTATCTCCCTGCTCCCTGCTTCCACGACGTTACTGACATGCAGAGGTTTAAAACTAATGTAAACATACATCTCGCTACACAGTTCCCAACTTAGTATGATACCCAAAACCTACTCCCTAATTCTCAGTAGCCCCTTACATCTACAGTGGCGGCCTTCCTTGTTTGGGGTGAAATCGGAAATTAGCTTCCTGCATTGAAGATTGCGTAAGAATGAAACATCGATGTCTGTAGGTAATAAATATTAATATTTATTTATAAATATTATTGTATAGCCCTCTTTACTAAGGCTGGGCACTCTGAGTGAATTTAATAACAAGTAGTACTACTAACTTCATTGCGAGATCCAACACGATTTGTTGTTGTTGTCTATCACTCTACGCTGCTTGATGTGAATACTCGCCGACTTAATATTTACATAGTTAATTTTTTCCTAAAATTAAAAGCTAGGATTAATGTCTATCGTGCTGGTAAATGTCTTTTGCAAGGGTTGTTTTTTTTTCGCTAAGTTATTTCGCTGGTTCTCCGTGTGTTAAAATTCTTTACACAAATGGGTGTCTTAGTCACAAACTTAACGGGCGAAGGTGGTGGCTGAAATCTCGTCCGGTTGGGTTCTTCGGCGCACGCCACTTCAGTCTCTCCCGGGCATCAGTTCAACTGTGGGTCGTGCGTGAAAAAAACATTCTTTTATTGAAGCGACAGCATCTTTGTTATCTCTTTTTCTCGCGCGTCTATAGTCGTACACACCCCTTTTCCGCCATCTTACTTCCTGTCTGTCCTCCTCTCTCGAGGAGGGTGGGGACTGGCGTATCACTCTTTTTTACTCAAAATAAATTGGGTTCCCACCGACATCGTAAACAAACGATGACAGGCTCACATAAATGTCTGTCAAGAGTGGTTTGGTCGTGACATCTTCAAAACAACCGTAAGACCAGTGGCTAAAAAAACGCGCCATGCACCCAAACAATAATATCGTGTTATTGATATTTCAGAATTAAAATTGCGATATGGAATTCTCTAATCTCCACCTTCCAGCTGTTAACTGTCCCCTCGCTTCTGGTGGTAATTTATTTTGAATACCTTACACGATTCTGCGAGACTAGCTAGCGTCTTGTTCTGTCATCCGAATAAGTTCATTTCTACGTCAAATATATACCAGTTTTATATTTCCACTTCGTCTCGTCGCAGGACTCTCAGTCGGCGTAGAATCACCACCAAGACGCATACTAGCGCATCACTAGAACCTCGGATACTGTGTCACACCGTGCTTATTAAAAAAATATTTTTGATTTTACCCGGATCAGTTTCCTATATAAATTTAACGTAAACTGATTCCCCACTTTTTGACAATCACAAAAGTTTCCAAAAAATTCCGGACGACCCGGAATTCTTTAGCGATAAGATAGATAATTGTACACAGAGAAAAAGAATAAAATCTGTCCGTAAAATGTGAAAAAAGGCAACATGGTCAAAAAGTGAGGCACCAGTTTACCATAAATTTATACAAGAAACCGATCCCCTCTCTTAAAATAAACAATATTTTAAAAATATATTCCAAAAAACAAATTAAATAATCGCCTAAAAAAATAGAATCTCATTTTCTTTTGGCGGTCGGGATTCAACGGAGAGTGTTAATCCACAAAAATACAAAATGCATCTCGGTGTCAGGGTCGATATAACAAGAAAGGTAACACCGTAGTAAAAAGTTTTAGAATGAAACAAAATTAACAGTGCAAACGTGTATGTTAAATGCACACGATATTCTGATATCACAGGAAGAGTGTCACATCTTATACGCAACAATGTTGTCAGACATTTTCAAGCTATGGATTTCAGTGTTCGGACTGACTTACTCATCTTGGCTGCCATGCTTACAACGTTTCGACCGTTCTGCCCTCCGGCCTTCATCAAGTGTCCTGTATCGAACACGGAAGTCACATAGTCCGAGTAAAGCCCCCCAGAGAGGAGGACATGACCAAGAACTGCATGTAGTTGTAGCAAGGTTTAAAAAGGGGTGAAACATGCCGCCCCCTCAAAATAAGGGTGGAAATGTAGCAGTTTTCTACAAGCCGCCATATTGTTTAATGACTTCTTGGCTGCCTTCTGATTGGTTCAGGCCAATTACTTCCTCCTTGGATTAACCAATCAGTGGCCTTCTTTTTTGCAAGCATAATTATATGAACACTCTAGCCGGTTTACAGACATCCAACAAAATGAACAATTCTTTTTTCCCTCCGGGGGAATGATAATCACGGGCAATTCATAGCTTTTGCCTTCGTCCATACTTATGCACATACTAACCTCTTTCCCTTTTGTTCACGTACTAACGAGGAAAACTCAATAAAGTTGTTATTAAATGTTAGAACTATAGGCTTTCATTTGAAGTCTAGATTGAATATATTCGTGTTTTTATTATTTAGGGTATCAAGTTTAACGAATTGGATTTATCGCGTTTTGCGTTCAAACCTTTCAACTATAGTTTGTCACTTCCATCAAACAGAAGAACATCGAAAAGCATTAACTTGATGGAGGACGGAAAAATCGGCTATAGCCCACCATGTATAGAAGGAGAAAGGTGACCATTGCCGTCTCTGGGATGAAGTAAAAATAATAAACAGTGAGTCTCACTAGAAAGTGAGGAAGCTTAAGGAAACAGCTCACATGCTTGCACATGACAACCTACTGAGCAAACCAAGCATAGAGCTGAATACTATTTGGAGACCTCTAATAGACAAAGAAAACCTTGAAGAACAAACATAGGTTTAACAATACCAACAAATTGATTCTGAATTGTCCTAGTGACACATGGCCGTGAGGTCTAAGCTGTTGGTTCGAAAGTTCAATCCTAAGTTCAATCCTGGGCGAAGGCAGTGAAAGTAACATTTAGCGACAGCAACGGAGAATTAAACAGTGTGTCCCATAGCCAGACAATGGAAGGGATTGGGTTCGATAGTCCAGACAGACGATTCCCGAAGTTGGGTCCCGAGTTCGATACAGGACACCTGATGAAGACCGAAACGTTGTCAGCCAAGATGAGGAAGTCAGTCCGAACACTGAAATCCATAATAAAAACGCCTCATAACATTTCCCTCACTTATTCAAGCATGGGCAAGGCAACCAATCAAAGAGAAAGAAATACGGTTCTGATACATATCTCATCCTGTATCTCTCCATAGGTTACCTGGTGAAGAGAACGGGTCCTATAATGCAAAGAACTACTTCTATAAATAGTATGCATATGTTTGTCTATACTTTCTTTCAAACATGCAATAAAATAGTAATCTAGTGAAATACTCATTTTCATCATTTGGTGGACTTGTAATAAAAATCTCTTGTCTTTACATCTCCTTCTCTCGTTCTCGATCTTTCAATACTATTCCTTTCCGTTCATGCTTGTTATATATATATATATATATATATATATATATATATATATATTACAACAACCTGGTCAGAAGACTAAAAAAACTGATCCTAATAATAATAATAATATTCCATGTAACACATCCACAGGGTAGTTATCCAAAGAATTTCAACCAGGTTTATAAAAAGTGCTCAATATGAAATATAGCTTTTTTATATGATTATTTTTATTTACACATACATGTACAACATCTGCGACACTGGCATATCGATTTTATCGATAAACAGCTATTACCAAAGGTTATTTCACAATTTGAACTAAGGTTAAGATCGGATTATAACACTTCCTGATGAGATGTCAGTTGGTAATTGCTGTTGATCGATAACATCGATATGCCAGTGTCGAAGATTTTGTACATGATTATTCCAATACCCAACTACTGCACAGACAAGATAAACTGGACTTTACCAATTGCCGTCTAAATATCAGCCTCTTGACAACAACATTAGGATTCCTAAACAATTTGATATTAACTATTATTCTTTTTCAAACATTCATTTCCAATATTACAGCTGTTTAATTTTTGACGTGTTTTTTTTACGGTGTTCACTCTGACTCTACGTTCTCATCTCAACATAAGACTGTTTACCTTTTTGTCTTTATTTTGTTTTATTTTATGTAAAATTTTCAAAAAATGTTGCCGATAATATTTACAATTACATTGTCGGTTTTACTCTATCTTCTGATAAAATGAGTTTATCTTTGAAAATCCATGGATTAATGGTATGAAGCTCCGTGCGCTGAACTTTTGATGTTCTAATAAATGTTGTATCTTTACAATTTTTTATTTTCATCTTTCATCTCTAGTATATATATATATATATATATATATATATATATATATATATATATATATTAATAAATTGATATGTAAGCCATTAACAATGCCAAATTAATTTGTA
This sequence comes from Sepiola atlantica, assembly GCA_963556195.1. NCBI lineage: Eukaryota > Metazoa > Mollusca > Cephalopoda > Sepiida > Sepiolidae > Sepiola > Sepiola atlantica. Next base: position 4,451,961 of record OY744525.1, on the reverse strand, counting down.
TTTTTTTTCATTAATCTTATATTTCGGAGAGGCGTTTTATTAAGTAACAAAGAAATAAGTTTGGTTATTCTTGTTTTTGATTAAAAAAAATGACTCAATAACTGGTCACCTCTGAAGATGCAATTTATTCTGAAATATAAGATTAATGAAAAAAATATACAAATTAATCTCGCATTGTTAATGGCTAACATATCAATTTATTAACATATCCAACAATGCTTTAAATAGACGACCAACCAATACTATTACCTACATGAGCTAGCCAGGCTCTTCGTTCGACACCGGAATTTGAATCATGGCCGCCAACACCACCAGTGCGGAGAGACGTTTTATCAAGTAACAAAGAAATAAGTTTGGTTATTCTTGTTTTTGATTTTAAAAAAATGACTCAATAACTGGTCACCCATGAAGATGGAATTTATTCCGAAATATAAGATTAATGAAAAAAAAAATCAATTAATCTCGCATTGTTAATGGCTTGCATATCAATATATTAACATATCCAACAATGCTTTAAATGGATGACCAACCAATACTATTACACACACACACACACACACACACACACATATATATATATATATATATATATATATATATATATATATATATATATATTAAGATTATGACATTAAGAACGTTTATTTGTATTTTTTGAAAATTAAATGAAAAACCATAATAATATGAAAATTATAATTACTTTACAGACTATATAAAATCTTCAGTTTCACAATAAATACCGGGAGCACATACCTATCGGTGTTGGAACTACCCCAGTCTAATAGTGACAGTCAGACAGACATCCAACCACCCTCTTTATATGCTGTATTTATTACTTTCGTTAATATACTTTGTTTTCTTTACAGACCCTTTACAGGTCCACAACAACTGGCGACGAGGAATATTACGGGCTTTTATTTGATTACCTTAAAAATGACCCACGTGGAGAAACCAACGGCGAAATTACCCGACAACCTTAAGAATTCTAAAAAGAGGCTTTATCGGCAGACCAAGAAATAATCTCATTCGTTGAATTTTGTAGCCAAAGTTATCTGCCTATTTTCTTTTGTCTTACGAATAAAATAAATCATTTCTCTTAAACAATTCAGTGATTTAATTATTTCTATTCCGGCACTGGGTTAATTTTTAACAAGAAAGGAATATTTTTCGAGTCGAAAAAAGCACAAACTTAAAAATGAAAACAATACGTAACATCCCAATAAATGCATAAATAATAAAATATCCAAACAAAAAAACTCGAAAAGAGCACAAATTTTAAAATAAAAACAATATGAAAAAAACTCGAAACCAGGAAATTAACGAGTAATTTTATAGCTCTCTAGAAATTACAGTTCATGAAAAAAAGGGAGTGGGGGCTTTAAAACAAAGAAAGTAGTGTTCTCTCCTTTTTGAGGGGACCAGTTTAATTAAGCATGTTTATTTGTCTCGCCTCCCCATTGCAGCTGAATTAAACATGTGGTCAGTTTAATGTGGAGGGAATCCAGCTCCCTCAAAAGGGAGGGGGCATTTTGAATGGAGGCAAAGTTTGCTATGATCAGACCTCCAAGAATAAACCAATCTACATCCTAAAAGAAGAGGTAATGCCTGGGAGGATTTCCTCTTCGAAGAGGAACCATACTTAACTCTGACATAAGCCGGAAGGCCCCTGTTTGAAATGAAATGCATGTAATGTAGTCAGTTCATGTCTGGTAAACTGGCGAAATTAGAAACCTTATTTTCATTGTTCATTAAAGTCACAACCGGCGAAATTATAAACCTTATTTTCATTGTTCATTAAAGTCACAACCGGCGAAATTAGAAACCTTATTTTCATTGTTCATTAAAGTCACAACCGGCGAAATTATAAACCTTATTTTCATTGTTCACAAAACTCCAAACCGGCGGAATAAGAAACCTTCATTTCATTGCTTATTAAACTCAAAACCGGTGAAATTAGAAACCTTATTTTCATTACTCATTAAAGTCCACCCGGGGAAATTAGAAACCTTAAATTCCTTGTTCATTAAAGTCCAAACCGCCGAAATTATAAACCTTATTTTCATTTTTATCAAAGTCCAAACCGGCGAAATTAGAAACGTTATTTTCATTGTGTATTAAAGTCAAAACCGGCAAAATTTGAAACCTTATTTTAATTATTAATTAAAGTCAAAACCGGTCAAATGAGAAACCTTATTTTCATTGTTTACTCAAGACAAAATCGGCGAAATTAGAAACCTTATTTTCATTGTTGATAAAAGTGCAAACCGGGGACATTCGAAACATTATTTTCATTCCTTATTCAAGTCCAAACACGCGAAATGAGAAAACTTATGTTCATTGTTTATTAAAATCCAAAGTGCCGAAATGTGAAACCTTATTTACATTGTTTATTAAAGTCCAAACGGCGAAATTAGAAACCTTATTTTCATAATTCACTAAAGTCCAAACGGTAGAAATAACAAACCTTATTTTCATTGTTTATTAAAGTAAAAACCGGCGAGATTAGAAACCTTATTTTCATTGTTCATTTAAATACAAACCGCCGAAATTATAAATCATATTTTCATAGTTCATAAAAGTCCAAACTGGCGAAATCAAAAAACTTTTTTTCATTGTACACATAAGTCAAAACCGGCTTAATTAGGAACATTTTTTTCATTTTTAATTAAAGTCCAAACCGGCGTAATTAGACACCTTATTGTAATTGTTGACTAAAGTCACACCGGCGAAATAAGCCACATTGTTTTCATTAATAAAGTCTAAACCTGCGAAATTAGAATCTTTTTTTCATTTACCCTAAAGTCCAAACTGGCGAAATTAGAAATCTTATTTTAATTGTTCACTAAAGTCTAAACCGGCGAAATTAGAAACTTTATTTAAATTGTTCACTAAAGTCCAAACCGGCGAACTAAGAAACCTTATTTTTATTGTTCACTAAAGTCTAAACCGGCGACAATAGAAACCTTATTTCATTGTTCCCTTAAGTCCAAACAAGCAGAATTAGAAACGTTATGTTCATTATTAACTAAAGTCCAAACCGGCGAAATACGAAACTTTATTTTCATTGTTCACTAAAGTCCAAACCCGCTAAATTAGCAAACTTATTTTCAATGTTTATTAAAGTCTAAACCGGCGGAATAAGACACCTTATTTTCATTTTTCACTAAAGTCTAAACAGGCGAAATTAGAAACTTTATTTAAATTGTTCACTAAAGTCCAAACCGGCGAAATAAGAAACTTTATTTTTATTGTTTACTAAAGTCCAAACCGGCGACATTAGAAACCTTATTTCTTGTTCCCTTAAGTCCAAACAAGCAGATTTAGAAACCTTATGTTCATTATTCACTCAAGTCCAAACCGGCAAAATCAGAAACCTTATTTTCATTGTTCATTAAAGTCTACACCGGCAACATAAGAAACTCTGTTTTAATTTTACCTCAAGTCTAAACTGGCGTAATAAGAAACCTTATTTTCATTATTCACTAAAGTCCGAACCGGCGAAATTATAAACCTTATTTTCATTGTTCACTAAAATCTTAACCGGCCCAATTAGAAACCTAATTTTAATTGTTCACTAAAGTCCGAACCGGTGAAATTATAAACCTTATGTTCATTGTTCATAAAAGTAAAACCGGCGAAATAACAAACCTTATTTTCTTTGTTAACTAAAGTCCAAACCGGCCAAAGTACAAACCCAATATTCATTGTTCACTAAAGTTCAAACTAGCGAAATTAGAAACCTTATTTTAATTGTTAATTAAAGTCCATACTAGCCAAATTAGAAACTTTATTTTCATTGTTCATTAAAGTCCAAACCGGCGAAATTTAAATCCTAACTTTTATTGTTCATTAAAGTCCTAACCGGCGCAATTAGAAACGTTTTTTTCAGTGTCCCAACCGAAGAAATAAGAAACCATATTTTTTTTTGTCTACTAAACTCAAAACTAGCGAAATTAGGAATCTTATATTCCTTTTTCATTAAACTCATGAAAAACCTTATTTTAATTGTTCCCTAATGTCTAACCCGGCGAAATAATTAACCTTATTTTAATTGTTCATTAAAGTCTAAACCGGCGAAGAAAGAAACCGTATTTTCATTGTTCCCTAAAATCCAACACGCGAAATTAAAAACACTATTTTCATTGTTCACTAAAGTCCAAACCGGCGAAATCAGAAATCATATTTTCATTGTTAACGGAAGTCCAAACCAGCGAGATTAGAAATCCTGATTTTCATTGTTCACTAAAGTCCAAACCAGCGACATAGAAAACTTTATTTTGATTTTCCATGAAGTCCAAACTGGCGAAATAAGAATCCTTATTTTTATTGTTCACTAAAGTGCAAACCCGCGAAATTAGAATCCTTGTATTTATTGTTCACTAAAGTCTAAACCAGCAAAATTAAAAACCTTATTTTCATTGTTAATTAAAGTCAAAACACGCGAAATTTTAAACTTTATTTTCATTGTTTACTTAAGTCAAAACCGGCGAAATTAGAAACCTTATTTTCATCGTTGATTAAAGTACACACCGGCGACTTTCGAAACCATATCTTTATTCCTTATTAAAGCCCAAACACGCAAAATGAGAAACCTTATTTTCATTGTTCATTTAAGTCCAAAGTGCCAGTATTTAAAACCTTTTTTACATTGTTGATTAAAGTCCAAACGGCGAAATTAGAAACATTATTTTCATTGTTAACTAAAGTCCAAACGGGAGAAATTAGAAACCTTATTTTTATTGTTCATTAAAGAAAAAACTAGCCAGATTATAAACCTTATTTTCATTGTTCATTAAAGTCACAACCGGAACAAATAGGAAACCTTATTTTCATTGTTCATTAAAGTCCAAACAGCCGAAAGTTGAAACAATATTTTTATAGTTCACTTAAGTCAAAACTGGCGAAATTAGAAATCTTATATTCATTGTTCACGTAAGTCACAAACCGGCGAACTTAGAAACCTTATTTTAACGGTTGACTGAGGTGTAAACCGGCGCAATATGAAACCTTATTTAAAGTGTTCACTATAGTCCAAACCGGCAAAATTAGAAACCTTATTTTTATTTTTCACTAAAGTCCAAACCGGCCAAATTAGAAACCTTAATTTAATTGTTGACTAAAGTCCGAATCGGATTAATTAGAAACTATATTTTTATTGTTCACTAAAGTCCGAACTCGCGAAATCAGAAACCTTATTTTAATTTTTCATTAAAGTCCAAACCGGCGAAATTAGAAACCTAATGTTCATTGTTCATTAAAGTGCAAACCGGCGAAATTAGAAACCTTATTTTAATTGTTTATTAAAGTCCAAACCGGCGAAATAAGAAACCTTATTTTCATTGTTTATTAAAGTCCAAACCGGCGAAATAAGAAACCTTATTTTTATTGTTCACTAAAGTCAAAACCGGCGAAATTAGGAAACTTATCTTCATTGTTCACTACAGTCCAAACAAGCTACATTCGAAACCTTATTTAAATTGTTCCCTGAAGTCAAAACCGGCAGAATTAGAAACCTTTCTTTAATTGTTCCCTAAAGTCACAACCGATGAAATCAGAAACCTTATTTTCCTTGTTCATTAAAGTCCAAACCAGTAACATTAGAAACCTTATTCACAGTGTTCATTAAAGTCTAAACCGGCGAAATTCGAAACCATATTTACAAAGTTCATTAAGGTAGGAACTTTTAAACCTTATTTACATTGCTCACTAAAGTCCAAACCGGCCTAATAAGGAACATTATTTTCATTGTTAATTAAAGTTGCAACCGGCTAATTTAGGAACTTTATTGTCATTATTCATTAAAGTAAAACCGGCGAAAAAAGAAAGCGTATTTCCATTGTTCACTAAAGTCACAACCGGCGACATTCGAAACCTTATTTCTATTTTTCTTTGAAGTCCAAACAGACGACAATAGAAACCTAATTTTCATTGTTCACTTAGATCCAAACACGCGAAATCAAAAACCTTATTTTCTTTGTTAACTTAAGTCCAAACCGGCGTAATTAGAAACCTTATTTTCTTTGTTCACTAAAGTTCAAACCGGCAAAATAAAAACCTTATTTTTATTGTTCACAAAAGTTCAAATCGGCGAAATTAGAAACCATATTTTCATAATTAATTAAAGTCTAAACTGGCGAAATAAGAATCATTATTTTGATTGTACACTAACGTCCAAACCAACGACATAAGAAACCTTTTTTCATAGTACATTAAAGTCCAAACCGGCGAAATAAGGAACTTTATTTTCACTGTTCACTGAAGTCGAACCAATATAGAAACCTTATTTTAATTGTGCACTAAACTCCAAACCGGCGAAATTATAAACCTTATTTTCATTGTTGACTAAAGTCGAAACCGGCGAAATAAGAAACCTTAATTTAATTGTTCGTTAAAGTCCAAACTGGCGAACTTAGAAACCTAATTTTCATAGTTCATTCAAGTCCAAACTGGCGAAATTAGAAACCTTATCTTACGTGTTCATTAAAGTCCAAACCGGCGAAATTAGAAACCTTATATTACTTGTTCATTAAATTATGAACTGGCGAAATAAGTCAGTTTATTTTCACTATTCACTGAAGTCTAAACCGGCGCCATTAGAAACCTTATTTTTACTGTTCACTAAAGTCCAAACCGGCGTAATAAGAAACCTTTTTTTGATTGTTCATTAAAGTCAAAACCGGCGAAATAAGAAACCTTATTTTCATTGTTCACTAAAGTCGCACCGGCGAAACTAGAAGCCATATTTGCATTGTTGACAAAAGTCCAAACCGGCGCAATTAGAAACCTTATTTTCATTGTTCACTAAAGTCAAAACCGGCGAAATAAGAAACCTTACTTTGATTGTTCATTAATAACCAACCGGCGAAATTAGAAACCTTATTTTCTTTGTTCATTTAAGGTCAAACCGGCGAAATCAGAAACCTTGTTTTAATTGTTCATTAAAGTCCAAACCGGACAAAATTAGTAACCTTATTTTTATTGTTCTTTAAAGTCCAAACGCCGCAATTACAAACCTTATTTTGATAGTTCATTAAAGTTCAAACTGGCGAAATTAGAAACCATATTTTCATTGTTCACTAAAGTACCAACCGGCGAAATTCTGTACCTTATATTCATTGTTCATTAAATTCCAAACCGGCGAAATAAGCAACTTTATTTTCACTATTCACTGAAGTCTACACCGGCGCAATTAGAAACCTTATTTTAATTGTTCTCTAAAGTCGCACCGGCGAAATTAGAAACTTTATTTTCATTGTTCATTTAAGTCCAAACCGGCGGAAGTAGAAACCTTATTTTGATTGTTCATTAAAGTCCAAACTGACGAAATTAAAAACCTTATTTTCGTTGTTCACTAATTCCGGACCGGCGAAATTAGAAACCTTATTTTCATTGTTAACTAAAGTCGCAACCGGCGAAATTAGAAACCTTATTTTCATCGTTAACTAAAGTCAAAACTGGCAAAATAAGAAATCTTGTTTTCATTGTTCATTAAAGTCAAAACCGGCGAAATTAGAAACATTATTTTCCTTGTTCATTAAAGTTTAAACCGGCGAAATCAGAAACCTTATTTTCATTGTTCATTAAAGTCCAAACAAGCGAAATAAGAAACCTTGTTTTCATTGTCTATTATAGTCCAATCCGGTGAAATAAGAAACGTTATTTTCATTGTTTACTGGAGTGAAAACCGGCGAAATCAGGAAACCTATTTTCATTGTTCACTAAAGTGCAAAAAATCGACATGAGAAACCTTATTTTTTATTGTTCCCTGAAGTCCAAACCGGCAGAATTAGAAACCTTTTTTTAATTGTTAACAAAATCCAAACCGGCGAAATCAGAAACCTTATTTTCATTGTCCACTAAAGTGCAAACCGGCGAAATAAGAAACGTGATTTTCATTGTTCATTAAAGTCCACACCGGTAAACTTAAAGTCTAAACTTGCGAAACAAGAAACCACATTTTCATAGTTCATTAAAGTCGGCTAAATAATGGCACTTTTTTTTCATTGTTAATAAAAGTCCAAACCGGCGTAATTATAAACTTTATTTTAATTGTTGACGAAAGTCACACCGGCGAAATTAGAAACCTTATTTTCATTGTTTAATAAAGTTTAAACGGGTTAAATAAGAAACGTTATTTTCATTGTTCACTAAAGTCCGAACCGGCGCAATTCGAAACCCTATTTTCATAATTAAAGTCTAAACTAACGAAATCAGAATCATTATTTTCATTGTTCACTAAAGTCCAAACCAGCGACATAAGAAACCTACTTTAAACTGTACATCAAAGTCCAAACCGGCGAAATAAGGAGCTTTATTTTCACTGTTCACTGAAGTCGAACTCGGCGCAATAAGAAACCTTATTTTAATTGTTCACTAAAGTCCAAACCGACGATATTAGAAACCTTATTTTCAGTGTTCGCTACAGTCCCAACCGAAGAAATAAGAAACGTTATTTTGTTTTGTCTACAAAAGTCCAAACCGGCGAAATAAAGAAACCTTGTATTCATTGCTCATTAAAGTCAAAACCGGCGTCATTAAAAACCTTATTTAAATTGTTTCCTAAAGTCTTACCCAGCGAAATTAGAAACCTTATTTTAATCGTTTATTTAAGTCCATACCGGCGAAAAAAGAAACTGTATTTTCATTGTTCCCTAAAGTCCACCCACGCGATATCAGAAAACTTTTTTTCATTGTTCACTAAAGTCCAAACCGGCGATTTCAGAAACCATATTTTCATTGTTAACTGAAGTCCAAACCGGCGAAATTAGAAACCTTATTTTCTTGTTCGCTAAAGCCCAAACCGGCGAAATTAGACACCTTATGTTTATTTTTCATTATAGTTCAAACCGGAAAACTTTATTTTCATAATTCACTAAAGTCTAATCTGGCGAAATGTGAAACCTTATTTTCATTTTTTACTAAAGTCCAAACCGGCGAAATTAGAAATTTTATTTTCATTTTTTACTAAAGTCCAAACCAGCGAAATTAGAAACTTTATTTTAATTGTTTACTAAAGTCACAACCAGCGGAATTAAACACCTTATATTTATTGTCCATTATAGTAAACACGGGCAAAGTCAGAAACCTTATTTTTATTGTTCACTAAAGTCCAAACTGGCGAAATTTGAAACAATATTTTCATAATTAATTAAAGTCCAAACTGGTAATATGAGAAACCTTATTTTTATTGTTCCCTAAAGTGCAAACCCGCGTAATTAGAATCTTTATTTTTTATTGTTCACTGAAGTCTAAACCGGCGAAATAAGAATCCTTGTTTTAATTGTTCACGAACGTCTGAACTGGCGACATTACACACCTTATATGCATTGTTTACTAAAATCAAAATCGGCGACATTAGAAACCTTATTTTCATTGTTAACTTAAGTCACAATCGGCGACATTAGAAACCTTATTTTACTTTTTCCCTGAAGTCCTAACCGGGGAAATTAGAAACCTTATTTTAATTGTTCACTTAAGTCCAAACACGCAAAGTCAGAAAACTTATTTTCCTTGTTCACTAAAGTGCAAACCGGCGAAATTAGAAACCATATTTTCATTGTTCACTGAAGTCCAAACCGGCGAAATTAGTAACCTTATTTTCATTGTTCATTAAAGTTCAAACCGGCGAACTTAGAAACTTTATTTTCATTGTTCATTAAAGTTCAAACCGGCAAATTTAGAAACTTTTTTTCATTGTTTACTTAAGTCAAAACCGGCGAAATTAGACACCATATTTTCATAGTTAATTTAAGTCCAAACCGGCGACATTAGAAACCTTATGTTACTTTTCCCTTAAGTCCACACTGGCGAAATTAGAAACCTTATTTACATTGTTTACTAAAATACAAACCGGCGAAATTAGAAACCTTATTTTAATTGTTCATTAAAATCAAAACCGGCAAAATAAGAAACTTTTTTTTCATATTTAACTAAAGTCCAAACCGGGTCAATTAGAAACTCTATTTCATTGTTCACTAAAGTAAAAACCGGCGAAATTAGAAACCTTTTTTTTCTTATTTTTCACTAAAGTCCAAACCGGCGCAATTAAAAACTTTATTTTGATTGTAAATATAAGTTCAACCCGGCGCAATTAGAAAACATATTTTAATTTTTCACTGAAGTTAAATCGGCGAAATTAGAAACGTAATTTTCGTTGTTCATTAAAGTCCAAACTTGCATAATCAGAAATTTTATTTTCATTTTTAATAAAGTGCAAACCAGCGAACAAAGAAACCTCATTTTCAGAGTTCATAACTTCCAATCCGCGAAATAAGGACCCTTATGTTCATTGCTTATCAAAGTCCAAACCGGCGAAAAAAAGAATCCTTATTTTAATTGTTGACTATAGTCCAACTCGGCGAATGGAGGAAAAATATTTTCATTGTTCACTAAAGTCCAAACCAGTGGAATTAGAAACCTTATCTTAATTATACCCAAAAGTCTTCACCGGCAGATTTAGAAACCTTATTTTAATTGTTCACTAAAGTCCAAACCGATTAAATTAGAAACCTTATTTTCATTGTTACTAAAATTTTTAACCGGCAAAATGAGAAACCTTATTTTTATTTCTCACAAAAGTCCAAATCGGCTCAATTAGGATCTTTATTTTGATTGTTAATTAAAGTCAGCACCGGCGAAATAAGAAAACTTATTTTCATTGTTTAGTAAAGTCTAAACCTGCGAAATAAGAAACTTTATTTTCTTTGTTCATTTAATCCAAACCGGCGAAATTAAAAACCGTATTTTCATTGTTCACTAAAGTCCAAACTTGCTAAATTAGAAACCTTATTTTCATTGTTCATTAAAGTCCAAACCCGCAAAAGAAGAAATTATATTTTCATTCATGATCAAAGCCCAAACGGTTAAATAAGAAACCTTATTTTTATTGTTCATTAAAGTCAAAACTCTCGACAGAAGAGACATTATTTTTATTGTTAACTTAAGTCCAAACCGGTGAAATGAGCAACCTTATTTTCATTGTTTATAAAAGTCCAAACACGCGAAATTAAAACCTTATTTTCATTGTTCATTACAGTCTAATCCGGTAAAATTAGAACCCTAAATTTCATTGTTTATTAAAGTACCAACAGGTGAAATTAGAAACTTTATTTTTTTGTTAAATAAAGTCTAAACCGGCAAAATTAGAAACCTTATTTTAATTTTTCCCTAAAGTCAAAACACGCGAAATAAGAAAACTTATTTTCATTATACACTAAAATCAAAACCGGCGAAATTAGAAGCCATATTTTTTATTGTTCACTGAAGTCCAAACCGGCGATATTAGAAACCTCATTTTCAATGTTCACTGAAGTCCACACCGGCCTCATAAGAAAACTTAATTTATTATTATTTATTTTAGTCACAAGCGGCGAAATTTGAAACCATATTTTCAGTTCAAACTGCGGAATTAAAAACCTTATTTTGATTGTTCATTAAAGTCAAAACGGGCGCAATTAGAATCCTTGCTTTAATTGTTCAGTATAGTCAAAACCGGCGAAATTATAAAACTAATTTTCATTGTTCACTAAAGTCCGAACCGGCGAAATAAGAAACCTTATTTTCATTGTTCAGAAAAGCCATACCGGCTAAAGTAGAAACCTTATTTTCATTGTTACTAAAGTCTAAACCGGTGAAATCAGAAACTTTATTTTCATTGTTCCCTAAAGTCCGAACTGGCGAAATCAGAAACTATATTTTCAATGTTCACTGAAGTCCACACCGGCGTCATTCGAAAACTTTATTTTTTATTATTTATTTTAGTCCAAACCGGCGAAATTTGAAACCATATTTTCATAGTTAAATAAAGTTCAAACTGCGGAATAAAAACCTTATTTTGATTGTTCATCAAAGTCAAAACGGGCGCAATTAGAATCCTTACTTTAATTGTTCACTATAGTCAAAACCGGCGAATTTAGAAAACTAATTTTCATTGTTCACTAAAGTCCGAACCGGCGAAATAAGAAACCTTATTTTCATTGTTCAGAAAAGTATAAACCGGCTAAAGTAGAAACCTTATTTTCATTGTTACTAATGTCTAAACCGGTGAAATCAGAAACTTTATTTTCATGGTTAATTAAAGTCCAAACGGTGAAATTGGAAACCTTATTTTCATTGTTCCCTAAAGTCCAAACTGGCGAAATCAGAAACTATATTTTAAATGTTCACTGAAGTCATAACCGGGAAAATTAGAAACTTCGCTTTTATTGTTCACTAAAGTCCAAACAAGCACAATAAGAAACCTAATTTCCATTGTTCATTAAAGTCGTACCGGCGAAATTAGAAAATTTATTTCAATTGATCACTAAAGTTTAAACCGGAAAAATACGAAACCTTATTTTCATTGTGCATTAAAATTCAAAGCATCAAAATTAGAAACCTTATTTTCATTGTTAAATAAAGTCTATTTTAATTGTTCCCTTAAGTTGTAACCGGCGATATTAGAAGCCTTATTTTCATTGTTCACTAAAGCTCAAACCGGCGAAATAAAAATGCTAGTTTTAATTGTTCACTAAAGTCCACACCGGCGAAATTAGAAACTTTATTGTGATTGTTCATTAAAGTCCAAAAAGTCTAAATTTGAAACTTTCTTTTCATTGTTCACTAAAGTCCAAAGTCGCGAAATAAGAAACCTTATTTTCAGTGTTCACTGACGTCCAAACTTGCAGAAATTAGAAATGTAATTTTCATTGTAAACTGAAGTCCGAACCGGCGACATTAGAAGTTTTATTTTAATTTTTACACTTTAGTGCAAACCGGTAAAATTAGAATACTTATTTTCATTGTTTACTAAAGTCCATACCGGCGACATAAGAAACCTTATTTTCATTGTTCACTCAAGTCAAAACCGGCGAAATTAGAAATCAAATTTTCATAGTTCACTATAATCCAAACCGGCGAAATTAGAAACCTTATTTTCAGTGTTCACTAAAGTCCAAACCGGCGGAATTAGAAACATTAATTTCATTGTTCATTAAAGTCGTACCGGCGAAATTAGAAACCTTATTTTCATTGTTCACTTAAGTCCGAACCGGATAAATTGGAAACCTTATCATCATTGGCCCTCAAGTCCAAACCGGCAAAATAAGAAAACTTATTTTCATTGTTCACTAAAGTCCAAACGGCCGAAATTAGAAACCTTATTTTAAATTCTTATTAAAGTCTGAACGGGCGAAATTAGAAACCATTCTTTCATTGTTCATTAAAGTCCAATCCAGCGAAATAAGAAACTTTATTTGATCATTACAGTTTTAATTGGCGTAATTAGAAACCTTATTTTCATTGTAAATTAAAGTCTAATCCTGCGCTATTAGAAACCTTATTTTCATTGTTCACTAAAGTCCAAACCGGCGAAATAAAACACTTTATTTTAATTGTTCACTTAAGTCCAAACCGGCGGAATTAGAAACCTTATTGTCATTGTTAACTAAAGGGCCAACCGGCGACATTAGAAAACTTTATTTCGATTGTTCACTAAAGTCAAAACCGGCGAAATTACAAACATAATTTTCACTGTTCACTAAAGTCTAAACCGGAGAAATTAGAAACCTTGTTTTAATTGTTATATAAAGTTCAAACCGGCGAACTTAGAAAACTTATTTTAATTGTTCACTAAAGTCCAAACCGGCGAAATTACAAACCTTATTTTAATTGAGCATTACAGTCAAAACTGGCGAAATAAGAAACCTTATTTTAATCGATCATTATATTCGGAACTCGCGAAATTAGAAATCTTATTTTAATTAATCATAACAGTCAACACTGGCGAAATTAGAAACCTTTATTTCCTTGACCATTACAGTCTAAACTGGCGAAATTAGAAACCTTCTATTCATTAGTCATTAAAGTCCAAACCGGCGAAATTAGAAACCTTATTCTCATTGTTCACTTAAGTACAAACCGGCTAAATTACAACCCTTAGTTTCATTGTTCACTAAAGTCGAGACCAGCGAAATTAGAAAAATTATTTTCATTGTTCACTAAATTCCAAACCGGCGAAATGACAAACCTTATTTTCATTATTGACTAAAGTCCAAACCGGCGGAATTAGAAACCTTATTTTTACCGTTCACTAAAGTAAAAACCAGCGACATTAGAAACCTTTTTTTCATTGTTAACTAAAGTCCAAACCGGCGACATCAGAAACCTTATTTTCATTGTTCATTAAAGTCAAAACAGTTTAAATAAGAAACTTTATTTTAATTGTTAACTTGAGTCACCATCGGCGACATTAGATACCTTATTTTCATTGTTCACTAAAGGCTAAACCGGCGACATTAGAAACCTTATTTTCAATGTTCATTGAAGTCCAACCCGACGAAGCATGAAACCTTATTTTTTTTTGTTTAATAAAGTCTTAACCGGAGCAAAAAGAAACCTTATTTTCATTGTTTACTAAAGTCCAAACCGGCTACATTAGAAACCTTTATCATCATTTTCCCTCAAGTCCAAACCGGCGAAATAAGAAAACTTATTTTCATTGTTCATTACAGTTTGAACTAGCGTAATTAGAAACCTGATTTTCATTATTCATTAAAGTACAAACCGGCGAAATTAGAAACCTTATTTTCATTGTTTACTAAAGTCAAAACCGGCGGAATTAGAAACCTTATTTTCATTGTTGATTAAACTTAAAACCTTATTTTCATTACTTATAAAACTCTAAACCGACGAAAGAAGAATCCTGACCGGCGTTATTAGAAACGTTATGTACAGTTTTGATTAAAGACCTTATTTTCATTGTTCACTAAAGTCCAAATCGGAAAAATTAGAAACCTTATTTTAATTGTTCACTTAAGTTTTAACCGGCGATATTAGACACTTTAGTTTAATTGTTCACTAAAGTCCTAACCTGTTAAATTAGAAACCTTATTTTCATTGTGTATTTAAGTCAAAACCTGCTAAATTAGAACCCTTATTTTCATTGTTCATTAAAATCTAAACCGGCGAAATTTGAAACATTATTTTCATAGTTCATTAAAGTCCAACCTGGCGAAATTAACAACTTGATTTTCATTGTTTATTAAAGTCCAATCCGGCAGAATAAGAAACCTTATTTTCATTGTTAACTACAGTCACAACCGACGAAATTAGAAACCTTTTTTTCATTGTTCAGTTAAGTCATAATTGGCGACATTAGTCACATTATTTTCATTTTTCCCTTAAGTTGTAACCGGCGATATTAGAAACCTTATTTTCATTGTTCACCTAAGTCCCAACCGGCGAAATTAGAATCCTGATTTTAAATGTTCATTGAAGTCCAAACCAGCAAAATTAGAAACCTTATTTTCATTGTGCACTAAAGTCCAAACCGACGAAATTAGAAACCTTATTTTAATTGTTAGTTTAAGGCTAAACCGGCGAAATTACAAACCTTATTTTCATTGTTTACTAAAATCCAAACGGGCGAAATTAGAAACCTTATTTTCATTGTTTACTAAAGTCCCAACCGGCAAAATTAGAAACCTTATTATCATTTTTAAGTAAAGTGCCAACCGGCGACATTAGAAAACATTATTTTAATTGTTCACTAAAGTCCAAACACGCGAAATTAGAAACTGAATTTTCATTTTATTACTAAAGTACAAACCGGCAGAATTAAAAACCTTGCTTTCATTGTTCACTAAAGTCCAAACGTGCGAAATTAGAAACCTAATTGTAATCGTTCACAAAAGTCGAAACCGGCGAAATTTGAAACCTTATTTTTTATTGTTCACTAATGTTCACACCGGCGAAATTAGAAACATTATTATAATTGGTAATTCAAGTCCAAACCGGGGAAATTGGAAACCTTATTTTCCTTGTTCACTACAGTCCAAACCGGCGAAATCAAAAACCTCGACAGTATAAACCGGCGAATTGAGAAACCTTATTTAAATTGTTCACTAAAGTCAAAACCGGCGTAATTAGAAACTTTATTGGGATTGTTCATTAACGTCCAAACCAACGACATAAGAAATCTAATTTTTATTGTTCACTAAAGTCCTTACCGGGGCAATTGGAAACCTTGTTTTAATTGTTCACTATCGTCAAACTGGCAAAATTACACACCTTATTTTCATTGTTCGGTAAAGTCTAAATCGGCGAAATTAAAAACCTTATTTTTATTGTTCACTGAAGTCCAAACCGGCGAAATTAGAAACCTTATTTTCATTGTTCATTTATGTGCAAATTGGCAAAATTAGAAACCTTATTTTCATTGTTCAGAAAAGTGAAAACCGCCGAAATAGGAAACCTTATTTTCATTGTTCATTAAAGGCCAAACCGGTTACATTAAAAACCTTATTGTAATTGTACTAATAAAGTTCAAACCGACGAAATTAGAAACATTATTTTAATTCTTCACTAAAGTCTAAATCGGCGAAATTGTAATCCTTATTTTCATTGGTCACTAAAGTCCAAACACGCGAAAGGGGAAACCATATTTTCATTGTTCACTAAAGTCCAGACCGGCGAAATTAGAAACCTTGTTTTAATTGTTCACTAAAGTCCGAACCGACGAAATTAGATACCGTATTTTCATTGTTCATTGAAGTCCAAACCGGCGAAATTAGAAACCTTATTTTTATTGTTAACTAAAGTCCAAACCGGCGAAATTAGAAACCTTTATGTTCATTGTTCACTAAAGTGCAAACTGGCGAAATTACAAACCTTATTTTCATTGTTCACTAAATTTTAAACCGGAGCAATTAGAAACCTTACTTTCCCTGTTCACTAAAGTCCAAACCGGTCAAATTAGAAACCTTATTTTCAGTGTTCACTAAAGTGCAAACCGGCGACATTAGAAACCTTATTTTCATTGTTCACTAAAGTCCAAATCGGCGAAATTTGAAACCTTATTTTCGTTGTTCACTAAAGTCCAAACCGGTTTAATTAAAAATCTTCTTTTCAGTGTTCACTTAAGTTCTAACCGGCGGAATTAGAAACCTTATGTTCATTGTTCACTAAAGCTCAAACCGGCGACATTATAAACTTATTTTCATTGTTCACTAAAGTCCCAACCGGCGAAATTAGAAACCTTAAAAAACTGAGTAAAATGTGTATTTAGGCGATGAGATCTGACAATATAACGAATACAACGACGATTACTTATGACTGTAACGATGATGACGATAATAACATTCATAAAGACGATTAGCAAGAGCGTAGTAGTGGCATTATTACGAAAAGCAAAGTTTGAGCGAATCCAAGTTTAAGGCGATGAGATCTTACAATATAACGAATACAACGACGATTACTTATGACTGTAACGATGATGACGATAATAACATTCATAAAGACTATTAGAAAGAGGTTTTTGTAACTTAAATGTAAGATAAAAAAATTTTTTTCTCTTTTCCTGAGAGAGAGTAAATTAAGGGGCGGTAACTGTGAATTGTAATTTTGAGCAAGATTTTGTCTTTAATATGTAACAACTTTGATTTTGTATTAAATTGCGATCATGGATCTGAACTTGTTCCAGTTTGAAGACGTACTTTATTTTACTCCCGAAAAAGCTAAACAGATCGATTTCTTGCGAGCCCATGGGCTTGTTTCTGGGGAAGAAACCTGCAGTTGTGAGCATAACATGCGACTTGTGCCATCAACAGTGAAAACTGATGGGTTTCTTTGTCGTTGCACGAGTGGGTACTGTGCAAGTATGACGTCGATTAGACGTAACTCGCTGAATTTCGTTCAGTGATTTCATTCACTACAAAATTCAAATTAAAACAAAATTTTCCATTACTGTATTCTTTTACGTTCATTTATAAATAATTAATTTCCAGTTAATTGCTTTCGATGTAATAAAACCAGTTGAATAGAGTTACTGCCCCTTAATTAACTCTTACTCAGGAAAAGACAAAACATTTTTTTCGTACTTTTAAGCAACAAGGACCGAACGTAGAAGTGTCATTATTACGAAAAGCAAAGTTTCAGCGAATCCAAGTAGGTGAGTTCATTTTACCTTAAACTCAGCAGATGGCAGATGATATACAAATTAAAGTTAAATATAAAGCAATAAGTACATGTAATGAAGTAAAACCAATCTCTTTTTCCTTCTCTCTCTACATATAGAGATATAGTTAGTATTTTTAGTATTTTGTTTACATGTTTATCCGCTAATTCCATATACTACGTCTTATATATATATACGTATATAATGTATATATGTATATATATATATATATATATATATATATATATATATGTATACATATATATATATACATATTTATATATATATATATATACTTTTATGGGTTTTATACTTTTTCCTCCTCTTGTTTACAACTAATATTACGTAATATTAAAGAAAGAAACATGTAAAAGACGTATTCTATAAAAACATGGAAGATTTCAAATCAACAGTAGCAGAACTCGTTAAATACCAAATGTAACAACAACAAAAACCAAAGAAACAATGCGGGAACAACATTTAATAAATAACTCGGAGGAAGACAGCGAAAACAACGAAAAAACAAACGAAGAAAGATTTCAAAATCTTCTGCTGGAAAAACGAAAATTAAACGCAGAAAAACTATTAGAATGAAATAAATAAATCGAAGTGTTACTACAAACAATATCGAAGGGGTCAAATACCGAGAACGAAAGTGTTTTTTTCTTAAAATGCCGTTTGAAGTCTAATTGATGAGAATAGTTGGTGGTTCCGTTTTATTCAAAAGATAAGGTGGAGCATAGCATCCTTTGGAACTCTTACTGCGAGTTAAAACAGAACGTCCCTTTACAGACATTTTTATCTGATAAAAAGAAGAAAATAAATGAATAAGTCTAAAACAGTTTGATTTATAATAGCTTTTAGTTTCATATTTAAAAAATGGCTGACAATTATGGTAAGGAGTTTTGGTTACCTTTAGTGATAGTGTGGTGTAGTTAGGGTTAGGCTGCATCTAAAATTAAGCTTGAAATGACAGTACCATTTAAATACTCTCAATACTGTTTGAATTATGGTAAAATCCTTTTTTTGTTAATTTTTTACCGAATATTTTAGATTTTAGAGCGGGGAATCACTTTCCCAAATAAATTTAATGTAAAATTATCACCCAATTCATTACCATCAAATTAAAAAATACTCTAAAATCTAAAATATTGGGTAAAAGAAAAACAACAAAACAACGGATTTCTCTAGCGACATAATCGGTAATTTTACACAGAAAAAATGGTCCATAAAAAATGCAAAAACAAGTGTTTTTTTAGTGTGATGGTCATGAAATTGGTGATCATTTTACGCTAAATTTATGTGGGAAAGTGATCTTCTACTTTAAAATCTAATTAATTGGGTAAATTATTAAAAAAAACTGATTTATCTAGACACATAACCAATAAGTTTACACAGAAAAGGAAAATGGTCCGTAAAAAATGCAAAAACATGTGGTGGCTAAAAATCACCAAAAATGAGCTTAAAGTATATCGAGTATAACATGGTATCAGCTACATATTTTAATACAAAACTGAAACATAACGGTATTTTAATACAAACTTCATTGATACAATTTAATTTGAAGCACGAAAAAAATAGAAAGAATGAAACTGTATTACTTACCTAAAAAGAGAACGATCATTTCTTCAGCGGGGAAAAACAAACGCGTTAATTAACGCTAGATACACTTAAAATATAAAATGATGTACATTAAACAGGCTTTTTTGGTTTCTATTTCAAATAATTAAGTTTATTGCAACAAAATGCAAAATTACTAATTATTTTTACAATTAAAATCCAACAGAGGTCAATATTACATACAATTCATAACCACCCATTAAAACCGGTGTAAACTTAAATAATAACCCTAAAAGCGAGTTCCAGAGACACTATTAATAAACCAACTATATTTATTTCATTTTACCATCAAAATGAAAGATTTTTCCGGTTTAATAGTGTTTTATTGATAATTAAAATTACTCTGATTTGTTTTCTGTGCCAGATCAATGGCTGATTCCCACCATGTAAAACTATTTAAACCCTCCCTTCACTTAAAAATTCACCAAAATTCAGGAAATCAATCAATTTTAATGACATTTTCAGTATTTATTAATCAACGATCACGTAATATAATGAAATCATTTTTTATAAATCTTAACGAAAAAGTCTTATTTCTTGAAAACAAAATACACCTTCACTAAAGTTATATTTTTGTGTATTAATAAAAAGAATGTATGAATTTTCTTTTAAGAAATTATGAAAATAAAGCACTGTAGATGTTTAAAATATTTTTTAAAAATTGTTTCGTATATATTACGAAAAAAGCCTCTAAATTCCGTGTTAGTAAAATCACTATAACTCGAAGAAAAGATAATTTTTTGAATTAGCAATGTTATCATTGAATAAAGCATTGTGTAATCAATAATTTTACTAAACAATAATATAATTGCAAAAAAATATTTCATGTGATTTTAAGGATTAGAGTCTCTTGTAAAATATAAAATGCGACATAATTGTATTTCCCTATCATACATGAACGTGTCATCATCTGCGCAATAATTTTTATTATGATTGTTATAATAATTGTTTTTTATAATCTTGGAAATCAAGCAAAAATTGAAAGAATCGAGACTCAGGAACGTAACGAAAGAAAAAGAATTTAAAACATTGCATAATTTTTAGCAACGATTGACTTGGGGGCGTATGGTAGGCCTGTTCTGTAATGAACAGGCAGGATTTGCTCACCAACCACCACTCACTCCCCCTACTACCGTTTCAACAGTTTCGTTAATTTCACAATTTCGTCAATTATTTTGAAAGCTAAAATGTAAGTTTGTATTTGTTTTGTCATTTTTTCATTAATAAATATTATTTAAAAAGTTTGAAACAATTATTTATTAATAAATAAAAAGAATTTTTTTTAATGTAGTCATTGACTTTGATTTACTTTTTCACGGTTAAAATAAAAAAATACTCTTAGCTTTATTTTAAAAGAATTAATGTAATTTATCGTTGCGACACATGTAAGAAATTCTTACATGTGTCGTAACAATAATTTAGTTATTTATTTCTTAAGAATTTATGTAATTAAAATTACATTAATTCTTAAAGAAAAAATCGAGTAATTTAATTGTTTAAGAATTAATCAATCATCATGTAAAATTAATTAATAAAATTGACGCAGTTCGTAACTTAAATTTTTTTTAAAATATATAACTAATTCTGCAGTTTGAGCCTTCCATACTTTGGGACTTTGTAGCAGTATTCTCTGTTTACATTTACAAGACAGGTTCCGGACATGTTTTTGCTAACTTTCACTTTTTTTCTTGATAATTAAGCAAATTTTAGTAAAAATGAGATAATCATTTTGTAATTTACTCTCTTAAAACGTTAATTTAATAATTATCTTTGTAACAGTTCCAGAAACTTATATTTACTTTTCCACCGATGTTTAAACATGTATAAGTGAATCTTCAGTTTTAACGAGGTACGTGCAAAAATGGCCGCCTCTTGTACGGACTATGCTTATTAAAAAGGGCTTGTCATTAATCATTTAATTAGTTTCCGTGTAAACTTTGATTGTGTTTGAAAGATAAAAGCCTAAACTTAATCTCTAAACGAAATAAACTGCATATGTATGTGTGAAAAATAAATTATAATGAAATATGTAATCACCGCGGCTAAAAAACCCAAAAATACAGTGAATTTTGAACTTTGAAAAAATGACATGTAAAAATCCCTTGAAAGATAAATATAAGTTTTTGGGAACTATTTCAAAGATAATTATTAAATTAAAGTCCTAAAGTACTAGATTGTTAAAAAATCCCACACTTTACTAAAAATTAGCAGAATTATCCCCCAAAAGTCAAAAATGAGTAAAACCCGGCATCACATAATCGATAAACGACTTTGTTTAGTAATTGATTATCGCTATGCAAAATATGTGGAAGACAAAAATGTCATAATTTATCATGTTTAACTTTATATATAAAAATGGGTTTGTATTAGTTTATAGAAGTTGAAAAATTATTATCCATTAATTTCTTTATTCTTTTTAAGATTATAAACAGATTTAAGTACCCTTATTTTGTTGTAATAAAATAGGAAATGTTTATTTAATTAAAATATTTGTGAGTGTACGCAATTAAGATCTTGTTTTATTTTTTAACTAAAATGGTTCATATTTAACTTGGTATTAGTTTTTAATTTAGTAATACTCTGAAATTATTGATGACGCCTGTTTACCAATGTTTTTCCTTAGAATTTGAAATAACACTTTTTTAAATGTTAAAAATTATTTTTACGTTACGAACTGCGTCAATTTTATCAATTTTTTTACATGATTTAAAACTTTAGTTACTCGATTTATTCTTGGCCTTTTGGCTAAGATCAAAGTGTAGTATCTGTTCCGATGGATACTGGTATTGTCTTGGCCTTCGAGGCTTGATTTACACCGGTCTATGGGGCTGTCCTGTGCAGTTCTAGGAGGTCCACCCTCCCAGGCCTCGCCTCCGCTCTTTGGGGAGGAGTAAGTTTATTGCTTACTGCCTGAGGCGCTCCTATCGAGGAATGCCGACGGGGCTGCCCAGGCAATCTTTAAACGCTACTTTCCCGACTCGACCTTGGGTCACATCTAACTTGTGGGAGTAAGATTAAAACTGGCTTTGTGCCTAACTCCTGGAGAGGAGTAAATCAATACTCGATTTATTCTTAACGTGTCGTAACGATAAATTACATTGATTCTTTTTAAAATAAAGTGTATTTGTTTATTTTAAGTGTGAAAAAGTAAATTAAAGTCAATGACTACACTGACAATTTATTGATTGAAAAAAGTTAAAACAGATATTTATTTATAAAGAGAGTTTACTTTTGAAAGAAAATGTCATGTTTGAATTTTTTTATGTATTAATAAATAATTGTTTGTAACTTCTTAAATATTTATTAATGAAAAAAAAAGACAAAACAAATACAAATGTTTCGAAATAATTGACGATGAATTGTGAAATTAACGAAATTGTTGAATCTCTAAAAATAATATTTTGAAGGTGGTGTAAAAGTAAGTGGTTGTTGGAAGGCTAATTCAACCTAGTTATTACAGAACGGGCTACCATACCAATCCAAGTTCATCGTTAGTAGAAATTATCCAATTAAAAAAAAAATGTTTTCGTTAACTTCCTGGATCTCAAATTTGTTAATTTTTGGTTTATTTTCAAGATTATAAAATGTTTTTATTGCGCTGATGATACCACGGTTATGTATGAAAGGGAAATATAATTATGTCGCATTTTTTATTTTGCCAGAAACTCTAATCATTATAATCACATGAAATATTTTTAGCTACTATGTTATTTTTTTGTGAAAATATTGATTAAACAATGTTTTATTCAATAATAACATCGCTAATTAAAAACAAAAAAATGTCTTCGAGTTATAGTGATTTTATTAACACGGTATTTAGAAGCCTTTTTTGTAATATGTAAAAAATATTTTTTTAAATTTGTTAGTGTTAACATCTACAATGCTTTATTTTCATAAAAAGCAAAAAAAATATTGCATTTTTTTATTAATATATAAAACTATAACTTAAGTAAAGGTGTATTTTGTTTAAAAAATAAAACATTTTCACTAAGGTCTAAAAGAAAAATGGGTTCATTATATTTCGTGATCGTAGATTAATAAATATTGAACATTTCATTAAAATTGGTTGATTTCCTGGATTTTAGTGATTTTTTAAGTGAAAGGTGGTTAAAATGTTTTTACATTTTGGGAATCGGCCATTGATTTTGCACGTACCTAGTTTTAACTGATTTTTCGCTGTTTTGATAACATTTTCCATTCTAATTTTTTCGCACGTAAATATACATTTGTTTCCTTTTAAATATTAACTTAAGGCTTTTATCTTTAAAACACAATCCTCATGGATTATTTTCTACCACCTGGTCAGTTGAAGAGCTCAGCGGAGAGAAATCGGCCAGCAACGAAGAAACATCTCTCTCCTGCCTTTCCCTGCATCGTTCCAGCAGCAGCCATCTCCACTTGGAATATATTTGCTGACGACCCGGCAGCCTCTTTTCTTCACTGAGACACAGTTCCAACCCTCTGTTAAATAAACCATTTTTTGTTGCCTGTTACTCGGTTGTTGCTCGTTCAATTCATTTCGTGCGATAAATGTAAGGAAGGGACCAACACCCCCTTCAATTACAAAGTAAACACAATAAAAATCACGGCTCACGTTCTATAACAAAAAAAAACTTACGAATCGTACACAGGGAACTTAAAAGCGATTTTGTCCACAACACGTGTGAACAGCTCGAATGAATACCGACGCCATTGTTGTTAAATCGTCAAACCAAAACAATCGTTCTGATACGCTCGTAAGTACAAACGTATAAGAAATACATTTCTTTATAAATACCTCGTCATATCAAAGTTTGACCCGAAAATTTAATTGTCTGTTAGATGATTTCCTGTTAGATAATTTCCTGTTAGATAATTTCCTGTTAACTATAATAATTTTCGTTTAACGTAAAAACAAGTTAAAGAAAGAGGAACTATTTTTCTACCCCAAAACGCGGATTGCTAAACTACCCTGAGCAGTCGTCTAGTGGTATCGAAACACAACCTTGACCTTTAACAACCTGTTGACCAAACATCCCTAATGGCTTCTCATTTACCAACGATGAACTGGTCTGACCCTAACCTTGGTGAAGCGATGTCACTATTTAAACAAAAAATGACGTTATATCTGGAAGATGAGATCGTAGACCAAAACAAACAAGCCAGACAAATCTGCCGTGGCATAGGTGATGAAGGACTGAAACGCCTAAACGCCAGTAGTCTTACTGATGAACAAAAAAAGTCACCACAAGATCTATGGAATTTTTATGAAGCACAACTAAACACAAACGTGCACTTCAGAATTCATAGAGTTCATCTAATGCAATACAGGCAAAAGCCAAGTGAGAGCTTAGACGACTTTGTGACCAGGGCCAGAACACTAGAGCTGAAGTGTGACTTCTCGGAGGAAGAACTACATGAGCGTATTATCGAATTGATAATCGCCTCTACACTGTATGATCCATTCCGAAATGAGCTATGCAGCAAACTTTAAGGTCACAGAATAAGTGATGTCCTTGCTGGAGGCAGGACATATGAAGCCCTTTCAGCAGGAAACGATAAGCTGCAACTGTTTGGTGTTCCCGAATATGAAAAGATCCACAGCATCAACCGGGGCAGAAAATGCAAAAACTATGACACAAGTCACAAGCCGCGACAATGTCCAGCTGTTAAATAACTGTGCCAGAAAAAATAAAATTAAACAAGTTTTGACTGTAATTCCACCGAACGGAATTTCGTGCAACCCACGTTCTGCCTTTTTTCTACTGTCTTTCAATTTCCAACAAAATTTCGTGCAACCACAGTCTGCCTTTCTCTCTCCAATCCAAAATCGCTTCTGCTCCTTCCCAGCTGTCCTCTTGATTTATCTCACCTAATATCCACATATACAAATTAAATAAACACCTGCACCTATGAAGAGAAGCCCTTTTTAAATTTGCATACGGCATGCAAAGCACTTCCTTCTTTTTCCTGATGGTGAGTGTTCCTCTTTATTGTCACACCAGCCTATCATGACGAATGTTCTGCATGTGGGAACAAGGGTCACTGGTCTAGATGCTGCAGAATAAAGTAAAAACAAGATCAGACCAAAGGTAAAGGTCACAGGAGCAAGTCACGCAACAACCATGAGGAAATCAAACTAAATGGAAAGAAAAAACATATTGACCACATAGGACCTGGAAGTGACAGTGACAACTACCACAAGCATTTCTACTCTATTACAGTAAGCGCCAAGTACATGGACAGTATCAATAAATACTCCAGAGATGAAACATACACAACACTAAACATCAAACCACCACATATCCCCAATTCACCGCACACACTCCGCTTGAAAATTGATTCAGGAGCATCAGGCAACACATTACCTTTAAGAACATTTCGACAAATGTATGGAACAGATGACATCGCTCTCAATATCTTACGATCAGCAGAACATATAAAGCTCACGTCATACAGTGGCGACACAATCACTTGCCGGAGAACTATCAATATCCCATGCCAATACAAATCATCGAACTTAATAGATGCAACATTTTATGTTGTCGATTTCCTTGGACCCGCCGTTGTAGGGCTGTCTACAAGTAAGCAGCTCAATCTTCTCACAATAAACGTTGACACTATCGGAAACACAAATTTGCGACAACCACCTACACCCATCACTAACGTTGAATAATTGAGGCAAACATACCCAGAACAATTTGACAGAATTGGCAACTTTAGTGGTACAGCAAAACTTTTACTAAAGGAGGTGCAGAACCATTTATTGATCCCCCACGCAAATGCAGCATCCACCTCAAAGACATGTTGAAACAAGAGATAGGAAAGCTGATAAAACAAGACGTGCTAAAAAGGGTAGAATATCACACAGACTGGTGCTCCAGCTTGGCCTTCAGTACGAAAAATGGATGGATCCGCAGAAAACAAACTCCAGCCTGAAAAGATGCCCCTACAAAATATCAACAGTTGAAGAGCTAAATCCGAAATTTGCAAAGGCAAAAGTGTTCAGCAAACTTGATGCCAAAGCTGGGTATTGGTCAGTCCACCTGGATGAAAAATCCCAGATGCTAACAACGTGCAGAAGCCGTTTCGGGCGAGTTTGCTGGAAACGATTGCCATTTGGCCTAAGCGTCTCTCAGGATATATTCAAGGCAAGGATGGACCAACTTCTTGAAGGTTTAGATGGTGTCGCTAGCATCACAGATGATGTGGCAGTATACGGAGAAAATGATGTGGAACATCGTGCACAAATTGATGATACGAGCAGCCGAAACCGGCCTCGTGTTTAACAGCGAAAAGTGCGTCATCAAACAACCCACTATAACGTTCTTCGGTAATATACACACATTCACCCCACCGGCATCAAGCCAGACCCAGCACAAATACGCTACATACAAAAGATGCCAAATCCACGAAGCAAATATGAACTACAGCGGGAATGCTGAACTACCTCTGCATGTATATTCCAAATTTTGCTGAACAAGCACACACACTACGTGGTCTTTTGAAATCACAATCACCATAGGTGACGGACCCAGGTCATCAAAAATGCTACGCTGACCTAAAAGATATGATCACTGCTGATGACCTCCTATCATACTACGACCAAACAAAGCCAATATCACTGGACGTAGACGCCTCACAGAGGGGTCTGGGAGTAGCACTGATACAGGAAGGCAAATCAGTGGCATTTAGTTCCAAAACGCTGACAGACTGCCAGTCAATATATAGCAATATCGAACGTGAAATACTAGCAATTGTTCATGGTATACAACGTTACACCCACATACTAGTATGCAAACACATTCACAGTGATCACGGACCACAAACCATTAGTCACTATATGTGCAAAACCACTGCATTCTTCACTACCGCGTCTGCTGTTAAAAATACAAGGCTACAACTTCAGAGTTATCTACCTCCCTGGAAAAGATATGATCCTTGCAGACACACTAAGTCGATTACCCAACCACGAAAACAACAAAATAGTCGAATTAGACGAAAGAATCGACGGGATAGATACAGAACCTGATGACGAGTACCATACATTTACGGTCATCAACTTCTCAACAGAAAAAAAGAGATCTGCTATGCAGTGAGACAACAAGAGACACAACTTTGATCCTTGTCAAGGAAATTGTCTTCCAAAGATAGCGAGAAACTATCCGAGATGTGCCAGCTGACATCCAACTATATTGGTCGTTTCGAGATGAACTAGCGGTTGAAGTATTAGTACTCTTCAAAGGAAAGCAAGTTCTAATTCCAGAGTCTATAAGAGATGACATTCTGTACTAGCTCCACCAAGCACATCAGGGTATTGAGAAAACCCACTACCTTGCCAGAGAAAGCGTATATTGGCAAAATATGAACAAGGACATAGAGAAGATGTGCCGATCATGCCTACTCTGCCAGGAACATCAAGAGGTAAACAGACGAGAACCACTCGAACCACACGACATTCCATCACGACCATGGAAATATATCGCATCTGACCTATTTGAGATTAATGGACAACAATTCCTGTTAAGTGTTGATAGATACTCAAAATACCATGTCGTGGACGAAATGCCCACACCAATAACCAGCAAGGCAGTAGCTGACAAAATAAAAAGCTACGCATCGCTATTCGGACGTCCCTATGAGATAATGACGGGCAACCGTCCACAATACACAGGACAAGCTTTCCAAAGATTTATCACATCATGGGCTATTACGCATGTCACTAGCTCACCCCACTATGCTAAAAGCAATGGATTCATTGAGAGACATGTGCGACACATTAAGTCCACAATCAAGAAATGCCTTAAGGATAAAGGTGACATCCAAATAGCCATACTGCTGATCAGAGCAACACCTATAGACAGCAAATTATCATCACCAGCTGAGCTACTATTCGGACGGCCTATAACAAAAACACTACTCAGCCGAGTAGAGCCTAGAAAGGAAGCACACCGACAACAACTAGACGAAAGATCGACAGTAATGAAAAAAAACACGATCTCAATAGATACACTAGAAACCTACAACCACTGTATCCAGGCCAACACGTGTCAATAATAAACAAAAATGACAAAACGTGGCACCCTGGAACCATTGTCTAGAAGGATGGTAACCCAAGGAGCTACATTGTGGAAACTCCAAAGTGAACAAGACTCCGCCGTACCCGTACTCACCTACGTGCTGTACCAATATCGACAGTGAAGAAGAAGGTACACTTTGCTGATCCAACATCAAGGACGGTACAATGTAATGACCAACCCAATACAAATGACGGCAGGAAACAAACCGTCATCTCACACGATTAGAGAGAAATAGCACCAAACGAAGACGATATACAAAGAAACTCAACCCACAATAGATCTGGACGAGTCATAAATATGCCAGCCAGATTCAAGGACTCTATACAACCATAAACATCGCAGACAGAATCTATGACTACTCAGCAAATACCAGCACTACAAGACAATCACAAAACTGACAATAATATCACTCTATCCTTATCAATATATCAATTCAGACTCCCATACACTCATATGAACACTACTAAACAGGGAGGATGTTGTGATATATTATATACTAACCATCTGCGTACTAACACCTAAGAACTACTTAAGGGTTGAACGTCTCCATAACCTCATGAAATAAATGTACGTAAAATCGAGCCTTTGTTATTCTTTACCCAATAATACTTCCTTACATGTGCCGTAAGGATGAATTACATTAATTTTTTTAAAATACTGCTAAGAGTATCGTTTTTATTTTAAGCGTGAAAAAGTAAATCAAATTCAATGACTGCATTGACAAAAACGTTAAAACATTAAAAATTATTTATTAATAAATAAATAGAATTCAATTTTGAAAGGAAATGTCGTATTTGAAGTCGTTTTATTTATTAATAAATAATTATTTGAAACTTTTTAAATAATATTTATTAATGAAAAAAGACAAAACATTAACAACCTTACATTTTATCTTTGAAAATAATTGAGGAAATTGTGAAATTAACGAAACTGTTGAATCTCTGAAAATAAAATTTTGAGGACGGTGTGCAGGGGGGAGTGAGTGGTGGTTGGTGAGCTAGTCCCGCCTGTTTGTTACAGAACAGGCCTACAATACGCCCCAAGTCAATCTTTACTAAAATTATCCAATTTTTTTTTTTTTTTTTTTCGTTACGTTCCTGAGTCTTAAATTTTTCAATGTTTGGTTTATTTTCAAGATAATAAAAAAATTATTGCGCTGATGATGACATGTTTATGTATGAAAGGGAAATATAATTATGTCGCATTTTATATTTTACCAGAAACTCTAATCATTAAAATCACATGAAATATCTTTTGCAATTATATTATTTTTTAGTAAAATATTGATTAAACAATGCTTTATTCAATGATAACATTGCCAATTCAAAAAAAATTTTTTTTTCGAGTTATAGTAATTTTATTAACACGGAATGTGAGACACTTTTTCGTAATATAAAACTTTTTCGAAATATAAAATGCGACATAATTATATTTCCCTTTCATACATGAACACCTCATCATCAGCGCAATAATTTTTTTTATGATCTTGAAAATAAACCAAACTAAGTTTAAAAAAAATATTTTAAACAACTACAGTGCTTTATTTTCATAATTTCTTTTAAACTTCATACATTCTTTTTATTAATACACACAAATATAACTTTAGTGAAGGTGTATTTTGTTTTCCAAGAAGAATACATTTTCGTTATGCTTTTAAAAATTAATGGTTTCATTATATTACGTGATCGTTGATTAATAAATACTGAAAATGTCATTAAAATTGGTATATTTCCTGTATTTTGGTGAATTTTTAAGTAAAGGGTGGGTTAAATATTTTTACATTTTGGGAATCGGCCATTGATTTGGCACAGAAAACAAATTAGACTAATTTTAATTATCAATAACACACGATTAAACCAAAGAAACTCTTCCTTTTAATGATACAATAAAATAAATATAGTTTGTTTATTCATAGTGTCTGGAACTTTCTTTTTGGGTTATTATTTAAGTTTACACCGTTTTTAATGTGTGCTGTTGTTTTTGGTTATGAATTGTATGTAATATTGACCTCTGTTGGATTTTAATTGTAAAAATAATTAGTAATTTTGCATTTTTATGCAAGAAACTTAATTATTTGAAATGGAAAAAAAAAGCTTGTTAAATCTACATAATTTTATATTTTACGTGTATCTGGCGTTAATTAACGCGTTTGATTTTCTCCGCTGAAGAAATTATGATTCCATTTTTAGGTAAGTAATACACTTTCATTCTTCATTTTTTTCGTGTTTCAAATTAAATTGCATCAATGAAGTTTGTATTAAAATACCGTAATGTTTCAGTTTTGAATTAAAAAATATAGCTTATACTATGTTATACTCGACATACTTCAAGCTCATTTTTGGTGTTTTTTAACTTATTACCCACCACTTGTTTTTCTATTTTTTACGGACCATTTTCTTTTGCTGTGTAAACTTACCTCTTATGTCGCTAGAGAAATCCGTTTTTTAAAAATAATTTACCAAATTGATTAGATTTTAAAGTGGAGGATCACTTTCTCATATAAATTTAACGTAAAATGATCACCCACTTCATGACCATCACATTGAAAAAACAACACTAGTTTTTGCATATTTATGGACCATTTTGTCTGTGTAAAATTACCGATTATCTCGCTAGAGAAATCCGTTTTTGATTGTTTTTTACCCAATATTTTAGAGTATTTTTTAGTTTGATGGTAATGAATTGGGTTATAATCTTACATTACATTTATTTTGGAAAGTGATCCCCCGCTCTAAAATCTAAAATATTCGGTAAAAAATTAACAAAAAAGGATTTTACCATAATTCAAACAGTATTGAGAGTGTTTAAATGGTGCTGTCATTTCAAGCCTAATTTTAGATGCAGTCTAACCCTAACTCAAACACACTATCACCAAAGGTAACCAAAACTCCTTACCATAATAGTCAGCCATTTTTTAAATATGAAACTAGAAGATATTATAAATCAATCTGTTTTAGACTTATTCATTTATTTTCTTTTTTTTCAGATAAAAATGTCTGTAAAGGGACGTTCTGTTTTAACTCGCAGGAAGAGTTCCAAAAGATGCTATGCTCCACCTTATCTTTTTAATAAAACGGAACTCCCAACTTTACGACAAGTTATTCAGTTTAGTTATTTCCTTGAAAATACCTATCCCCACTTTTCAAATAATGATATTTCCAAATTGATTACAAAGGAAATAATCAATATTTGACAATCAAGTGAACCAACAATTACTTTTGTTAAGGGAATATTATATACGGCAGAAGGTGCAAGTATTTGGCTTCAAGAAGGCGAAACTTATTAACAGGAAAACTCTTACTGCATCAAAAGTGAAAATAATTAAGGAACAGATGGAAAAATTATTTAATATTTCATCATGTTGCTGCAACTGCCTGTTTTAAGATGAAATGACTTTGCTGTAAAATGCAATACACCAGCTTTCCAAACAAGGCATATAGTCTGCACTTGTCCTCATGCATTAATTCTATGATAATAATATGCTTACTCATGTTTCTATATATGTATGCTATCACCTGTCACACCCATTTTAAAAAATGAGATCATCTGATCACTTTAAAGATGAAATATATTCTGTTGTCGATGTTTTAGTCGAATAGATTGGAGGTGAGGGAAGAGGCCATAAAAAGGATCTTGTCCATTAGGTAAGTAAACATTCATGTATACATAATTAGTTATGTCAATTTACAAGAATTATTCAAAATATAACCAAGTGCAGGTAAATTTTCTATTATAAATATTTTTTGGGTTTGTTTCAGAAGTAGCATTCCACCAAAGAAAAGATTAAAGAAAATTACTGTTACTGTTACCATCAATTTTGAAGCCACGCATCGGTCAACTTTGATTGACCTTTCACAAAGTGTAGTCTGGGAACCTGCACTTGCAGAACGGTTTTCAAACAATGAACTCTTAGAATCTTCAATGAATAGAACAACATTGGGATTTCTAAATTTACCTGCACATTCACAAGGCATGGAAAGTATAGTCAAGTTGACAAGCGAAGCTTCGCAAATTATATATGGACAGGAAGCAAGGCACAAGCACATTGCGTCACCAAATAAGACCTTCATTTACTTCGAAGGGAAACTACAGCAAACAATTTAGTTCTATTATAACTTTATTTGGTAAACTAACAACAATTACATAAGCCAAATAAAATATAACTTCAATGCAAAACACATTCAAATAAATATATCGAATCGCATACTTTAAAGAGCGAAACTAATGGTATAAAAAACGTAATAAATTTAATTTTGTTTACACATGCTTTAACTATGCAGGTTTGTATAGAATTACATTCTGGTGCGTTTTTATATATGGTAAGCGTTGTTTGATTTATTTTATTTCGAATTTATGGCCTGAGGACTAAACTGTAAGACTACCAATCATTATATAAAATGACTGGTAATCTTACGGTTTAGTCCTCAGGCCATAACTGCTGTAGGTGTATTAGGTTGTAGCACATTGTTCAATGAACAATTCAAATTTAAAACATTTGTTCCTGAATCTGTTTCCAGTAGTATAATTGTATAATGCACTTTTATTTATATATTTTTAAAAGGAATTATGACCAAAAATGTAAAAGTGTTTATTCTTTTTTGGAATTTTGTACAATTTTTACAGTTCTCATTTATTGAATAGAGTTAAAAAATGACGTATTTTACTAGTGCTAATTCATACTTAAAATTCTGGTTTGAATATATTTTCTATCTATTGTATCTAACAACAAAAACAATTTATCTAAATTTATTAGTAAAATAGTAAAATTTTGAAGTCATTTTGTCAACAAAATCCTGCGGAAATTAGGGATTTGTGGACATTTTTGAATCCGACCGTTAAAACTAAATGCTCAGTTAAGCTTTCGTCAAACAAGTGACAAATCAACCTGCCCTATTGGTTATACACCACTTTAGATATAATTCCGATCCTTACTAATCTGTCTAATTTCTTGTTTATTTCTTCTTCACGAGGCGAAAGTTACATTTCCTTATTTAAATAAAGGTCAAATGTTCTCTTTTATGGGTAATTTTGCTGACATCTTTTTATATCGACCTAAACCGCCCGAAAAAAACTTTGGGAAAGGTTTTTTTCAATTCCTTCTTTCGTTTTTCTTACTCGGTCGTCAGATTTCAACCTGTATGTATTTGTATATATTAATACCGTCTTGTTAGTTTGTTTTTGTGCATTTAACCCGACTTTTATTTAATTTGTGGAACATAGAAGTTTTAGAGCATGTTTTACGTTTCAGAAAAAGGAATGTAACTGTTTTTTTTGGGTAAAATATTGTCCACGAATTTGGTATGTTCGCTGGTCCCTAATTTTGTAAAGTTTGCCTAATGTTAACAATCTATTTTATATAGATCCTCATACTTTCTGAAATATGAAGCAAAAGTTTTATTCTCGTCAACTGAACTGCAAACGGCATTTTAAGAAATAGCACTTCGTTCTAGGTATTTGACCCCTTCAACATTGTTTGTAGTCATACTTCGATTTATTTATTTTATTCTAATAGTTTTTCTTCGTTTTACTTTTATTTTTTCCAGCAGAAGATTTTGAAATCTTTCTTCGTTTGTTTGTCGTTGTTTTCGCTGTCTTCCTCCGAGTTAATTTTTAAATGTTGTTCTCGCATTGTTTCTTCGGTTTTTGTTGTTGTTGCATTTGGTATTTAACGAGTTCTTCGACCGTTGATTTGAAATCTTCCATGTTTATATGTGTCTTTATAGAATACGTCTTTTACAAGTCTTTTTCTTTAATATTACGTAATATAAGTTGTAAACAAGGGGAGAAAAAAGTATATATACATATATATATACATAAATATGTATACATATATATATATATATGTATACATATATATATACATATACATATATACATCATATATGTATATATATAATATATATATACATATATATATATATATATATATATATCAGGCACGTAGCCTGACTTCTAACTTTGGGGGGAATACATTTTTAGGGGAGGCAGAGCATTTTTAAGGGGGAGGCATTTTTAGGGCAGGGGCAAAACTAATATTGATATTCTAATATGGGTGACGTTTTGGTTCAGTGTGTGTGTGTACTGATATATAAATAAGTAGATACAAAATTTCAATTTCTTTTATATAATCTAAATATATTTTTGTGTATTTCGGTAGGTACATGTAAATAACAACATCAGCATAGTAAAGCACATAAAGCATAGTAAACACAGTAATAATAACATAAAGTTCGTAAAATAAGGTAGCTACTTGCTAGCTCTACAGAATTCTATTATAATCTTCTATTTGTACGTGGGGTTTATGCCCTACTAATGCTGTTTTTCTTTCAACTTCATCTCGGGTAAAATCTGGGATTGTTTTCTATGTTAATTTCAAAAATGTTGAATGTATTATTCGCAATTTTTTAAATCAATAGTAACAACTGACAACAAAAAGAAAAAAAACGTATTTAAGATTTGTGATAAAATACAAAAATATTTTTAAAAACTAATTCCCACTTTCATTTGAAAATAATTTAGGTTGCTAGTATTCATTTCTATCTTTTGAATGAAGACAACACTTTCATTTATAAATTAAAAACATATCTTTAAAAGAAGCTTGCAGAATAACAACGTGAATTCATTTTGTGTTATTATTCCATCATTTGAATTATAATTATGAAATTGATAGTTTCTGATATTAAATAGTGTGAATTAAAAATATTTAAAAGTATATATTTGGTAAGTTGACAAAAAAAGACAGTTACACTGACAATCTCTTTCACCAAGCAAGAAACAGGTGAAAAGCATCGAGGCTTTGTTTCCCTCACCACTTGATCTGAAACTAGCGAAGTTATGTTTCAGTTTCAGAACACGTACATTTTAATTGTTTTTCTTTTTACAAGGAAACATAAATTTAAATCATATTTAGATGTTATTATGGTCAATAGATTTATTTTAACTGGTAGTTTAAAATCCGTAAATATTTAGTATGGTATCATTAGTACCAGGAATGGAAAATTAAGTTTTAAACAAAATAAAATCCAAAGAAGCGTTTTTGAAATCGGAAATTATGTTAACAATTGGTGGGAGGTCTTCTCTTGGTGGGTGAATCAGGGCCCCAGTCCCGTGGCCCCTTAATCCGGCCCTTCTGTAAAATTTATTACACAAAAGTAAATACTGGTTCATAATGAAGAAGTATAGTTGACTAGGAAATATAATATTTTTGGATCACAAATTTCAGGAGGTGCAAATGTAATGGCTACGTGGGGGCTATATATATATATATATATATATATATATATATATATATATATATATATATATATATATATATATATATATATATAGGGCAGTAGTTAGTATATGAGATTAGCGGATAAACATGTAAACAAAATACTAAAAATACTAACTATATCTCTATATGTAGAGAGAAAAGGAAAAAGAGATTGTTTTACTTCATTAAATGAATTTTTTTACTTTATTACTTTATTACTTTACTTATTTCTTTATATTTTATTTTAATTTGTATATTCATCATCTGCCATCTGCTGAGTTTTAGCTAAAATGAACTCACCTTAAACTTGGATTCGCTCAAACTTTGCTTTTGGTAATAATGCCACTACTACGCTCTTGCTAATCGTCTTTATGAATGTTAGTATCGTCATCATCGTTACAGTCATAAGTAATCGTCGTTGTATTCGGTATATTGTAAGATCTCATCGCCTTAAACTTGGATTTGCTCAAACTTTGCTTTTCGTAATAATGCCACTACTACGCTCTTGCTAATCGTCTTTATGAATGTTATTATCGTCATCATCGTTACAGACATAAGTAATCGTCGTTGTATTCGTTATATTGTAAGATCTCATCGCCTTATTAGGGATGCAAGAGCGGATTGTAAAAAAAGAAGGAAACGAAAACTTCGTCTGGTTTTCCGTTTCATTCTCAAAGAGAAAAAATGTAAATGAAAAGTATGAAATTAACTTTTTAGTCAGGTTTTTACATGACGGTTAACACTTTAGTGAACAATGAAAATAAGGTTTCTAATTTTTCCGGTTTGGACTTTAGTAAACAATGAAAATAATGTTTCTTATTTCGCCGGTTTGGACTTTAATGAAGAATGAAAATAAGGTTTCTAATTCCGCCGGTTTGGACTTTAATGAACAATGAAAATAATCCAAGGAATTACCTCCTCTTTTAAGTTGAAGATTGGTTGATTGTCTGAGGTCTGATCATAGTAAACTTTGCACCCATTCAAAATGCCCCCTCCCTTTTGAAGGAGCTGGATTCCCTCCACATTAAACTGACCACATGTTTAATTCAGCTGCAATGGGGAGGCGAGACAAATAAATACGCTTAATTTAACTGGCCCCCTAAAAAAGGAAAGAAAACAACTTTCTTTGTTTTAAAGGCTCCACCCTCTTTTTTACATGAACTGCAATTTTTAGAGAGTTATAAATTTACTCGTTAATTTCCTGGTTTCGATTTTTTTTGTTTTGATATTTTATTATTTATACATTTATTGGGATGTTACATATTGTTTTCATTTTTAAATTCGTGCTTTTTTCGAGTTTTTTTGTTTGGATATTTTATTATTTATACATTTATTAGGATGTTACAAATTGTTTTCATTTTTAAATTAGTGCTCTTTTCGAGTTTTTTTGTTTGGATATTTTATTATTTATACATTTATTGGGATGTTACATATTGTTTTCATTTTTAAATTCGTGCTTTTTTCGATTTTTTTTGTTTTGATATTTTATTATTTATACATTAATTAGGATGTTACAAATTGTTTTCATTTTTAAATTCGTGCTCTTTTCGAGTTTTTTGTTTGGATATTTTATTATTTATACATTTATTGGGATGTTACATATTGTTTTCATTTTTAAATTCGTGCTTTTTTCGAGTTTTTTTGTTTGGTTATTTTATTATTTATATATTTATTAGGATGTTACAAATTGTTTTCATTTTTAAATTCGTGCTCTTTTCGAGTTTTTTTGTTTGGATTTTTTATTATTTATACATTTATTGGGATGTTACATATTGTTTTCATTTTTAAATTCGTGCTCTTTTCGAGTTTTTTTGTTTGGATATTTTATTATTTATACATTTATTGGGATGTTACATATTGTTTTCATTTTTAAATTCGTGCTCTTTTCGAGTTTTTTGTTTGGATATTTTATTATTTATACATTTTTGAGGATGTTACATATTGTTTTCCTTTTTAAATTTGTGCTCTTCTCGAGTTTTTTGTTTGGATATTTTATTATTTATACATTTATTGGGATGTTACATATTGTTTTCCTCTTTAAATTCGTGCTCTTTTCGAGGTTTTTTATTTGGATATTGTATTATTTATACATTTATTGGGATGTTACATATTGTTTTCATTTTTAAATTCGTGCTCTTTTCGAGTTTTTTTATTTAGATATTGTATTATTTATACATTTATTGGGATGTTACATATTGTTTTCATTTTTAAATTTGTGCTCTTTTCGAGTTTTTTTATATGTGATATTTTATTATTTATACATTTATTGGGATGTTACATATTGTTTTCCTTTTTAAATTCGTGCTCTTTTCGAGTTTTTTGTTTGGATATTTTATTATTGATACATTTATTGGGATGTTACATATTGTTTTCCGTTTTAAATTCGTGCTCTTTTCGATTATTTTGTTTGGATATTTTATTATTTATACATTTATTGGGATGTTACATATTGTTTTCCTTTTTAAATTCGTGCTCTTTTCGATTTTTTTATTTAGATATTTTATTATTTATACATTTATTGTGATGTTACATGTTGCTTTTATTTTTAAATTCGTGCTCTTTTCGAGCTTTTTTGTTTGGATATTTTATTATTTATACATTTATTGTGATGTTACATATTGCTTTTATTTTTAATTCGTGCTCTTTTCGAGTTTTTTTGTTTGGATATTTTATTATTTATACATTTATTGGGATGTTACATATTGTTTTCCTTTTTAAATTCGTGCTCTTTTCGAGTTTTTTATATGTGATATTTTATTATTTATACATTTATTTGGATGTTACATATTGTTTTCCTTTTTAAATTCGTGCTCTTTTCGATTTTTTTGTTTGGATATTTTATTATTTATACATTTATTGGGATGTTACATATTGTTTTCCTTTTTAAATTCGTGCTCTTTTCGAGTTTTTTTATATGTGATATTTTATTATTTATACATTTATTGGGATGTTACATATTGTTTTCCTTTTTAAATTCGTGCTCTTTTCGAGTTTTTTTATATGTGATATTTTATTATTTATACATTTATTGGGATGTTACATATTGTTTTCCTTTTTAAATTCGTGCTCTTTTCGATTATTTTGTTTGGATATTTTATTATTTATACATTTATTGGGATGTTACATATTGTTTTCCATTTTTAAATTCGTGCTCTTTTCGAGTTTTTTTATATGTGATATTTTATTATTTATACATTTATTGGGATGTTACATATTGTTTTCCTTTTTAAATTCGTGCTCTTTTCGAGTTTTTTTATATGTGATATTTTATTATTTATACATTTATTGGGATGTTACATATTGTTTTCCTTTTTAAATTCGTGCTTCTTTCGATTTTTTTGTTTGGATATTTTATTATTTATACATTTATTGGGATGTTACATATTGTTTTCCTTTTTAAATTCGTGCTCTTTTCGAGTTTTTTTATATGTGATATTTTATTATTTATACATTTATTGGGATGTTACATATTGTTTTCCTTTTTAAATTCGTGCTCTTTTCGAGTTTTTTTATATGTGATATTTTATTATTTATACATTTATTGGGATGTTACATATTGTTTTCCTTTTTAAATTCGTGCTCTTTCCGATTATTTTGTTTGGATATTTTATTATTTATACATTTATTGGGATGTTACATATTGTTTTCCATTTTTAAATTCGTGCTCTTTTCGATTTTTTTGTTTGGATATTTTATTATTTATACATTTATTGGGATGTTACATATTGTTTTCCTTTTTAAATTCGTGCTCTTCTCAGTTTTTTGTTTTGATATTTTATTATTTATACATTTATTGGGATGTTACATATTGTTTTCCTTTTTAAATTCGTGCTATTTTCGAGTTTTTCGTTTGGATATTTTATTATTTATACATTTATTGGGATGTTAAATATTGTGTTCTTTTTTTAATTCGTGCTATTTTCGAGTTTTTTGTTTGGATATTTTATTATTTATACATTTATGAGGATGTTACATATTGTTTTCTTTTTTAAATTCGTGCTCTTTTCGAGTTTTTTGTTTGGGTATTTTATTATTTATACATTTATTGGGATGTTACATATTGTTTTCCTTTTTAAATTCGTGCTCTTTTCGACACAAAAAATATTACTTTCTTGTTAACAATTAACACAGTGCCGGAATAAAAATAATGAAATCACTGAATCTTTTAGGAGAAATGATTTAGTTTATTCGTAAGACAAAAAAAAAGAGGGAAATCACTTTGGCTACAAAATTCAACGAACGAGATTATTTATTGATCTGCCGATGAAGCCTGTTCTTAGAATT
Organism: Sepiola atlantica; assembly: GCA_963556195.1. Lineage (NCBI taxonomy): Eukaryota > Metazoa > Mollusca > Cephalopoda > Sepiida > Sepiolidae > Sepiola > Sepiola atlantica. Next base: position 4,411,811 of record OY744525.1, on the reverse strand, counting down.
CTGAAGGTTGTCGGCTTATTTCGCCGTTGGTTTCTCTACGTGGGTAATTTTTAAGGTTCTCAAATAAAAGCCCCGTAATATTCCTCGTCGCCAGTTGTCGTGGACCTGTAAAGGTACTGTAAAGAAAACAAGAACTCGGATGTACATGAAACAAAGTATATTAACGAAAGTAATAAATACAGCATATAAAGAGGGTGGTTGAATGTCTGTCTGACTGTCACTATTAGACTGGGGTAGTTCCAACACCGATAGGTATGTGCTCCCGGTATTTATAGTGAAACTGAAGATTTTATGTAGTCTGTAAAGTAATTATGATTTTATATTATTATGGTTTTTCATTTTCTTTTCTAAAAAATGGAAATACACGTTCTTAATATCATAATCTTAATATATATATATATATATATATATATATATATATATATATATACTAGAGATGAAAGATGAAAATAAAAAATGGTAAAGATACAATATTTATTAGAACATCATATCTTTAATCCATGGATTTTCAAAGATAAACTCTTTTTATCAGAGGATAGAGAAAACCGACAATGTAATTGTAAATATTATCGGCAACATTTTTTGAAAATGTTACATAGAATAAAACAAAATAAAGACCAAAAGGTAAACATGTCTTATGTTGAGATGAGAACGTAGAGTCAGGGTGAACACCGTAAAAAAAACGTCAAAAATAAAACAGCTGTAATATTGGAAATTAATGTTTGAAAAAAGAATAATAGTTAATGTCAAATTGTTTAGGAATCCTAATATTGTTGTCAGGAGGCTGATATTTAGACGGCCATTGGTAAAGTCTGTAGGGAACATGAAGGGGGCTTACCTGCGAAACGTCCTCGTGTTTGTCTGTCCTGTGCGCTGCGGATAAAAGATAGAAAGGAATCCAACATGGCGTCCATGAATCTTTATTACATACGGTTCACGCAGAGTCTCGCGAAGTCTCGTTGCACGCAGGCAAATTAGATGTGCCTCAGTATAATAAAAGCGGTTCTCTCACCGTCTCATTTGACTCGGTGCGAAGCAAGTGCACGTGTAACGAACGGTGAGATCTGCTTTGGAAGTTGACAGAGTGATTTGCGACCTTCGTTATTACTACAAAGTCCAGTTTATCTTGTCTGTGCAGTAGTTTGGTATTGGAATAATCACGTACAAAATCTGCGACACTGGCATATCGATGTTATCGATCAACATCAATTACAAACTGAGATCTCATCAGGGAGAGTTAGAATCCGATCTTAACCTTAAATCATATTTGCAAATAACCTTTGCTAATAGCTGTTGATCGATAACATCGACATGCCAGTGTCGCAGATTTTGTACATGCGTGTGTAAATAAAAATAATCATATATAAAAGCTATATTTGATATGGATCACATTTTATAAACCCGGTGGCAATTCTTTGGATAGCGACCCTGTGGATGTGTTACATGGAATATTATTAATATTATTAGGATCAGTTCTTCTAGTCTTCTGACCAGGTTGCTGCTATATATATATATATATATATATATATATATATATATATATATATATATATATATATATATATATATATATATGGTACGTCAATGAAAATTAATAAGACCTGCAAATGGAAGCAAATCGATATCTTCAGTTGTTCAAAACAAGGAGCAGTTTAGTTAATAAAAACATTTATTTTTCTTCTCTTTTATTTCTTTAAACCAGGCTTTTCAAAGATAAAAATCTTATCATCAGAGGAAAAATTATGATTGATAAGTTGACAGGATAGGACTGTCAAAGTTTCAAATTTGAAAGAGTTTTTTTTTTTAATTTTCAAAGTTCAAACGGGCATGGGAATCACCAATAACGAAATCCAAAAAAACGTGGGGCTCAGAAATATTGGTAAATCCAGAGGAATCTGCATAAAAATCCAACGACGACGATTCCACTCAGGTTTGTTGTCCTCGGAGAAGGATCAAATAAAAATGTCCATGTCAAGGAAAACTATATTCTTCCTGTTTTCAGTTAAGCGTATTCCAAGGCAAAAAACAACGACAAAAGTCTCAATGGAATCAAAAACGAATCGTTGCAATGTATTAAAATTACTTGGGAATTGTGGGATAGCATGAAGTAAAGGAAGAGAAAAAGAAAGGGAAGAGAGAGAGTAAAAGAAAAAGGAAAAGAGGAAAAAAAGAAAAAAAAAAGAAAAAAGAAAAAGAAAAAGAAAGACGATCGAAAATAGAGTGTAATCTAACAGGTGAGGGGTGGTTAAAGGATTCAAATCAAAATGATATTTAGGCAGAAAAAAGGGGGCAGGAGATAAAAGTGAAGATGAAAAGTAATAAAAATAACTTCTAAGGTGGCCGTATACAGAAATACCAAATGCTCGGTCAGCTCAGTGATATTATATTCCCAAGGGGGAATGGAAATAGATTAAATACAGATAAGAAACAGAACACTGTCTTTTAAGGAAGATTAAGTTAAGATAATTTGGGATAGGGAAAGAATATAATGATAGGTTTTTTTATGGGTATAAAAGGAAGGAGGAGTAACGGGTGTCGCTAATAAGGTTAAACCTCATTTTTTGTTTTAACAAAAAATGGGAATTTTCTGTCTTATTATAATTCTTATGGTCTGAGTAAATTTCTTTAAGAGGTTAAAGGGGTGCTAAGGGGGTTTGAATCAATTGTCAATCTATAAATAAATCGACAATGTAGGTGGTTAAAAATAGGGAGATGGGGGTGTTAAGCAGATGTAAAACAACTTAGACTAATGAATAATAAATACAATAAAAAAATAAAAAATAATAAAATAATAAAATAAAATTAAAAAAATAAATAAATAAGGTCTTATTGATTTTCATTGACGTACCATATTTTTTCTCTATCCAGTATATTGAGCTTTCCTTATTTCACAATAGGTCCAACTCTCTAAAAGTTTACCTTTTAGTTATAATTTACATATACACTCTTTAATTCTCCGTTGCTGTCGCTAAATGTTACTTTCACTGCCTTCGCCCAGGATTGAACTTAGGATTGATCTGTTGAACCAACAGCTTAGACCTCACGGTCATGTGTCACTAGGACAATTCAGCATCAATTTGTTGGTACTGTTAAACCTATGTTTGTCCTTCAAGGTTTTCTTTGTCTATTAGAGGTCTCCAAATTGTATTCGACTCTATGCTTGGTTTGCTCAGTAGGTTGTCATGTGCAAGCATGTGAGCTGTTTCCTTAAGTTTCCTCACTTTCTAGTGAGACTCACTGTTTATTATTTTCACTTCATCCCAGAGACGGCAATGGTCACTTTTCTCCTTTTATACATAGTGGGCTATAGCCGATTTTTCCGTCCTCCCTCTAGTTATTGCTTTTCGATGTTCTTCTGTTTGATGTAAGTGACAAACTATAGTTCTAACATTTAATAACAACTTTATTGAGTTTTCGTCGTTAGTACGTGAACAAAAGGGAAAGAGGTTAGTATGCCCATAAGTATGGACGAAGGCAAAAGCTAGGAATTTCCCGTGGGTACAATTCCCCAGTGAGGAAAAGAGAATTGTTTATATTGTTGGATGTCTGTAAACCAGCTAGAGTGTCAGCTGGTGTGTTTATATAATAATGCTTGCAAAAAAGAAGGCCACTGATTGGTCAATCCAAGGAGGAAGTAATTGACCTGAACCAATCAGAAGGCAGCCAAGAAGTCATTAAATAATATGGCGGCTTGAAGAAAACTGCTACATTTCCACCCTTATTTTGAGGGGGCGGCATGTTTCACCCCTTTTTAAACTTTGCTACAACTACATGCAGTTCTTGGTCATGTCCTCCTCTATGGGTGGCTTTACTCGGACTATGTGACTTCCGTGTTCGATACAGGGCACCTGATGAAGGCCGGAGGGCAGAACGGTCGAAACGTTGTAAGCATGGCAGCCAAGATCAGTAAGTCAGTCCGAACACTGAAATCCATAGCTTGAAAATGTCTGACAACATTGTTGCGTATAAGATGTGACACTCTTCCTGTGATATCAGAATATCGTGTGCATTTAACATACACGTTTGCACTGTTAATTTTGTCTCATTCTAAAACTTTTTACTACGGTGTTACCTTTCTTTTTATATCGACCCTGACACCGAGATGCATTTTGTATATTTGTAGATTAACACCCTCCGTTGAATCCGACCGCCAAAAGAAAATGAGATTCTATTTTTTTAGGCGATTATTTAATTTGTTTTTGGGAATATTTTTGAAAATATTGTTTATTTTAAGAGAGGGTTTCATATATAAATTTATGGTAAACTGGCCCCTCACTTTTTGACCATGTTGCCTTTTTTTCACATATTACGGACGGATACTTTCTTTTTCTCTGTTTACTATCATATCGCTAAAGAATTCCAGGTCGTCTGGAATTTTTTGGAAACTTTTGTGATTGTCAAAAAGTGGGGAATCAGTTTACTTTAAATCTATATAGGAAACTGATCCGGGTTAAATCAAAAATATTTTTTAATAAGCACGGTGTGACATAGTATCCGAGGTTTTAGTGACGCGCTGGTATGCGTCTTGGTGGTGATTCTACGCCGACTGGGGATCCTGCGACGAGAAAAGTGGAAATATAAAACTAGTATATATTTGACGTAGAAATGAACTTATTCGATAACAGAACGAGACGCTAGCTAGTCGCGCAGAATCGTGTAAGGTATTCAAAATAAATTACCACCAGAAGCGAGGAAACAGTTGGCAGCTGGAAGGTGGAGATTAGAGAACTGCATATCGCAATTTTAATTCTGAAATATCAATAACACGATATTATTGTTTGGGTGCATGGCGCGTTTTTTTAGCTACTGGTCTTACGGTTGTTTTGAAGATGTCACGACCAAACCACTCTTGACAGACATTTATGTGAGCCTGTCATCGTTTGTTTACGATGTCGGTGGGTTACGGGGAACCCAATTTATTTTGAGAAAAAAGAGTGATACGCCAGTCCTCACTCTCCTCGAGAGAGGAGGACAGACAGGAAGTAATATGGCGGAGAAGGGGTGTGTACGACTATAGACGCACGAGAAAGAGAGATAACAAAAATACAGCCGCTTCAATAAAAGAATGTGTTCTTTTCATGCACGACCCAGAGTTGAACTGATGCCCGGGAGAGAATGAAGTGTCGTGCGCCGGAGAACCAAACCAGACGAAATTCGAGCCACCGCCTTCGTCCGTTAAGTTTGTAACTTAGACAACCATTTGTGTAAAGAATTCGCACACACAGAGAGCTAGCGAAATAACTTCGCGAAAAAAAACAACCCTTGCTAAAGACATTTACGAGCATGATAGACATTAATCCTAGCTTAGAATTTTAGGAAGAATTTGACTACCAAGTCGGCGAGTATTGACATCAAGCGGCGTAGAGTGATCGACAGCAACAACAAATCGTGTTGGATCTCGCAATATAGTTAGTAGTACTACTTGTTATTAAATTTACTCACGGTGCCCAGCCTTCGTAAAGAGGGCTATACAATAATATTTATAAATAAATATTAATATTTATTTCCTACAGACATCGATGTTTCATGCTTACGCAATCTTCAATGCAGGAAGCTAATTTCCTATTTCACCCCAAACAAGGTAGGCCGCCACTGTAGATGTAAGGGCCTACTGAGAATTAGGGTATAGGTTTTGGGTATCATACTAAGTTGGGAGCTGTGTAGCGAGATGTCTGTTTACATTAGTTTTAAACCTCTGCATGTCAGTAACGTCGTGGACGCAGGGAGTCGGGAGCAGGGAGGGAGTTCCAGACTCAAACCACACGAGGAAAGAAGCTGCTAGAGTAGAAAGCTAGCAAAATATAGAATATCACGCATATGTGAGAAACACAAACTCTCTCAAGCAACATGTACTTTCACAAAGACAATCTTTCCTATCATCCCATATCCTCTGAATAATGACTATTCTTGCAAACACGGAGCTGAATTAGTGCCCCCGCCAATAAAAATGTGAGGTGACCCATTAGAACCCGTCTTCGAAAGTAATTGATTTTTCATACCTATGTCAGTAATGTCAACACGGAGCTGCATCAGAGTCACACCGAACAGAAATATGTCACCGGCGGATATGATGTTCGCAAGAAAAATGAACTCTTACAGAAAAATTGTTGCCAGTGAAGAAAAAACATTTGGAAACATGGATGGTAAGACCAGATATTTTATTTTTTGGTGGAAAAGTTCTTTTTAAGAATTACAGAAATGGTTAAAATGTTCTGGCAAGACGGTATTGTCACCAGGAGAATCGGACGCCTGATATACATGGTCCGACGCAGATACGTGGAAAAACAAACCTCACATGAGGAACACTATGGAGGTACTTTACGATGTTTTTGCTCTACAGATTCCTGTAAACCTTACTATTACTCCTACTACTTAAGTAAGACGTTCAACGAAAAGAAAGAAATTCAACAGAACATCTATAGATTGACCCAAAGAGGAAAATATATATTTCCAGGAAGAAATAAATCTAAAGAGGGAGGGGGACATTGTGGACTGATCCGGATTCACCCATAGTGACATGATCAATTCGTCAGGTCACTATGAAATCGACACCTTTTCCCTTACCAAAGAGAACCGCTTAATGAACCGCTTAGCACGTCTGCCTAGAGCCGGTAACGGCGACCAACTTATTGTAATCAAGTATTCTTAATACAATTCCTATTCTTTTCAATTCATGTCTTTGGTTTCTTATTTACTTATTGTTATTCTTACGATAGAACACATTGTAACAACTCTCTGATTTTGAAAAGAAAACGGTTCGACCCCGAATGATATCAACACGTCTAGAAGCCCAGATACAAAATACTTACATTAACAGCTTTTTTTATAATTTTTTTCCAACCCCAGTCTCTCGTCCGGTTTCAGGTAACTCCACAGCTCATTTCCCTTACAGAAGTTACTTTGTATCTTACCATTACGAATTGATCCTGATGCAAAATAGATTTAAAGTTCAAACATTCATAAATACAAATCCATCCAAACAAAGTGATGATCTTCATCATAAAGCAGAGAAAGGAGAGAATAGATAATATTAATGCATTAAAAAAGATGTTTTAAAATATACTTTCAATACTGTAACACATATTATTTAATTAACATATAAGTGTAACATATATATTTAACATATACTTTCAGTACTGTAACATATATTATGTAATTAACATATAAGTGTAACATATATATTTAACATATACTTTCAGTACTGTAACATATATTATTTAATTAACATATAAGTGTCTCATATATATTTAACATATACTTTCAGTACTGTAACATATATTTTTTAATTAACATATAAGTGTAACATATATATTTAACATATACTTTCAGTACTGTAACATATATTTTTTAATTAACATATAAGTGTAACATATATATTTAACATATACTATCAGTACTGTAACATATATTTTTTAATTAACATATAAGTGTAACATATATATTTAACATATACTTTCAGTACTGTAACATATATTTTTTAATTAACATATAAGTGTAACATATATATTTAACATATACTTTCAGTACTGTAACATATATTATTTAATTAACATATAACTGTCACATATATATTTACCATATACTTTCAATACTGTAACATATATTATTTAATTAACATATAACTGTAACATACATATTAAACATATACATTCAATACTGTAACATATATTATTTAATTAACATTATCTAACAACTACATATGTAAATTATGTAGTTGGACTTTTACCGTGATTTTCAGATCTATTAAATTTTTTTATTAAAGTTATCCACCATTTTACATATTTCAAGTGCCCAAAATTAAAGAACATTAAGGAAAAATTATTGCTTAAAGTTTAAAACAGTAGATTTTTGTATAAAAGATTAACAATAAATATTATGAACTTTAATTATTTCACTGCTGCAAGTCACGCAATATAAATCATGTCAAATAGAAATTAAACTGATTTAAGCGACAAAGCTAAAATCGTCACATTAAGAAAAGGAAAAGTTGACAATAGAAGAAATTGGAAAACGTGTGAAACGTTCAAAAAGTGTTGTAAGCCGAGTTCTCAAACTCTATAAAGAAACTGGAAGTTTAAGTAACACAAAGAAACCTGGTAGACCACGAAAGACAACGGCAAAAGAGAAGAAAGATATACAACGCCTAGTGTTAAAATACCGTTTCCTCACAGCTGGCAACATTTCTAAACAAATAGAAGGTGTTCTCTTTACTTCTAAAATACATCGTAATGTAACATGGTGGCAGCGGTGTAAAACACGTCTCGAAACCCGAAACACAAAGTCATCATCAGAACGAGCAACCGGTGAAGCTTTATATTCTTTCCCAACCGACGGACAGTGCTACAACTACTACTACAAACTATCAACAACGTCCTTCATGCGAGAAAGGATGGCGGAAAGTTTTCAGATAAACATAATGCCCCCAAGCAGTTTCGATACTAAAACCAACCCCGCGGAAGCGTGGAAATTATGGAAACAGATATGGAAGAACTACTCTACTATCGCCAAACTAGCAGACTAGAATAAACAGTACCAAACAGCGTAGTTTCCCCCTTACCTTCCACAACGGGTTTCAATTTGCCTCCACCGAAGACAAAGATGACGTCAATACAGTGATAGCCAAATTCGACCAACACTTCTTAGGACAGACGAATAAGACCTATGAGCGATACTTCTTCAACAAAAGAGACCAAGAACCAGGTGAGACTATCGACTCCTACGTTACGGCACTACGCAACCTAGCTAAATCGTGCAATTTTTGTGAATGTTTACATGACTCTCTGCTGCGTGACTGTATCGTACTAGGAGTCAGAGATAACCATGCCCGTAAAAGACGGCTGCAAAATACGGCACTAACATTTCAACAAAGTGTTGACATATGCCGTAGCTGTGAAGCTACAGAGACACGGCTAAAAATAATTAAACCTGACCAACAAGAACGGATTAATAAAGTCCATAACACAGGTTATAAAAAAGAAAACCAAAGGTACGGACAAATAGACTGTAATTCCTGTGGCAAAAGAAAAGAAGCATGTCCTGCATGGGGACAGGAGTGCAATCTTTGCAGTCACAAAAAACACTTCTCACTGAAATGCCCGGAAAAGCAGCGTGGTGAGAGATCTAGACACGAGGTGAATCGAATAGTGCCTGACTCTGACTCTTCTACCGATACGGACTACGTACTAAGCGTCAACTCCGTGAGAGGAGAAAAAAAACGACAGAACCATTTATGCTAGAATGACACTAGACCATAAACAGGTAAAATTCCAAGTCGACTCTTGTGCTACTGTTAATGTAATTCCACTGAAATATGTGCGCGATGTTAATTTGCAACCAGCGTCTAAGAAGTTACAGATGTGGAATACGACCGAACTCGTACCGCTCAGCAGATGGAGGATTACTTTGCGCAACCCCAAGAACACGAAAAAATACTCTGTTGAGTTCACGGTGGTTAAAGTAAACCTAGCCCCATTGCTGGGGAAACAGGCAAGTGAACATATGAATTAATAACGGTACATTGTGACACATCGCTAATGTTCACTCAGACCCAGTCTGTGAGCAACTGAGGATAGAGTACTCGGACGTTTTTAACGGCGAACTGGGGTCACTGCCCGGTCAAGGTCACCTACAGGTAGACCCCCACCATAACACCCCATACTGCCCCAGCCGGACGTATACCAGTATCTATGATTCCTCGAGTCAACGACGAATTGAAAAGGTTAGAAAACCCCGGAGTTATCACCCCTGTCGACGAACCAACCGACTGGAATCCGCGAATGATTATCGCCACAAAGAAGTCAGGGGATATCCGAATCTGCATCGATCCAAGACCGCAAAACAAACCGCTGAAGCGCCAGCGATACCAACTACCTATCATAGAGGAAGTACTACCCAAGTTAACAAATGCAAAATACTTCACTAAGGTAGACATTACGTCAGCATACTGACATGTAGGGCTATACTACGAGTCAAGCCTCCTCACAACTTTCCAAACAGGGTGCGGTCGAACCGGTTGCCGAGGCTTCCCTTTGGAACTTGTTTGAGCTCTGAAATATTCCAAAAATGTCTCCATCAAATTATAGACGGTCTAGATTAAGTTGCATGTGTCGCCGACGATATAAATGCATTCGGTTCAGGAGATGACCTACAACAACCTCATTAAACCATGATGCAAACCTGAAGGCACTCCTACAACGGTGTCGAGAAAGAGGAATGAAGCTGAACCGAGGAAAAGATAGAGGCAAAAAAGACTGCCATAAGTTTCATGGTCCCTTCATTATCAGTGATGAGCTACTCTCATACCCTTGTAAAATTGACGCGATCACCAAACTAATGCGGCCCACATCGATCGAAGAGATACAGAGACTCTGTGGGATGGTCAACTACCTAGCAAGGTTCCTACCAAGATTGTCGACCGTCATGGAGCCCATACGGCAACTGATGCGCAAGGATGTCTCATGGATATGGTCGCGAGCACGAGATGCCATATTCGCAGAAATGAAGCGAGCAGTCTCTGAAGCACGCGTACTCCTTACTACGATCCGAAAATGGCCCTCACAATACAGTGTGACGCCAGTTCAGAAGGACAAGGCAAGCCAGTAGCATATGCAGGCAAGGCGCTGACTGATACCAAGCAGAGATACGCCCAAATCGAAAAGGAAATGTTGGCGATTGTGTTCTCACTGGAGAAATTCCACCAATACACTTATGGCAGACAAACAGAGAGACACACAGATCATAAACCACTGGAAGCTATAGTGAAAAAAACCCTTGCAAAAGCCCATAAACGATTACAGAGAATGTTATTGCGGACTCAGAAGTATGACATCGACGTCGTGTACCTCAACAGAAAACACATTTATATCGCTTAGATGCTATCGCGGTCAAACATGACAACCGAAAAGAAGCACTAAGCCGAATTCGGGCTTGTCAACATGGTTAGCTTTCTACCCATGCAGGATGAAAGACTGACTCAGATCCGGAAAGCAACGAATCAAGATGAGTTTTGTGACCAACTCAGGAAGACAATAGTACAGGGTTGGCCAACCGAGAAAATAGATCTTCCTACTGTGCTGCACTCATATTTTCACACCCGTGATGAGATGTCAGTTCAAGATGAACTTATCTTCAAGGGCGACCGAGTACTCATTCCACTCAGTCTCTGGAGTGACATGAAACGCTCAATTCACTCATCAAACATTGGCATAGATGGATGCCTACGCCGCGCAGGAGAATGAGTTTTCTGGCCGGGAATGTCATCGGAGATACGGGAATACATCTCCATTCGCGAAAGTTCGCCACAGAGCAACCGAAAGAAACTTTGATGCCACATGATATACCTGATCGGCCATGGCCGAAAGTTGGCATTGATTTGTTTGAAAGTGAGACGGTGGAGTATATCATATCTGTCGATTCTTTCTCAAACTTCTGGGAGATGGATCGATTAGAAGACACAACAACCTCCACCATCATCCGCAAGTTGAAGACATATGGCACAATGCGTAATCTTTTGGGAGATAAGTGCTCCCCGTTATATTCGTAATCCTTATGCCAGACTTATTTCAAAAACAGTAATTCTCTGCGTTTTAAGATCACTGAGTGCAGGCACACTTTGCGAGATATGGAATCCCCTGCCAGATGATCTCTAACGCTGGACCCCAGTTCACCTCATCAGATCTTAAACACTTCTCGGAGTAATGGGACTCCGAACATCTCATGGCAAGCCCCGGAAACCAGCTTCTCCATTTGTGGCAAATTGTTGGAGCATCATCCAGTTTCTGCATAGTTGCAACTGGTGTGCAAGTTATATAACAAAGCAAGTGAAGTACACTGGGAGGGAAGAGTTGATAGCAAAACTGTCAAAGTAATGCAGGAGATACTAGCTGATGTAGAGAAGGATGACCCTGCAAGTTGAGCTTGGCACATACATGAAACCAAAATAGGAGTGGTGTGATGCGATGCAAGCACTATTGCAGTAGGCGTGGTTGTGGAGATTGGTGGTTTGGTGGCGAAAGATGCAGCATGGCTGAGAAAAAAGGATGATTTTAGTCACATTAACGTAGCCTAATTAGATGCTGTTCTGAAATGCATCAAGACATCGAGATAAGGACTGATTCAGCAGATGATTACGAACCAAGGGTGCTGGAGAAATGATTGTGAAGCGGAGATTTAGAATACTTGGCGAGTTAATATCCGAATTTTGACTGCGAATAAAGGCGGTATTTGTTCCTTCAGAGAGAAGCAAAGCCGATGTGGTAAACCGAATAAACAAATGGTGGTTAGTTGAGAAAGAAGAGATCCCGGTATGCTGCCGAGGAAACGGAGAACTAGAAGAGTTGCATAGAATGCACCACATGGGAGTGGATAGAACATTATATTTGGTGCCGAAAGTTAATCCACGTATAAGACCGGAGGAAGTTCAGAATGTGGTCCGGAACTGTGCTCGATGTCAATTAATCGATCGTGCCTCGAAGATACATGATCCTGGTGAAATTAGGACCGCAGACAATTAGATATGATTGGCTATTTATATAAGACATTATTGTGGGTGCACATACTTTTCAATGATTGACTGTGAACCTGGGAGGCTAGTAATGGAGGTGATAATGGACAATAACAGAGTTCTTTGCTCAGAACTTCTCCATACAATGCTAAAAGATGGAAGATAAGAAGATATTACAGGGCAGCCTATAGGCCCTGGGAAATGGAATAGCGGAGCAACATCATCGGACAGTGTAAGAAATAACTGATAGAGGAAGGATATCATATGAAGAGGCCACATTCTGGTACAACATGGCCTTCTAAGGTCGGACAGAGAGAGAAGACAGTGCCACATAGATCAATGTTTAATAATGAATTGAGGCACTCAAGATACACATCCCCAATCGTAATTATCTGCCCATGATAACACCAAATTTCACGCATTAATATTAACTATACTGGGGCCATAGATAAATTATCGCCTATGATAGCACCAAATTTCACGCATTAATATTCACTATACTGGGACCAATGATAAATTATCGCCTCTTCAATATAATGGGTATATGGATAAATTATTGCCTATGTCAGACCTGAAGTTCGGACATTTGATATATATTGAGATCATAGATAAATTATCGACCATTGCATTCATGAATTTCACGCATTTCACGTATTTTTCTTATTAATATTTAGCATATATAGTCAAATATACAAGTAACATAAAGTAATTATAATGGCTCAATAGTGCACGGCTAGATATGGTATGAAATTAAATAAAAATATTGAATATATATATATGCATATATATATATATATATATATGTATGTATATATATATATATATATATATATATATATATATATATATATATATATATATATATATATATGTATATATATATATATATGTACATGTATACGGGTCTTTGGCGTTTCTCTCCTTTAAACGAATTGAACTTTTTTTTTCATTTTTGAGAAATTGAGAATTTCTCCTGAAATATCAAAATATTTTCGGCTTTCCCAAATTTTACCGATATTAGCATTATCATATTTACTGATATTTTATGTGAAAAACTTATTGAAAAATCAATACATAATTATTAACATTATTATATTTATTGATATTTTATGTGAAAAACTTATGGAAAATTTATACATAATTATTAACATTATTATATTTACTGATATTTTATGTAAAAAACTTATTGAAAAATCAATACATAATTATTAACATTATTATATTTATTGATATTTTATGTGAAAAACTTATTGAAAAATTTATACATAATTATTAACATTATTATATTTACTGATATTTTATGTGAAAAACTTATTGAAAAATCAATACATAATTATTAACATTATTATATTTATTGATATTTTATGTGAAAAACTTATTGAGAAATCAATACATAATTATTAACATTATTATATTTACTGATATTTTATGTGAAAAACTTATTGAAAAATCAATATTAACATTATTATATTTACTGATATTTTATGTGAAAACCTATTGGAAAATCAATACATAATTATTAACATTATTATATTTATTGATATTTTATGTGAAAAACTTATTGAAAAATCAATACATAATTATTAACATTATTATATTTACTGATATTTAATGTGAAAAACTTATTGAAAAATCAATATTAACATTATTATATTTACTGATATTTTATGTGAAAAACTTATTGAAAAATCAATACATAATTATCAACATTATTATATTTACTGATATTTTATGTGAAAACCTATTGGAAAATCAATATATAATTATTAAGATTAATAACTCAAATATTGAGAGGAGCCACGTATGAATAAGGGCCTGTGACAGGCCTAAATCTTGCACAATCATCTTGAATAATGTAATCCAATAATATAATTATTTCGGCTGGTCCGAAAATAACCGAACTCTTCCATTTCAAAAGATAAGTTTTCATACCAATAAACCAATCACCAAAGTAAATTGTCTACAAACAAGAGCCATCTATTTTTAGAGTTTCCAAACAACCAATCTGCAAAGCTGAGATAAGTCAATTGACAAATATTGCCACCCAGGCAAATTATCGCAGAATACCTGACGATCAATTTGATCATACTATTAAACTTACTATTGCTTTACTTACGGCGGAACAACGTCATGGAAATCCGTCCCCCATGAAAAATATAATTTCAAGCATACAATTCCCAGATGGAGAATCAAAATAATCATTGCCAATGTTAATATGTTGATTGCATGATTTACAGCAGACGGATGATATTAGTCTGTGTTTCATGTTAATCTGTTGATTAGATGATTTACAGCGAACGGATGATATAAGTCTGTGTCCAATGTTAATATGTTAATTGCATGCTTTACAGCGAACGGATGATATTAGTCTGTGTCCAATGTTAATATGTTGATTGCATGCTTTACAGCGAACGGATGATATTAGTCTGTGTCCAATGTTAATATGTTGATTGTATGATTTACAGCGCACGGATGATATTAGTCTGTGTCGAATGTTAATATGTTGATTGCATGATTTACAGCGAACGGATGATATTAGTCTGTGTCAAATGTTAATATGTTGATTGCATGATTTACAGCGAACGGATGATATTAGTCTGTGTCAAATGTTAATATGTTGATTGCATGCTTTACAGCAAATGGATGATATTAGTCTGTGTCCAATGTTAATATGTTGATTGCATGCTTTACAGCAAATGGATGATATTAGTCTGTGTCCAATGTTAATATGTTGATTGCATGCTTTACAGCGAACGGATAATATTAGTATGCGTCCAATGTAAATATGTTGATTGCATGATTTACAGCAAAAGGATGATATTAGTCTCTGTCCAATGTTAATATGTTGATTGGATGATTTACAACGAACAGATGATATTAGTCTGTGTCCAATGTTAATATGTTGATTGCATGATTTACAGCGAACGGATTATATTAGCTTGTGTCCAATGTTAATATGTTGATAGCATGATTTACAGCGAACGGATGATATTAGTCTGTGTCCAATGTAAATATGTTGATTGGATGATTTACAGCGAAAGGATGATATTAGTCTGTGTCCAATGTTAATATGTTGATTGCATGCTTTACAGCAAACGGATAATATTAGTTTGTGTCGAATGTTAATATGTTGATTGCATGCTTTATAGCGAACGGATGATATTAGTCTGTGTCCAATGTTAATATGTTGATTGCGTGATTTACAGCGAACGGATGATATTAGTCTGTGTTTGATGTAAATCTGTTGATTGCATGCTTTACAACGAACAGATGATATTAGTCTGTGTCCCATGCTAATATGTTAATTTCATGCTTTACAACGAACGGATGATATCAGTCTGTGTCCGATGTTAATATGTTGATTGCATGCTTTACAGCCACGAATTATATTAGACTGTGTCCAATGCTAATATGTTGATTGCATGCTTTACAACGAACGAATGATATTCGTCTGTGTCCAATGCTAATATGTGGATTGCATGCTTTACAGCTAACGGATTATATTAGTCTGTGATCAATGCGGATATGTTGATTGCATGCTTTACAGCGAACGGATGATATTAGTCTGTGTCCAATGCTAATATGTTGATTGCATGCTTTACAACGAACGAATGATATTAGTCTGTTATCAATGCTGATATGTTGATTGCATGCTTTACAACGAACGGATTATATTAGTCTGTGTCAAATGTAAATATGTTGATTGCATGCTTTACAACGAACGAATGATATTAGTCTGTTATCCATGCTAAAATGTTGATGGCTTGCTTTACATCGAACGGAGTATATTAGTCTGTGTCTGATGTTAATATGTTTATTGCATGCTTTACAGCGAACAAATGATATTAGTCTGTGTCCAATGTTAATATGTTGATTGCATGCGTTACAACGAACGGATGATATTAGTCTGTGTCCAATGCTAATATGTTTAGTGCATTCTTTACAGCGAACTTATGATATTAGTCTGTGTCCAATGCTAATGTGTTGATTGCATGCTTTACAGCGAACCGCTTATATTAGTATGTGTTCAATGTTTATATGTTGATTGCATGCTTTACAGCGAACGGATTATATTAGTCTGCGTTCAATGTTAATATGTTCATTGCTTGCTTTACAGCGAACGGATTATATTAGTCTGTGTTCAATGTTAATATGTTGATTGCATGCTTTACAGCGAACGGATTATATAAGTCTGTGTTCAATCCTAATATGTTTATTGCATGCTATACAGCGAACGGATTATATTAGTCTGTGTTCAATGTTAATATGTTGATTGCATGCTTTACAGCGAACAGATGATATTAGTCTGTGTCTAGTGTTAATATGTTGATTGCTTGCTTTACAGCGAACGGATTATATTAGTCTGTGTTCAATGTTAATATGTTGATTGCATGCTTTACAGCGAACGGATTATATTAGTCTGTGTTCAATGTTAATATGTTGATTGCATGCTTTACAGCGAACGGTATATATTAGTCTGTGTTCAATGCTAATATGTTGATTGCATGCTTTACAGCGAACAGATGATATTAGTCTGTGACCAGTGTTAATATGTTGATTGCATGCTTTACAGCGAACGGATGATATTAGTCTGTGTCCAATGTTAATATGTTGATTGCTTGCTTTACAGTGAACGGATGATATTAGTCTGTGTCCAATGCTAATATGTTGATTGCATGCTTTACAACAAACGGATGATATTAGTCTGTGTCCAATGCTAATATGTTGATTGCATGCTTTACAGCGAACGGTATATATTAGTCTGTGTTCAATGCTAATATGTTGATTGCATGCTTTACAGCGAACGGATTATTAGAGTCTGTGTCCAGTGTTGATATGTTTATTGCATGATTTACAGCGAACGGATTATATTAGTTTTTGTCCAGTGTTAATATGTTGATTGTATGCTTTACAGCGAGCAGATGATACTAGTCTTTGTCTAGTGTTAATATGTTTATTGCATGCTTTAGAGCGAACGGATGGTATTAGTTAGTGTCCAATGCTAATATGTTGATTGCATGCTTTACAACGAACGGATGATATTAGTCTGTGTCTAATGTAAATATGTTAATTGCATGCTTTACAGCAGACGGATGATATTAGTCTGTATCCAATGTTAATATGTTGATTGCATGCTTTACAGCGAACGGAGTATATTAGTCTGTGTCCAATGCTAATATGTTGATTGCATGCTGTACAGCAAACGGATTATATTAGTCTATGATCAATGCTACTATGTTGATTGCATGCTTTACAGCGACCGGATTATATTAGTCTGTGTCCTGTGTTCATATATTTATTGCATGCTTTACAGCGAACAAATGATATTAGTATGTGTCCAATGTTAATATGTTGATTGCATGCGTTACAACGAACGGATGATATTAGTCTGTGTCCAATGCTAATATGTTGATTGCATGCTTTACAGCGAACGGATAATATAAATCTGTATCCAATGTTAATCTGTAGATTGCATGGTTTACAGCGAAACGTTATATTAGTCTGTGTCCAATGCTTATATGTTGATTGCATGCTTTACAGCGAACAGATGATATTAGTTTGTGTCCAGTGTTAATATGTTGATTGCATGCTTTACAACGAACGAATGATATTAGTCTGTTATCAATGCTGATATGTTGATTGCATGCTTTACAGCGAACGGATTATATAAGTCTGTGTTCAATGTTAATATGTTGATTGCATGCTTTACAGCGAACGGATTATATAAGTCTGTGTTCAATGTTAATATGTTGATTGCATGCTTTACAGCGAACAGATGATATTAGTCTGTGTCTAGTGTTAATATGTTGATTGCATGCTTTACAGCGAACGGATGATATTAGTCTGGGTCCAATGTTAATATGTTGATTGCTTGCTTTACAGTGAACGGATTATATTAGTCTGTGTCCAATGCTAATATGTTGATTGCATGCTTTACAACAAACGGATGATATTAGTCTGTGTCCAATGCTAATATATTGATTGCATGCTTTACAGCGAACGGATTATTTTAGTCTGTGTCCAGTGTTGATATGTTTATTGCATGCTTTACAGCGAACGGATTATATCAGTATGTGTTCAATGTTTATATGTTGATTGCATGCTTTACAGCGAACGGATTATATTAGTCTGCGTTCAATGTTAATATGTTGATTGCTTGCTTTACAGCGAACGGATTATATTAGTTTGTGTTCAATGTTAATATGTTGATTGCATGCTTTACAGCGAACTGATTATATTAGTCTGTGTTCAATGTTAATATGTTGATTGCATGCTTTACAGCGAACAGTATATATTAACTGTGTTCAATGCTAATATGTTGATTGCATGCTTTACAGCGAACAGATGATATTAGTCTGTGTCCAGTGTTAATATGTTGATGGCATGCTTTACAGCGAACGGATGATATTAGTCTGTGTCCAATGTTAATATGTTGATTGCTTGCTTTACAGTGAACAGATTATATTAGTCTGTGTCCAATGCTAATATGTTGATTGCATGCTTTACAACAAACGGATGATATTAGTCTGTGTCCAATGCTAATATGTTGATTGCATGCTTTACAGCGAACGGATTATTTGAGTCTGTGTCCAGTGTTGATATGTTTATTGCATGCTTTACAGCGAACGGATGATATTAGTTTTTGTCCAGTGTTAATATGTTGATTGTATGCTTTACATCGAACGGATGATATTAGTCTGTGTTCAATGTTAATATGTAAATTGCATGCTTTACAGCGAACGGATGGTATTAGTCTGTGTCCAATGCTAATATGTTGATTGCATGCTTTACTACGAACGGATGATATTAGTCTGTGTCCGATGCTAATATGTTGATTGCATGCTGTACAGCCAACGGATTATATTAGTTTGTGTCCAGTGTTAATATGTTTATTGCATGCTTTATTCCGAACGGATAATATTAGTCTGTGTCCAATGCTAATATGTTGATTGCATGCTTTACAGCGAACAAATGATATTAGTTTGTGTCCAATGTTAATATGTTGATTGCATGCGTTACAACGAACGGATGATATTAGTCTGTGTCCAATGCTAATATGTTGATTGCATGCTTTACAGCGAACGGATGATATAAATCTGTATCCAATGTTGATCTATAGATTGCATGGTTTACAGCGAAACGTTATATTAGTCTGTGTCCAATGCTTATATGTTGATTGCATGCTTTACAGCGAACAGATGATATTAGTTTGTGTCAAATGTTAATATGTTGATTGCATGATTTACAGCGAACAGATGATATTAGTCTGTGTCTAATGTTAATATGTTGATTGCATGCTTTACAGCAAATGGATGATATTAGTCTGTGTCCAATGTTAATATGTTGATTGCATGCTTTACAGCGAACGGATAATATTAGTCTGCGTCCAATGTAAATATGTTGATTGCATGATTTACAGCAAAAGGATGATATTAGTCTCTGTCCAATGTTAATATGTTGATTGGATGATTTACAACGAACAGATGATATTAGTCTGTGTCCAATGTTAATATGTTGATTGCATGATTTACAGCAAACGGATTATATTAGCTTGTGTCCAATGTTAATATGTTGATAGCATGATTTACAGCGAACGGATGATATTAGTCTGTGTCCAATGCTAATATATTGATTGCATGCTTTACAGCGAACGGATTATTTTAGTCTGTGTCCAGTGTTGATATGTTTATTGCATGCTTTACAGCGAACGGATTATATCAGTATGTGTTCAATGTTTATATGTTGATTGCATGCTTTACAGCGAACGGATTATATTAGTCTGCGTTCAATGTTAATATGTTGATTGCTTGCTTTACAGCGAACGGATTATATTAGTTTGTGTTCAATGTTAATATGTTGATTGCATGCTTTACAGCGAACTGATTATATTAGTCTGTGTTCAATGTTAATATGTTGATTGCATGCTTTACAGCGAACAGTATATATTAACTGTGTTCAATGCTAATATGTTGATTGCATGCTTTACAGCGAACAGATGATATTAGTCTGTGTCCAGTGTTAATATGTTGATGGCATGCTTTACAGCGAACGGATGATATTAGTCTGTGTCCAATGTTAATATGTTGATTGCTTGCTTTACAGTGAACAGATTATATTAGTCTGTGTCCAATGCTAATATGTTGATTGCATGCTTTACAACAAACGGATGATATTAGTCTGTGTCCAATGCTAATATGTTGATTGCATGCTTTACAGCGAACGGATTATTTGAGTCTGTGTCCAGTGTTGATATGTTTATTGCATGCTTTACAGCGAACGGATGATATTAGTTTTTGTCCAGTGTTAATATGTTGATTGTATGCTTTACATCGAACGGATGATATTAGTCTGTGTTCAATGTTAATATGTAAATTGCATGCTTTACAGCGAACGGATGGTATTAGTCTGTGTCCAATGCTAATATGTTGATTGCATGCTTTACTACGAACGGATGATATTAGTCTGTGTCCGATGCTAATATGTTGATTGCATGCTGTACAGCCAACGGATTATATTAGTTTGTGTCCAGTGTTAATATGTTTATTGCATGCTTTATTCCGAACGGATAATATTAGTCTGTGTCCAATGCTAATATGTTGATTGCATGCTTTACAGCGAACAAATGATATTAGTTTGTGTCCAATGTTAATATGTTGATTGCATGCGTTACAACGAACGGATGATATTAGTCTGTGTCCAATGCTAATATGTTGATTGCATGCTTTACAGCGAACGGATGATATAAATCTGTATCCAATGTTGATCTATAGATTGCATGGTTTACAGCGAAACGTTATATTAGTCTGTGTCCAATGCTTATATGTTGATTGCATGCTTTACAGCGAACAGATGATATTAGTTTGTGTCAAATGTTAATATGTTGATTGCATGATTTACAGCGAACAGATGATATTAGTCTGTGTCTAATGTTAATATGTTGATTGCATGCTTTACAGCAAATGGATGATATTAGTCTGTGTCCAATGTTAATATGTTGATTGCATGCTTTACAGCGAACGGATAATATTAGTCTGCGTCCAATGTAAATATGTTGATTGCATGATTTACAGCAAAAGGATGATATTAGTCTCTGTCCAATGTTAATATGTTGATTGGATGATTTACAACGAACAGATGATATTAGTCTGTGTCCAATGTTAATATGTTGATTGCATGATTTACAGCAAACGGATTATATTAGCTTGTGTCCAATGTTAATATGTTGATAGCATGATTTACAGCGAACGGATGATATTAGTCTGTGTCCAATGTAAATATGTTGATTAGATGATTTACAGCGAAAGGATGATATTAGTCTGTGTCCAATGTTAATATGTTGATTGCATGCTTTACAGCAAACGGATAATATTAGTTTGTGTCCAATGTTAATATGTTGATTGCATGCTTTATAGCGAACGGATGATATTAGTCTGTGTCCAATGTTAATATGTTGATTGCGTGATTTACAGCGAACGGATGATATTAGTCTGTGTTTGATGTAAATCTGTTGATTGCATGCTTTACAACGAACAGATGATATTAGTCTGTGTCCCATGCTAATATGTTGATTTCATGCTTTACAACGAACGGATGATATCAGTCTGTGTCTGATGTTAATATGTTGATTGCATGCTTTACAGCCACGAATTATATTAGACTGTGTCCAATGCTAATATGTTGATTGCATGCTTTACAACGAACGAATGATATTCGTCTGTGTCCAATGCTAATATGTGGATTGCATGCTTTACAGCGAACGGATTATATTAGTCTGTGATCAATGCTAATATGTTGATTGCATGCTTTACAGCGAACGGATGATATTAGTCTGTGTCCAATGCTAATATGTTGATTGCATGCTTTACAACGAACGAATGATATTAGTCTGTTATCAATGCTGATATGTTGATTGCATGCTTACAACGAACGGATTATATTAGTCTGTGTCAAATGTAAATATGTTGATTGCATGCTTTACAACGAACGAATAATATTAGTCTGTTATCCATGCTAAAATGTTGATGGCTTGCTTTACATCGAACGGAGTATATTAGTCTGTGTCTGATGTTAATATGTTTATTGCATGCTTTACAGCGAACAAATGATATTAGTCTGTGTCCAATGTTAATATGTTGATTGCATGCGTTACAACGAACGGAGGATATTAGTCTGTGTCCAATGCTAATATGTTTAGTGCATTCTTTACAGCGACCTTATGATATTAGTCTGTGTCCAATGCTAATGTGTTGATTGCATGCTTTACAGCGAACCGCTTATATTAGTATGTGTTCAATGTTTATATGTTGATTGCATGCTTTACAGCGAACGGATTATATTAGTCTGCGTTCAATGTTAATATGTTCATTGCTTGATTTACAGCGAACACATTATATTAGTCTGTGTTCAATGTTAATATGTTGATTGCATGCTTTACAGCGAACGGATTATATAAGTCTGTGTTCAATCCTAATATGTTTATGGCATGCTATACAGCGAACGGATTATATTAGTCTGTGTTCAATGTTAATATGTTGATTGCATGCTTTACAGCGAACAGATGATATTAGTCTGTGTCTAGTGTTAATATGTTGATTGCTTGCTTTACAGCGAACGGATTATATTAGTCTGTGTTCAATGTTAATATGTTGATTGCATGCTTTACAGCGAACGGATTATATTAGTCTGTGTTCAATGTTAATATGTTGATTGCATGCTTTACAGCGAACGGTATATATTAGTCTGTGTTCAATGCTAATATGTTGATTGCATGCTTTACAGCGAACAGATGATATTAGTCTGTGACCAGTGTTAATATGTTGATTGCATGCTTTACAGCGAACGGATGATATTAGTCTGTGTCCAATGTTAATATGTTGATTGCTTGCTTTACAGTGAACGGATTATATTAGTCTGTGTCCAATGCTAATATGTTGATTGCATGCTTTACAACAAACGGATGATATTAGTCTGTGTCCAGTGTTAATATGTTGATTGCATGCTTTACAGCGAAGGATGATATTAGTCTGTGTCCAATGCTATTATGTTGATTGCATGCTTTACAGCGAACGGATTATTAGAGTCTGTGTCCAGTGTTGATATGTTTATTGCATGATTTACAGCGAACGGATTATATTAGTTTTTGTCCAGTGTTAATATGTTGATTGTATGCTTTACAGCAAAAGGATGATATTAGTCTCTGTCCAATGTTAATATGTTGATTGGATGATTTACAACGAACAGATGATATTAGTCTGTGTCCAATGTTAATATGTTGATTGCATGCTTTACAACGAACGGATGATATTAGTCTGTGTCTAATGTAAATATGTTAATTGCATGCTTTACAGCAGACGGATGATATTAGTCTGTATCCAATGTTAATATTTTGATTGCATGCTTTACAGCGAACGGAGTATATTAGTCTGTGTCCAATGCTAATATGTTGATTGCATGCTGTACAGCAAACGGATTATATTAGTCTATGATCAATGCTAATATGTTGATTGCATGCTTTACAGCGAACGGATTATATTAGTCTGTGTCCTGTGTTAATATATTTATTGCATGCTTTACAGCGACCAAATGATATTAGTCTGTGTCCAATGTTAATATGTTGATTGCATGCGTTACAACGAACGGATGATATTAGTCTGTGTCCAATGCTAATATGTTGATTGCATGCTTTACAGCGAACGGATAATATAAATCTGTATCCAATGTTAATCTGTAGATTGCATGGTTTACAGCGAAACGTTATATTAGTCTGTGTCCAATGCTTATATGTTGATTGCATGCTTTACAGCGAACAGATGATATTAGTTTGTGTCCAGTGTTAATATGTTGATTGCATGCTTTACAACGAACGAATGATATTAGTCTGTTATCAATGCTGATATGTTGATTGCATGCTTTACAGCGAACGGATTATATAAGTCTGTGTTCAATGTTAATATGTTGATTGCATGCTTTACAGCGAACGGATTATATTAGTCTGTGTTCAATGTAAATATGTTGATTGCATGCTTTACAGCGAACAGATGATATTAGTCTGTGTTTAGTGTTAATATGTTGATTGCATGCTTTACAGCGAACGGATGATATTAGTCTGGGTCCAATGTAAATATGTTTATTGCTTGCTTTACAGTGAACGGATTATATTAGTCTGTGTCCAATGCTAATATGTTGATTGCATGCTTTACAACAAACGGATGATATTAGTCTGTGTCCAATGCTAATATATTGATTGCATGCTTTACAGCGAACGGATTATTTTAGTCTGTGTCCAGTGTTGATATGTTTATTGCATGCTTTACAGCGAACGGATTATATTAGTCTGCGTTCAATGTTAATATGTTGATTGCTTGCTTTACAGCGAACGGATTATATTAGTCTGTGTTCAATGTTAATATGTTGATTGCATGCTTTACAGCGAACTGATTATATTAGTCTGTGTTCAATGTTAATATGTTGATTGCATGCTTTACAGCGAACAGTATATATTAACTGTGTTCAATGCTAATATGTTGATTGCATGCTTTACAGCGAACAGATGATATTAGTCTGTGTCCAGTGTTAATATGTTGATTGCATGCTTTACAGCGAACGGATGATATTAGTCTGTGTCCAATGTTAATATGTTGATTGCTTGCTTTACAGTGAACAGATTATATTAGTCTGTGTCCAATGCTAATATGTTGATTGCATGCTTTACAACAAACGGATGATATTAGTCTGTGTCTAATGCTAATATGTTGATTGCATGCTTTACAGCGAACGGATTATTTGAGTCTGTGTCCAGTGTTGATATGTTTATTGCATGCTTTACAGCGAACGGATGATATTAGTTTTTGTCCAGTGTTAATATGTTGATTGTATGCTTTACATCGAACGGATGATATTAGTCTGTGTTCAATGTTAATATGTAAATTGCATGCTTTACAGCGAACGGATGGTATTAGTCTGTGTCAAATGCTAATATGTTGATTGCATGCTTTACAACGAACGGATGATATTAGTCTGTGTCTAATGTAAATATGTTAATTGCATGCTTTACAGCAGACGGATGATATTAGTCTGTATCCAATGTTAATATGTTGATTGCATGCTTTACAGCGAACGGATTATATTAGTCTGTGTCCGATGCTAATATGTTGATTGCATGCTGTACAGCAAACGGATTATATTAGTCTATGATCAATGCTAATATGTTGATTGCATGCTTTACAGCGAACGGATTATATTAGTCTGTGTTCAGTGTTAATATGTTTATTGCATGCTTTACAGCGAACAAATGATATTAGTCTGTGTCCAATGTTAATATGTTGATTGCATGCGTTACAACGAACGGATGATATTAGTCTGTGTCCAATGCTAATATGTTGATTGCATGCTTTACAGCGAACGGATGATATAAATCTGTATCCAATGTTGATCTATAGATTGCATGGTTTACAGCGAAACGTTATATTAGTCTGTGTCCAATGCTTATATGTTGATTGCATGCTTTACAGCGAACAGATGATATTAGTTTGTGTCCAGTGTTAATATGTTTATTGCATGCTTTATCCCGAACGGATAATATTAGTCTGTGTCCAATGCTAATATGTTTATTGCATGCTTTACAGCGAAGGATGATATTTGTCTGTGTCCAATGCTAATATGTTGATTGCATGCTTTACAGCGAACGGATGATATTAGTTTGTGTCCAGTGTTAATATGTTTATTGCATGCTTTACAGCGAACGGATAATATTAGTCTGTGTCCAATGCTAATATGTTAATTGCTTGCTTTACAGCGAACGGATGATATTAGTCTGTGTCTAATGCTAATATGTTGATTGCATGCTTTACAGCGAACGGATCATATTAGTCTGTATCCAATGTTTATCTGTTAGATGTCAGCTTTACAGCGAAGGATTACATTTGTCTGTGTCCATTGCTAATATGTTGATTGCATGCTTTACAGCGAATCGATGATATTAGTCTGTGTCTAGTGTTAATATGTTGATTGCATGCTTTACAGCAAACGGATGATGTTAGTCTGTGTCCAGTGTTAATATGTTTATTCATGATTTACAGCGAACGGATTATATTAGTCTGTGACCAATGGTGATATGTAAACTGCATGCTTTAATACGAACGGATGATATTAGTCTGTGTCCAATGTTCATATGTTGATTGCATGCTTTACAGCAGAAGGGATGATATATGTCTGTATCCAATGTTAATACGTTGATTGCATGCTTTACAGCGCACGGATTATATTTGTGTGTGTCCAATGCTAATATGTTAATTGCATGCTTTACAGGTAACGAATTATATTAGTCTGTGTCCAATGCAAATATGTTGATTGTACGCTTTACAGCAAACGGATTATATTTGTCTTTGTTCAATGGTAATATGTAGATTGCTTGCTTTAAAGCAAACGGATGATATTAGTCTGTATCTAATGTTTATCTGTGTATTGCATGCCTTACAGCGAGGATAATATTAGTCTGTGTCCAATGCTAATATGTTGATTGCATGCTTTACAGCGACCGGATGATATTAGTCTGTGTCCAGTGTTAATATGTTGATTGCATGCTTTACAACGAACGGATTATATTAGTTTCTGTCCAGTGTTTATATGTTCATTGCATTCTTTACAGTGAACGGATTATATTAGTCTGTGTTCAGTGTTTATATGTTGATTGCTTGCTTCACAGAAAACGGAGGGTATTAGTCTGTGTCCAATGATACTATGTTTATTTCATGCTTTACAACGAACGGATAATATCAGTCTGAGTCCAATGTTAATATGTTGATTACATGCTTTACAGCGAACGGATGATATTAGTCTGTGTTCAATGTTAATATGTAGATTGCTTGCTTTACAGCGAACGGATGATATTAGTCTGTGTCCAATGCTTATATGTTGATTGCATGCTTGACAGCGAACGGATGATATTAGTCTGTATCCAATGTTCATCTGTTGATTGCATGCTTTACAGCAAAGGATGATATTAGTCTGTGTCCAATGCTATTATGTTGATTGCATGCTTTACAGCGAACGGATGATATTAGTTTGTGTCCAATGTTAATATGTTTATTGCATGCTTTACTACGAACGGATGATATTAGTCTGTGTCCAGTGTTAATATGTTTATTGCATACTTTACAGCAAACGGAACTACAATGCTTATATGTTGATCGCATACTTAACAGCAAACGGATGATATTTGTCTGTGTCTAATGTTTATCTGTTGATTGCATGCTTTACAGCCCAGGATAGTATTAGTCTGTGTCCAATACTAATATGTTGATTGCATGCTTTACAGCGAACGGATGATATTAGTCTGTGTTCAATGTGATCATGTTTATTGCATGCTTTACAGCGAACGGATTATATAAGTCTGTGTCCAATGCTTATATGTTGATTGCATGCTTTACAGCGAACGGATTATATAAGTCTGTGTTCAATGTAAATATGTTGATTGCATGCTTTACAGCGAACGGATTATATTAGTCTGTGTCCAGTGTGAATATGTTGATTGCATGATTTACAGCGAACAGATTATATTAGTCTGTGTTGAATGTTTATATGTAGATTGCTTGCTTTACAGCGAACGGATTGTATTAGTTTGTGTCCAATGCTAATATGTTCATTGCATGCTTTACAGCGAACGGATTATATTAGTCTGTGTCCAATGTTAATATGTTGATTGCATGCTTTACAACGAACGGATTATATTAGTCTGTGTCCAATGTTAATATGTTGATTGCATGCTTTACAGCGAACAGATTATATTAGTCTTTGTCCAGTGTTAATATGTTGATTGCATGCTTTACAACGAACGGATTATATTAGTCTGTGCCTTGTGTTAATATGTTCATAGCATGCTTTACAGCTAACGGATTGTTTAGTCTGTGTCCATTGTTAATATGTTGATTGCATGCTTTACAGCGAACGGATTATATTAGTCTGTGTTCAATGTTAATATGTTGATTGCTTGCTTTACAGCGAACGGAAGGGTATTAGTCTGTGTTCAATGTGTATATGTCGATTGCATGCTTTACAGCGAACAGATGATATTAGTCTGTATCCAATGTTAATCTGTAGATTGCCTGCTTTACAGCGAAATAATGATATTAGTCCGTGTCCAATGCTATTATGTTTATTGCATGCTTTACAGCGAACGGAATATATTAGTCTGTGTCCAATGCTAATATTTTGATTGCATGCTTTACAGCGAATGGATGATATTAGTCTGTATCCAATGCTAATATGTTTATTGCATGCTTTACAGCGAAGGAATATATTAGTCTGTGTCCAATGCTAATATGTTGATTGCATGCTTTACAGCGAACGGATGATATTAGTCTGTGTCCTGTGTTAATATGTTTATTGCATGCTTTACAGCGAACGGATTATATTTGTCAATGTTTGATCTAAATATGTTGATTGCTTGCTTTACAGCAGCCATATGATATTAGTCTGTGTCCAATGCAAATATGTTAATTGCATGCTTTACAACGAAAGGATGATATTAGTCTGTGTCCAATGCTAATATGTTGATTGCATGCTTTACAGCAAACAGATGATATTAGTCTGTATCCAATGTTTATCTGTTAGATGCATGCTTTACAGCAAAGGATGATATTTGTCTGTGTCCAATGCCTATATTTTGATTGCATGCTTTACAGCGAACGGATGATATTAGTCTGTGTCCAGTGTTAATATGTTTATTGCATCATTTACAGCGAACGGATTATATTAGTCTGTGTTCAATGTAAATATATAGATTGCTTGCTTTACAGCGAACAGATGATATTAGTCTGTGTCCAGTGTTAATATGTTGATTGCATGCTTTACAGCGAACGGCTTGAATTGGTCTGTGTTACATGTTAATAAGTTGATTGCTTGCTTTACAGGGAACGGATGATATTAGTTTGTGTCTAATGCTAATATGTTAATTGCATGGTTTACAACGAACGGATGATATTAGTCTGTAGCTAATGCAAAAATGTTGATTGTATGCTTTACAGCGAACAGATGATATTAGTCTGTGTCACATGCTAATATGTTAATTGCATGCTTTAACACGAACGTATGATATTGGTCTGTGTCTAATGTTAATATGTTGATTGCATGCTTTACAGCGAACGGATTATATTAGTCTGTGTCCAATGCAAATATGTTGATTGCATGCTTTACAACGAACGGATGATATTAGTCTGTGTCCAATGCAAATATGTTTATTGCATGCTTTACAGCGAAAGGATGATATTAGTCTGTGTCCAATGTTAATATGTTGATTGCATGCTTTACAGCAAACGGATAATATTAGTTTGTGTCCAATGTTAATATGTTGATTGCATGCTTTATAGCGAACGGATGATATTAGTCTGTGTCCAATGTTAATATGTTGATTGCGTGATTTACAGCGAACGGATGATATTAGTCTGTGTTTGATGTAAATCTGTTGATTGCATGCTTTACAACGAACAGATGATATTAGTCTGTGTCCCATGCTAATATGTTGATTTCATGCTTTACAACGAACGGATGATATCAGTCTGTGTCTGATGTTAATATGTTGATTGCATGCTTTACAGCCACGAATTATATTAGACTGTGTCCAATGCTAATATGTTGATTGCATGCTTTACAACGAACGAATGATATTCGTCTGTGTCCAATGCTAATATGTGGATTGCATGCTTTACAGCGAACGGATTATATTAGTCTGTGATCAATGCGGATATGTTGATTGCATGCTTTACAGCGAACGGATGATATTAGTCTGTGTCCAATGCTAATATGTTGATTGCATGCTTTACAACGAACGAATGATATTAGTCTGTTATCAATGCTGATATGTTGATTGCATGCTTACAACGAACGGATTATATTAGTCTGTGTCAAATGTAAATATGTTGATTGCATGCTTTACAACGAACGAATGATATTAGTCTGTTATCCATGCTAAAATGTTGATGGCTTGCTTTACATCGAACGGAGTATATTAGTCTGTGTCTGATGTTAATATGTTTATTGCATGCTTTACAGCGAACAAATGATATTAGTCTGTGTCCAATGTTAATATGTTGATTGCATGCGTTACAACGAACGGAGGATATTAGTCTGTGTCCAATGCTAATATGTTTAGTGCATTCTTTACAGCGACCTTATGATATTAGTCTGTGTCCAATGCTAATGTGTTGATTGCATGCTTTACAGCGAACCGCTTATATTAGTATGTGTTCAATGTTTATATGTTGATTGCATGCTTTACAGCGAACGGATTATATTAGTCTGCGTTCAATGTTAATATGTTCATTGCTTGATTTACAGCGAACACATTATATTAGTCTGTGTTCAATGTTAATATGTTGATTGCATGCTTTACAGCGAACGGATTATATAAGTCTGTGTTCAATCCTAATATGTTTATGGCATGCTATACAGCGAACGGATTATATTAGTCTGTGTTCAATGTTAATATGTTGATTGCATGCTTTACAGCGAACAGATGATATTAGTCTGTGTCTAGTGTTAATATGTTGATTGCTTGCTTTACAGCGAACGGATTATATTAGTCTGTGTTCAATGTTAATATGTTGATTGCATGCTTTACAGCGAACGGATTATATTAGTCTGTGTTCAATGTTAATATGTTGATTGCATGCTTTACAGCGAACGGTATATATTAGTCTGTGTTCAATGCTAATATGTTGATTGCATGCTTTACAGCGAACAGATGATATTAGTCTGTGACCAGTGTTAATATGTTGATTGCATGCTTTACAGCGAACGGATGATATTAGTCTGTGTCCAATGTTAATATGTTGATTGCTTGCTTTACAGTGAACGGATTATATTAGTCTGTGTCCAATGCTAATATGTTGATTGCATGCTTTACAACAAACGGATGATATTAGTCTGTGTCCAGTGTTAATATGTTGATTGCATGCTTTACAGCGAAGGATGATATTAGTCTGTGTCCAATGCTATTATGTTGATTGCATGCTTTACAGCGAACGGATTATTAGAGTCTGTGTCCAGTGTTGATATGTTTATTGCATGATTTACAGCGAACGGATTATATTAGTTTTTGTCCAGTGTTAATATGTTGATTGTATGCTTTACAGCAAAAGGATGATATTAGTCTCTGTC
Source organism: Sepiola atlantica (assembly GCA_963556195.1). Lineage (NCBI taxonomy): Eukaryota > Metazoa > Mollusca > Cephalopoda > Sepiida > Sepiolidae > Sepiola > Sepiola atlantica. The sequence goes on along the minus strand of OY744525.1, from coordinate 4,380,154 downwards.
CGATGTTAATATGTTGATTGGATGATTTACAACGAACAGAGGATATTAGTCTGTGTCCAATGTTAATATGTTGATTGCATGCTTTACAACGAACGGATGATATTAGTCTGTGTCTAATGTAAATATGTTAATTGCATGCTTTACAGCAGACGGATGATATTAGTCTGTATCCAATGTTAATATGTTGATTGCATGCTTTACAGCGAACGGAGTATATTAGTCTGTGTCCAATGCTAATATGTTGATTGCATGCTGTACAGCAAACGGATTATATTAGTCTATGATCAATGCTAATATGTTGATTGCATGCTTTACAGCGAACGGATTATATTAGTCTGTGTCCTGTGTTAATATATTTATTGCATGCTTTACAGCGACCAAATGATATTAGTCTGTGTCCAATGTTAATATGTTGATTGCATGCGTTACAACGAACGGATGATATTAGTCTGTGTCCAATGCTAATATGTTGATTGCATGCTTTACAGCGAACGGATAATATAAATCTGTATCCAATGTTAATCTGTAGATTGCATGGTTTACAGCGAAACGTTATATTAGTCTGTGTCCAATGCTTATATGTTGATTGCATGCTTTACAGCGAACAGATGATATTAGTTTGTGTCCAGTGTTAATATGTTGATTGCATGCTTTACAACGAACGAATGATATTAGTCTGTTATCAATGCTGATATGTTGATTGCATGCTTTACAGCGAACGGATTATATAAGTCTGTGTTCAATGTTAATATGTTGATTGCATGCTTTACAGCGAACGGATTATATTAGTCTGTGTTCAATGTAAATATGTTGATTGCATGCTTTACAGCGAACAGATGATATTAGTCTGTGTTTAGTGTTAATATGTTGATTGCATGCTTTACAGCGAACGGATGATATTAGTCTGGGTCCAATGTAAATATGTTTATTGCTTGCTTTACAGTGAACGGATTATATTAGTCTGTGTCCAATGCTAATATGTTGATTGCATGCTTTACAACAAACGGATGATATTAGTCTGTGTCCAATGCTAATATATTGATTGCATGCTTTACAGCGAACGGATTATTTTAGTCTGTGTCCAGTGTTGATATGTTTATTGCATGCTTTACAGCGAACGGATTATATTAGTCTGCGTTCAATGTTAATATGTTGATTGCTTGCTTTACAGCGAACGGATTATATTAGTCTGTGTTCAATGTTAATATGTTGATTGCATGCTTTACAGCGAACTGATTATATTAGTCTGTGTTCAATGTTAATATGTTGATTGCATGCTTTACAGCGAACAGTATATATTAACTGTGTTCAATGCTAATATGTTGATTGCATGCTTTACAGCGAACAGATGATATTAGTCTGTGTCCAGTGTTAATATGTTGATTGCATGCTTTACAGCGAACGGATGATATTAGTCTGTGTCCAATGTTAATATGTTGATTGCTTGCTTTACAGTGAACAGATTATATTAGTCTGTGTCCAATGCTAATATGTTGATTGCATGCTTTACAACAAACGGATGATATTAGTCTGTGTCTAATGCTAATATGTTGATTGCATGCTTTACAGCGAACGGATTATTTGAGTCTGTGTCCAGTGTTGATATGTTTATTGCATGCTTTACAGCGAACGGATGATATTAGTTTTTGTCCAGTGTTAATATGTTGATTGTATGCTTTACATCGAACGGATGATATTAGTCTGTGTTCAATGTTAATATGTAAATTGCATGCTTTACAGCGAACGGATGGTATTAGTCTGTGTCAAATGCTAATATGTTGATTGCATGCTTTACAACGAACGGATGATATTAGTCTGTGTCTAATGTAAATATGTTAATTGCATGCTTTACAGCAGACGGATGATATTAGTCTGTATCCAATGTTAATATGTTGATTGCATGCTTTACAGCGAACGGATTATATTAGTCTGTGTCCGATGCTAATATGTTGATTGCATGCTGTACAGCAAACGGATTATATTAGTCTATGATCAATGCTAATATGTTGATTGCATGCTTTACAGCGAACGGATTATATTAGTCTGTGTTCAGTGTTAATATGTTTATTGCATGCTTTACAGCGAACAAATGATATTAGTCTGTGTCCAATGTTAATATGTTGATTGCATGCGTTACAACGAACGGATGATATTAGTCTGTGTCCAATGCTAATATGTTGATTGCATGCTTTACAGCGAACGGATGATATAAATCTGTATCCAATGTTGATCTATAGATTGCATGGTTTACAGCGAAACGTTATATTAGTCTGTGTCCAATGCTTATATGTTGATTGCATGCTTTACAGCGAACAGATGATATTAGTTTGTGTCCAGTGTTAATATGTTTATTGCATGCTTTATCCCGAACGGATAATATTAGTCTGTGTCCAATGCTAATATGTTTATTGCATGCTTTACAGCGAAGGATGATATTTGTCTGTGTCCAATGCTAATATGTTGATTGCATGCTTTACAGCGAACGGATGATATTAGTTTGTGTCCAGTGTTAATATGTTTATTGCATGCTTTACAGCGAACGGATAATATTAGTCTGTGTCCAATGCTAATATGTTAATTGCATGCTTTACAGCGAACGGATGATATTAGTCTGTGTCTAATGCTAATATGTTGATTGCATGCTTTACAGCGAACGGATCATATTAGTCTGTATCCAATGTTTATCTGTTAGATGTCAGCTTTACAGCGAAGGATTACATTTGTCTGTGTCCATTGCTAATATGTTGATTGCATGCTTTACAGCGAATCGATGATATTAGTCTGTGTCTAGTGTTAATATGTTGATTGCATGCTTTACAGCAAACGGATGATGTTAGTCTGTGTCCAGTGTTAATATGTTTATTCATGATTTACAGCGAACGGATTATATTAGTCTGTGACCAATGGTGATATGTAAACTGCATGCTTTAATACGAACGGATGATATTAGTCTGTGTCCAATGTTCATATGTTGATTGCATGCTTTACAGCAGAAGGGATGATATATGTCTGTATCCAATGTTAATACGTTGATTGCATGCTTTACAGCGCACGGATTATATTTGTCTGTGTCCAATGCTAATATGTTAATTGCATGCTTTACAGGTAACGAATTATATTAGTCTGTGTCCAATGCAAATATGTTGATTGTACGCTTTACAGCAAACGGATTATATTTGTCTTTGTTCAATGGTAATATGTAGATTGCTTGCTTTAAAGCAAACGGATGATATTAGTCTGTATCTAATGTTTATCTGTGTATTGCATGCCTTACAGCGAGGATAATATTAGTCTGTGTCCAATGCTAATATGTTGATTGCATGCTTTACAGCGACCGGATGATATTAGTCTGTGTCCAGTGTTAATATGTTGATTGCATGCTTTACAACGAACGGATTATATTAGTTTCTGTCCAGTGTTTATATGTTCATTGCATTCTTTACAGTGAACGGATTATATTAGTCTGTGTTCAGTGTTTATATGTTGATTGCTTGCTTCACAGAAAACGGAGGGTATTAGTCTGTGTCCAATGATACTATGTTTATTTCATGCTTTACAACGAACGGATAATATCAGTCTGAGTCCAATGTTAATATGTTGATTACATGCTTTACAGCGAACGGATGATATTAGTCTGTGTTCAATGTTAATATGTAGATTGCTTGCTTTACAGCGAACGGATGATATTAGTCTGTGTCCAATGCTTATATGTTGATTGCATGCTTGACAGCGAACGGATGATATTAGTCTGTATCCAATGTTCATCTGTTGATTGCATGCTTTACAGCAAAGGATGATATTAGTCTGTGTCCAATGCTATTATGTTGATTGCATGCTTTACAGCGAACGGATGATATTAGTTTGTGTCCAATGTTAATATGTTTATTGCATGCTTTACTACGAACGGATGATATTAGTCTGTGTCCAGTGTTAATATGTTTATTGCATACTTTACAGCAAACGGAACTCCAATGCTTATATGTTGATCGCATACTTAACAGCAAACGGATGATATTTGTCTGTGTCTAATGTTTATCTGTTGATTGCATGCTTTACAGCCCAGGATAGTATTAGTCTGTGTCCAATACTAATATGTTGATTGCATGCTTTACAGCGAACGGATGATATTAGTCTGTGTTCAATGTGATCATGTTTATTGCATGCTTTACAGCGAACGGATTATATAAGTCTGTGTCCAATGCTTATATGTTGATTGCATGCTTTACAGCGAACGGATTATATAAGTCTGTGTTCAATGTAAATATGTTGATTGCATGCTTTACAGCGAACGGATTATATTAGTCTGTGTCCAGTGTGAATATGTTGATTGCATGATTTACAGCGAACAGATTATATTAGTCTGTGTTGAATGTTTATATGTAGATTGCTTGCTTTACAGCGAACGGATTGTATTAGTTTGTGTCCAATGCTAATATGTTCATTGCATGCTTTACAGCGAACGGATTATATTAGTCTGTGTCCAATGTTAATATGTTGATTGCATGCTTTACAACGAACGGATTATATTAGTCTGTGTCCAATGTTAATATGTTGATTGCATGCTTTACAGCGAACAGATTATATTAGTCTTTGTCCAGTGTTAATATGTTGATTGCATGCTTTACAACGAACGGATTATATTAGTCTGTGCCTTGTGTTAATATGTTCATAGCATGCTTTACAGCTAACGGATTGTTTAGTCTGTGTCCATTGTTAATATGTTGATTGCATGCTTTACAGCGAACGGATTATATTAGTCTGTGTTCAATGTTAATATGTTGATTGCTTGCTTTACAGCGAACGGAAGGGTATTAGTCTGTGTTCAATGTGTATATGTCGATTGCATGCTTTACAGCGAACAGATGATATTAGTCTGTATCCAATGTTAATCTGTAGATTGCCTGCTTTACAGCGAAATAATGATATTAGTCCGTGTCCAATGCTATTATGTTTATTGCATGCTTTACAGCGAACGGAATATATTAGTCTGTGTCCAATGCTAATATTTTGATTGCATGCTTTACAGCGAATGGATGATATTAGTCTGTATCCAATGCTAATATGTTTATTGCATGCTTTACAGCGAAGGAATATATTAGTCTGTGTCCAATGCTAATATGTTGATTGCATGCTTTACAGCGAACGGATGATATTAGTCTGTGTCCTGTGTTAATATGTTTATTGCATGCTTTACAGCGAACGGATTATATTTGTCAATGTTTGATCTAAATATGTTGATTGCTTGCTTTACAGCAGCCATATGATATTAGTCTGTGTCCAATGCAAATATGTTAATTGCATGCTTTACAACGAAAGGATGATATTAGTCTGTGTCCAATGCTAATATGTTGATTGCATGCTTTACAGCAAACAGATGATATTAGTCTGTATCCAATGTTTATCTGTTAGATGCATGCTTTACAGCAAAGGATGATATTTGTCTGTGTCCAATGCCTATATTTTGATTGCATGCTTTACAGCGAACGGATGATATTAGTCGGTGTCCAGTGTTAATATGTTTATTGCATCATTTACAGCGAACGGATTATATTATTCTGTGTTCAATGTAAATATATAGATTGCTTGCTTTACAGCGAACAGATGATATTAGTCTGTGTCCAGTGTTAATATGTTGATTGCATGCTTTACAGCGAACGGCTTGAATTGGTCTGTGTTACATGTTAATAAGTTGATTGCTTGCTTTACAGGGAACGGATGATATTAGTTTGTGTCTAATGCTGATATGTTAATTGCATGGTTTACAACGAACGGATGATATTAGTCTGTAGCTAATGCAAAAATGTTGATTGTATGCTTTACAGCGAACAGATGATATTAGTCTGTGTCACATGCTAATATGTTAATTGCATGCTTTAACACGAACGTATGATATTGGTCTGTGTCTAATGTTAATATGTTGATTGCATGCTTTACAGCGAACGGATTATATTAGTCTGTGTCCAATGCAAATATGTTGATTGCATGCTTTACAACGAACGGATGATATTAGTCTGTGTCCAATGCAAATATGTTTATTGCATGCTTTACAGCGAACAGATGATATTAGTCTGTGTCTAGTGTTAATATGTTGATTGCTTGCTTTACAGCGAACGGATTATATTAGTCTGTGTTCAATGTTAATATGTTGATTGCATGCTTTACAGCGAACGGATTATATTAGTCTGTGTTCAATGTTAATATGTTGATTGCATGCTTTACAGAGAACGGTATATATTAGTCTGTGTTCAATGCTAATATGTTGATTGCATGCTTTACAGCGAACAGATGATATTAGTCTGTGACCAGTGTTAATATGTTGATTGCATGCTTTACAGCGAACGGATGATATTAGTCTGTGTCCAATGTTAATATGTTGATTGCTTGCTTTACAGTGAACGGATTATATTAGTCTGTGTCCAATGCTAATATGTTGATTGCATGCTTTACAACAAACGGATGATATTAGTCTGTGTCCAGTGTTAATATGTTGATTGCATGCTTTACAGCGAAGGATGATATTAGTCTGTGTCCAATGCTATTATGTTGATTGCATGCTTTACAGCGAACGCATTATTAGAATCTGTGTCCAGTGTTTATATGTTTATTGCATGATTTACAGCGAACGGATTATATTAGTTTTTGTCCAGTGTTAATATGTTGATTGTATGCTTTACAGCGAGCAGATGATACTAGTCTTTGTCTAGTGTTAATATGTTTATTGCATGCTTTAGAGCGAACGGATGGTATTAGTTAGTGTCCAATGCTAATATGTTGATTGCATGCTTTACAACGAACGGATGATATTAGTCTGTGTCTAATGTAAATATGTTAATTGCATGCTTTACAGCAGACGGATGATATTAGTCTGTATCCAATGTTAATATGTTGATTGCATGCTTTACAGCGAACGGAGTATATTAGTCTGTGTCCAATGCTAATATGTTGATTGCATGCTGTACAGCAAACGGATTATATTAGTCTATGATCAATGCTAATATGTTGATTGCATGCTTTACAGCGACCGGATTATATTAGTCTGTGTCCTGTGTTCATATATTTATTGCATGCTTTACAGCGAACAAATGATATTAGTATGTGTCCAATGTTAATATGTTGATTGCATGCGTTACAACGAACGGATGATATTAGTCTGTGTCCAATGCTAATATGTTGATTGCATGCTTTACAGCGAACGGATAATATAAATCTGTATCCAATGTTAATCTGTAGATTGCATGGTTTACAGCGAAACGTTATATTAGTCTGTGTCCAATGCCTATATGTTGATTGCATGCTTTACAGCGAACAGATGATATTAGTTTGTGTCCAGTGTTAATATGTTGATTGCATGCTTTACAACGAACGAATGATATTAGTCTGTTATCAATGCTGATATGTTGATTGCATGCTTTACAGCGAACGGATTATATAAGTCTGTGTTCAATGTTAATATGTTGATTGCATGCTTTACAGCGAACGGATTATATAAGTCTGTGTTCAATGTTAATATGTTGATTGCATGCTTTACAGCGAACAGATGATATTAGTCTGTGTCTAGTGTTAATATGTTGATTGCATGCTTTACAGCGAACGGATGATATTAGTCTGGGTCCAATGTTAATATGTTGATTGCTTGCTTTACAGTGAACGGATTATATTAGTCTGTGTCCAATGCTAATATGTTGATTGCATGCTTTACAACAAACGGATGATATTAGTCTGTGTCCAATGCTAATATATTGATTGCATGCTTTACAGCGAACGGATTATTTTAGTCTGTGTCCAGTGTTGATATGTTTATTGCATGCTTTACAGCGAACGGATTATATCAGTATGTGTTCAATGTTTATATGTTGATTGCATGCTTTACAGCGAACGGATTATATTAGTCTGCGTTCAATGTTAATATGTTGATTGCTTGCTTTACAGCGAACGGATTATATTAGTTTGTGTTCAATGTTAATATGTTGATTGCATGCTTTACAGCGAACAGTATATATTAACTGTGTTCAATGCTAATATGTTGATTGCATGCTTTACAGCGAACAGATGATATTAGTCTGTGTCCAGTGTTAATATGTTGATTGCATGCTTTACAGCGAACGGATGATATTAGTCTGTGTCCAATGTTAATATGTTGATTGCTTGCTTTACAGTGAACAGATTATATTAGTCTGTGTCCAATGCTAATATGTTGATTGCATGCTTTACAACAAACGGATGATATTAGTCTGTGTCCAATGCTAATATGTTGATTGCATGCTTTACAGCGAACGGATTATTTGAGTCTGTGTCCAGTGTTGATATGTTTATTGCATGCTTTACAGCGAACGGATGATATTAGTTTTTGTCCAGTGTTAATATGTTGATTGTATGCTTTACATCGAACGGATGATATTAGTCTGTGTTCAATGTTAATATGTAAATTGCATGCTTTACAGCGAACGGATGGTATTAGTCTGAATCAAATGCTAATATGTTGATTGCATGCTTTACAACGAACGGATGATATTAGTCTGTGTCTAATGTAAATATGTTAATTGCATGCTTTACAGCAGACGGATGATATTAGTCTGTATCCAATGTTAATATGTTGATTGCATGCTTTACAGCGAACGGATTATATTAGTCTGTGTCCGATGCTAATATGTTGATTGCATGCTGTACAGCAAACGGATTATATTAGTCTATGATCAATGCTAATATGTTGATTGCATGCTTTACAGCGAACGGATTATATTAGTCTGTGTTCAGTGTTAATATGTTTATTGCATGCTTTACAGCGAACAAATGATATTAGTCTGTGTCCAATGTTAATATGTTGATTGCATGCGTTACAACGAACGGATGATATTAGTCTGTGTCCAATGCTAATATGTTGATTGCATGCTTTACAGCAAACGGATGATATAAATCTGTATCCAATGTTGATCTATAGATTGCATGGTTTACAGCGAAACGTTATATTAGTCTGTGTCCAATGCTTATATGTTGATTGCATGCTTTACAGCGAACAGATGATATTAGTTTGTGTCCAGTGTTAATATGTTTATTGCATGCTTTATCCCGAACGGATAATATTAGTCTGTGTCCAATGCTAATATGTTTATTGCATGCTTTACAGCGAAGGATGATATTTGTCTGTGTCAAATGCTAATATGTTGATTGCATGCTTTACAGCGAACGGATGATATTAGTTTGTGTCCAGTGTTAATATGTTTATTGCATGCTTTACAGCGAACGGATAATATTAGTCTGTGTCCAATGCTAATATGTTAATTGCATGCTTTACAGCGAACGGATGATATTAGTCTGTGTCTAATGCTAATATGTTGATTGCATGCTTTACAGCGAACGGATCATATTAGTCTGTATCCAATGTTTATCTGTTAGATGTCAGCTTTACAGCGAAGGATTACATTTGTCTGTGTCCATTGCTAATATGTTGATTGCATGCTTTACAGCGAACCGATGATATTAGTCTGTGTCTAGTGTTAATATGTTGATTGCATGCTTTACAGCAAACGGATGATGTTAGTCTGTGTCCAGTGTTAATATGTTTATTCATGATTTACAGCGAACGGATTATATTAGTCTGTGACCAATGGTGATATGTAAACTGCATGCTTTAATACGAACGGTTGATATTAGTCTGTGTCCAATGTTCATATGTTGATTGCATGCTTTACAGCAGAAGGGATGATATATGTCTGTATCCAATGTTAATACGTTGATTGCATGCTTTACAGCGCACGGATTATATTTGTCTGTGTCCAATGCTAATATGTTAATTGCATGCTTTACAGGTAACGAATTATATTAGTCTGTGTCCAATCCGAATATGTTGATTGTACGCTTTACAGCAAACGGATTATATTTGTCTTTGTTCAATGGTAATATGTAGATTGCTTGCTTTAAAGCAAACGGATGATATTAGTCTGTATCTAATGTTTATCTGTGTATTGCATGCCTTACAGCGAGGATAATATTAGTCTGTGTCCAATGCTAATATGTTGATTGCATGCTTTACAGCGACCGGATGATATTATTCTGTGTCCAGTGTTTATATGTTCATTGCATTCTTTACAGTGAACGGATTATATTAGTCTGTGTTCAGTGTTTATATGTTGATTGCTTGCTTCACAGAAAACGGAGGGTATTAGTCTGTGTCCAATGATACTATGTTTATTTCATGCTTTACAACGAACGGATAATATCAGTCTGAGTCCAATGTTAATATGTTGATTACATGCTTTACAGCGAACGGATGATATTAGTCTGTGTTCAATGTTAATATGTAGATTGCTTGCTTTACAGCGAACGGATGATATTAGTCTGTGTCCAATGCTTATATGTTGATTGCATGCTTGACAGCGAACGGATGATATTAGTCTGTATCCAATGTTCATCTGTTGATTGCAGGCTTTACAGCAAAGGATGATATTAGTCTGTGTCCAATGCTATTATGTTGATTGCATGCTTTACAGCGAACGGATAATATTAGTTTGTGTCCAATGTTAATATGTTTATATCATGCTTTACTACGAACGGATGATATTAGTCTGTGTCCAGTGTTAATATGTTTATTGCATACTTTACAGCAAACGGAACTCCAATGCTTATATGTTGATCGCATACTTAACAGCAAACGGATGATATTTGTCTGTGTCTAATGTTTATCTGTTGATTGCATGCTTTACAGCCCAGGATAGTATTAGTCTGTGTCCAATACTAATATGTTGATTGCATGCTTTACAGCGAACGGATGATATTAGTCTGTGTTCAATGTGATCATGTTTATTGCATGCTTTACAGCGAACGGATTATATAAGTCTGTGTCCAATGCTTATATGTTGATTGCATGCTTTACAGCGAACGGATTATATAAGTCTGTGTTCAATGTAAATATGTTGATTGCATGCTTTACAGCGAACGGATTATATTAGTCTGTGTCCAGTGTGAATATGTTGATTGCATGATTTACAGCGAACAGATTATATTAGTCTGTGTTGAATGTTTATATGTAGATTGCTTGCTTTACAGCGAACGGATTGTATTAGTTTGTGTCCAATGCTAATATGTTCATTGCATGCTTTACAGCGAACGGATTATATTAGTCTGTGTCCAATGTTAATATGTTGATTGCATGCTTTACAACGAACGGATTATATTAGTCTGTGTCCAATGTTAATATGTTGATTGCATGCTTTACAGCGAACAGATTATATTAGTCTTTGTCCAGTGTTAATATGTTGATTGCATGCTTTACAACGAACGGATTATATTAGTCTGTGCCTTGTGTTAATATGTTCATAGCATGCTTTACAGCTAACGGATTGTTTAGTCTGTGTCCATTGTTAATATGTTGATTGCATGCTTTACAGCGAACGGATTATATTAGTCTGTGTTCAATGTTAATATGTTGATTGCTTGCTTTACAGCGAACGGAAGGGTATTAGTCTGTGTTCAATGTGTATATGTCGATTGCATGCTTTACAGCGAACAGATGATATTAGTCTGTATCCAATGTTAATCTGTAGATTGCCTGCTTTACAGCGAAATAATGATATTAGTCCGTGTCCAATGCTATTATGTTTATTGCATGCTTTACAGCGAACGGAATATATTAGTCTGTGTCCAATGCTAATATTTTGATTGCATGCTTTACAGCGAATGGATGATATTAGTCTGTATCCAATGCTAATATGTTTATTGCATGCTTTACAGCGAAGGAATATATTAGTCTGTGTCCAATGCTAATATGTTGATTGCATGCTTTACAGCGAACGGATGATATTAGTCTGTGTCCTGTGTTAATATGTTTATTGCATGCTTTACAGCGAACGGATTATATTTGTCAATGTTTGATCTAAATATGTTGATTGCTTGCTTTACAGCAGCCATATGATATTAGTCTGTGTCCAATGCAAATATGTTAATTGCATGCTTTACAACGAAGGATGATATTAGTCTGTGTCCAATGCTAATATGTTGATTGCATGCTTTACAGCAAACAGATGATATTAGTCTGTATCCAATGTTTATCTGTTAGATGCATGCTTTACAGCAAAGGATGATATTTGTCTGTGTCCAATGCCTATATTTTGATTGCATGCTTTACAGCGAACGGATGATATTAGTCGGTGTCCAGTGTTAATATGTTTATTGCATCATTTACAGCGAACGGATTATATTAGTCTGTGTTCAATGTAAATATATAGATTGCTTGCTTTACAGCGAACAGATGATATTAGTCTGTGTCCAGTGTTAATATGTTGATTGCATGCTTTACAGCGAACGGCTTGAATTGGTCTGTGTTAAATGTTAATAAGTTGATTGCTTGCTTTACAGGGAACGGATGATATTAGTTTGTGTCTAATGCTAATATGTTAATTGCATGGTTTACAACGAACGGATGATATTAGTCTGTAGCTAATGCAAAAATGTTGATTGTATGCTTTACAGCGAACAGATGATATTAGTCTGTGTCACATGCTAATATGTTAATTGCATGCTTTAACACGAACGTATGATATTGGTCTGTGTCTAATGTTAATATGTTGATTGCATGCTTTACAGCGAACGGATTATATTAGTCTGTGTCCAATGCAAATATGTTGATTGCATGCTTTACAACGAACGGATGATATTAGTCTGTGTCCAATGCAAATATGTTTATTGCATGCTTTACAACGAACGGATGATATTAGTCTGTATCCAATGTTTATCTGTTGATTGCATGCTTTACAGCGAAGGATGATATTAGTCTGTGTCCAATGCTAATATGTTTATTGCATGCTTTACAGCGAACGGATGATATTTGTCTGTGTCCAGTGTAAATATGTTTATTGCATGATTTACAGCAAACAGATTATATAAGTCTGTGTTCAATGTTAATATGTTGATTGCTTGCTTAATAGCGAACGGATTCTATTAGTCTGTGTCCAATGCTAATATGTTGATTGCATGCTTTACAACATACAGATTATATTAGTCTGTGTCCAATGCTAATATGTGGATTGCATTCTTTACAGCAAACGGATCATATTAGTCTGTATCCAGTTTTAATCTGTTGATTGCATGCTTTACAGCGAAAGATGATATTAGCTTGTGTTCAATGCTAATATGTTGATTGCATGCTTTACAGCGAACGGATTATATTAGTCTGTGTTCAATGTTAATATGTAGATTGCTTTCTTTACAGCTAACAGATGATATTAGTCTCTGTCCAGTGTTAATATGTTGATTGCATGCTTTAAAGCAAACAGATTATATTAGTCTGTGTTCAATGTTAATATGTTGATTGCATGCTTTACAGCGAACGGATGATATTAGTCTGTGTTCAATGCTAATATGGTGATTGCATGCTTTCCAGCAAAGTGATGATGTTAGTTTGTATCGAATGTTTATCTGTTGATTGCATGCTTTACATCGAAAAGTTGATATTAGTCTGTGTCCAATGCTAATATGTTGATTGCCTGCTTTACAGCGAACAGATGATATTAGTCTGTATCCAATGTTTATCGGTTATATGCATGCTTTACAGCAAAGGATGATATTTGTCTGTGTCCAATGCTTATATTTTGATTGCATGCTTTACAGCGAACGGATTATATCAGTCTGTGTTCAATGTAAATATATAGATTGCTTGCTTTACAGCAGAAAAATGATATTAGTCTGTGTACAGTGTTAATATGTTGATTTTATGCTTTACAGCGAACGGATTATATTGGTCTGTGTTAAATGTTGATAAGTTGATTGCTTGCTTTACAGGGAACGGATTATATTAGTCTGTGTCCAATGCGTATATGTTAATTGCATGGTTTACAACGAACGGATGATATGAGTCTGTAGCTAATGCAAAAATGTTTATTGCATGCTTTACAGCGAACAGATAGTATTAGTCTGTGTTCAATGTTAATCTGTTGATTGCATGCTTTACAGCGAACGGATGATATTAGTCTGTGTCCAATGCTAATATGTTTATTGCATGCTTTAACACGAACGGATGATATTAGTCTGTGTCCAGTGTTAATATGTTTATTGCATGCTTTACAGCAAACGGATTATATTAGTCTGTGTTCAATGTGGATACGTTGATTGCTTGCTTAACAGTAAACGGATTATATTAGTCTGTGTCCAATGCAAATATGTTGATTGCATGCTTTACAACGAACAGATGATATTAGTCTGTGTCCCATGCAAATATGTTGATTGCATGCTTTACAACGAACGGATGATATTAGTCTGTATCTAATGTTTATCTGTTGAATGCATGCTTTACAGCGAAGGATGATATTAGTCTGTGTCCAATGCTAATATGATTATTGCATGCTTTACAGCGAACGGATGATATTAGTCTGTGCCCAATGTGAATATGTTTATTGCATGATTTACAGCGAACGGATTATATTAGTCTGTGTTTAATGTTTATATGTAGATTGCTTGCTTTACAGCGACCGGATTATATTAGTCTGTGTTCAATGTTAATATGTTGATTGCATGCTTTACAGCAAACGGATGATAATAGTCTGTATCTTATGTTTATCTGTGTATTGCATGCGATACAGCAAAAGATGATATTAGTCTGTGTCCAGTGTTTATATTTTGATTGCATGCTTTACAGCAAACAGATTATATGAGTCTGTGTTCAATGTTAATATGTTGATTGCATGTTTTACAGCTAACTGATAATATTTGTCTGTGTTCAATGTTAATATGTAGATTGCTTGCTTTAAAGCGAAAGGATGATATTAGTCTGTGTCCAATGTTAATATGTTTATTGCATGCTTTACAGCGAACGGATGATATTTGTCTGTGTTCAATGCTAATATGTTGCTGCATGCATAACAGCGAATGGAAGATATAAGTCTGTATCTAATGTTGATCTGTGTAATTCATGCTTTACAGCGCAGGATAATATTAGTCTGTGTCCAATGCTAATATGTTTATTGCATGCATTACAGAAAACGGAGGATATTAGTCTGTGTTCAGTTTTAATATGCTTATTGCATGATTTACAGTGAACGGATTATATTAGTCTGTGTTCAATGTTAATATGTTGATTGCATGCTTTACAGCGAACAGATGGTATTAGTCTGTGTCTAATGCTAATATGTTAATTGCATGCTTTACAGCAAACAGATGATATTTGTCTGTGTCTAATGCTAATATGTTTATTACATGATTTACAGCGAACAGATGATATTAGTCTTTGTCAGGTGTACATCTGTTGATTGCATGCTTTACTGCGAACGATGATATTAGTCTGTGTCCAATGCTTATATGTTTATTGCATGATTTACAGCGAACAGATGATATTAGTCTATGTCCAGTGTTAATATGTTGATTGCATGCTTTAAAGCGAACGGATGATATTAGTCTGTATCTAATGTTGTTCTTTTTATTGCATGCTTTACAGCGAAGGATGATATTTGTCTGTATTCAATGTTAATATGTTGATTGCATGCTTTACAGCGAACGGATGATATTAGTCTGTGTGAAGTGTAAATATGTTTATTGCATTATTTACAGCGAACGGATTATATCAGTCTGTGTTCAATGTTAATATGTAGATTGCTTTCTTTACAGCTAACAGATGATATTAGTCTCTGTCCAGTGTTAATATGTTGATTGCATGCTTTAAAGCAAACAGATTATATTAGTCTGTGTTTAATGTTAATATGTTGATTGCATGCTTTACAGCGAATTGATTATATTAGTCTGTGTCCAATGCTAATATGTTGATTGCATGCTTTACAGCGAACGGATGATATTAGTCTGTGTCCAATGCTAATATGTTGATTGCATGCTTTACAGCGAACGGATGATATTAGTCTGTATCCAATGTTTATCGGTTTTATGCATACTTTACAGCAAAGGATGATATTTGTCTGTGACCAATGCTTATATTTTGATTGCATGCTTTACAGCGAACGGATTATATCAGTCCGTGTTCAATGTAAATATATAGATTGCTTGCTTTACAGCGAACGGATGATATTAGTCTGTGTCCAGTGTTTATATATTGATTGCATGCTTTACAGCGAACGGATTATATTGGTCTGTGCTAAATGTTAATAAGTTGATTGCTTGCTTTACAG
This sequence comes from Sepiola atlantica, assembly GCA_963556195.1. Taxonomy (NCBI): domain Eukaryota; kingdom Metazoa; phylum Mollusca; class Cephalopoda; order Sepiida; family Sepiolidae; genus Sepiola; species Sepiola atlantica. The sequence continues at coordinate 4,364,051 of OY744525.1, read as the reverse complement.
GAAACGGATGATATTAGTCTGTGTCCAATGCGTATATGTTAATTGCATGGTTTACAACGAACGGATTATATTAGTCTGTAGCTAATGAAAAAATGTTGATTGCATGCTTTACAACGAACAGATAGTATTAGTCTGTGTTCAATGTTAATATGTAGATTGCTTGCTTTACAGCGAATGGATGATATTAGTCTGTGTCCAATGCTAATATGTTAATTGCATGCTTTAACACGAACAAATGATATTAGTCTGTGTCCAATGTTAATATGTTTATTGCATGCTTTACAGCAAACGGATTATATTAGTCTGTGTTCAATGTGGAGACGTTGATTGCTTGCTTAACAGCAAAAGGATTATATTAGTCTGTGTCCAGTGTTAATATGTTGATTGCATGCTTTACAGCGACCGGATTATATTAGTCTGTGTTCAATGTTAATATGCCAATTGCTTGCTTTACAGCAAACGGATGATATTAGTCTGTGTCCAATGCTAATATGTTGATTGCATGCTTTACAGCGAACGAATGATAATGGTCTGTATCTTATGTGTATCTGTGTATTGCATGCTTTACAGCAAAAGATGATATTAGTCTGTGTCCAATGCTAATATGTTTATTGCATGCTTTACAGCGAAGGATGATATTAGTCTGTGTCCAATGCTAATATGTTGATTGCATGCTTTACAGCGAACGGATTATATTAGTCAATGTTCGATCTAAATATGTTGATTGCTTGCTTTACAGCAGCCGGATGATATTAGTCTGTGTCCAATGCAAATATGTTAATTGCATGCTTTACAACGAACGGATGATATTAGTCTGTGTCCAATTCTAATATGTTGATTGCATGCTTTACAGCAAACAGATGATATTAGTCTGTATCCAATGTTAATATGTTGATTGCATGCTTTACAGCGAATGATGATATAAGTCTGTGTCCAATGCTAATATGTTTATTGCATCATTTACAGCAAACGGATTATATCAGTCTGTGTTCAATGTAAATATATAGATTGCTTGCTTTACAGCAAACGGATGATATTAGTCTGTGTCCAGTGTTAATATGTTGATTGTATGCTTTACAGCAAACGGATTAAATTTGTCTGTGTTAAATGTTAATAAGGGTATTGCTTGCTTTACAGGGAACGGATGATATTAGTCTGTGTCCAATGCTAATATGTTAATTGCATGGTTTACAACGAACGGATGATATTAGTCTGTAACTAATGCAAAAATGTTGATTGCATGCTTTACAGCGAACAAGTAGTATTAGTCTGTATCCAATGTTAATCTGTTGATTGCATGCTTTACAGCGAACGGATGATATTAGTCTGTGTCCAATGCTAATATGTTAATTGCATGCTTTAACACGAACGTATGATATTATTCTGTGTCCAATTTTAACATGTAGATTGCATGTTTTACAGCAAACAGATTATATTAGTCTGTGTTCAATGTTAATATGTTGATTTCATGCGTTACAACGAACGGATTATATTAGTCTGTGTCCAATGCTAATATGTTGATTGCATGCTTTACAGCGAGAGGATTATATTAGTCTGTATCCAATGTTTATCTGTTGATTGCATGCTTTACAGCGAATGATGATATTAGTCTGTGTCCAATGCTAATATGTTGATTGCATGCTTTACAGCGAACAGATGATATTAGTCTGTGTCCAGTGTTAATATGTTTATTGCATGCTTTACAGCGAACGGATTATATTAGTCAATGTTCGATCTAAGTATGTTGATTGCTTGCTTTACAGCAGCCTGATGATATTAGTCTGTGTCCAATTCAAATATGTTAATTGCATGCTTTACAACGAACGGATGATATTAGTCTGTGTCCATCCTAATATGTTGATTGCATGCTTTACAGCAAACAGATGATATTAGTCTGTATCCAATGTTTATCTGTTAGATGCATGCTTTACAGCAAAGGATGATATTTGTCTGTGTCCAATTCTTATATTTTGATTGCATGCTTTACAGCGAACGGATGATATTAGTCTGTGTCCAGTGTTAATATGTTTATTGCATCATTTACAGCAAACGGATTAAATTGGTCTGTGTTAAATGTTAATAAGTTGATTGCTTGCTTTACAGAGAACGGATGATATTAGTCTGTGTCCAATGCTAATATGTTAATTGCATGGTTTACAACGAACGGATGATATTAGTCTGTAGCTAATGCGAAAATGTTGATTGCATGCTTTACAGCGAACAAGTAGTATTAGTCTGTACCCAATGTTAATCTGTTGATTGCATGCTTTACAGCGAACGGATGATATTAGTCTGTGTCCAATGCTAATATGTTAATTGCATGCTTTAACACGAACGTATGATATTAGTCTGTGTCCAATGTTAATATGTTGATTGCATGCTTTACAGCGAACGGATTATATTAGTCTGTGTCCAATGCAAATATGTTGATTGCATGCTTTACAACGAACGGATGATATTTGTCTGTGTTCAATGTGGATACGTTGATTGCTTGCTTTACAGCAAACGGATTATATTAGTCTGTGTCCAATGTTAATATGCCAATTGCTTGCTTTACAGCAAACGGATGATATTAGTCTGTATCCAATGTTTATCTGTTAGATGCATGCTTTACAGCAAAGAATGATATTTGTCTGTGTCCAATGCTTATATTTTGATTGCATGCTTTACAGCGAACGGATGATATTTGTTTGTGTCCAGTTTTAATATGTTTATTGCATGCTTTACAGCGAACGGAATGTATTAGTCTGTGTCCAATGCTAATATGTTTATTGCATGCTTTACAGCATAGGATGATATTAGTCTGTGTCCAATGCTAATATGTTGATTGCATGCTTTGCAGCGAACAGATGATATTAGTCTGTGTCCAGTGCTAATATGTTTATTGCATGCTTTCCAGCGAACGGATTATATTAGTCAATGTTCGATCTAAATATGTTGATTGCTTGCTTTACAGCAGCCTGATGATATTAGTCTGTGTCCAATGCAAATATGTTAATTGCATGCTGTACAACGAACGGATGATATTAGTCTGTGTCCAATGCTAATATGTTGATTGCATGCTTTACAGCAAACAGATAATATTAGTCTGTATCCAATGTTTATCTGTTAGATGCATGCTTTACAGCAAAGAATGATATTTGTCTGTGTCCAATGCTTATATTTTGATTGCATGCTTTACAGCGAACGGATGATATTAGTCTGTGTCCAGTGTTAATATGTTTATTGCATCATTTACAGCAAACGTATTATATCTGTCTGTGTTCAATGTAAATATATAGAGTGCTTGCTTTACAGCAAACGGATGATATTAGTCTGTGTCCAGTGTTAATATGTTGATTGCATGCTTTACAGCGAACGGATTAAATTGGTCTGTGTTAAATGTTAATAAGTTGATTGCTTGCTTTACAGGGAACGGATGATATTAGTCTGGGTCCAATGCTAATATGTTAATTGCATGGTTTACAACGAACGGATGATATTAGTCTGTAGCTAATGCAAAAATGTTGATTGCATGCTTTACAGCTAACAAGTAGTATTAGTCTGTATCCAATGTTAATCTGTTGATTGCATGCTTTACAGCGAACGGATGATATTAGTCTGTGTCCAATGCTAATATGTTAATTGCATGCTTTAACACGAACGTATGATATTAGTCTGTGTCCAATGTTAATATGTTGATTGCATGCTTTACAGCGAACGGATTATATTAGTCTGTGTCTAATGCAAATATGTTGATTGCATGCTTTACAACGAACGGATGATATTAGTCTGGATAATATTAATTTGTGTCCAATGCTAATATATTTATCGCATGCTTTACCGAAAACGGATGATATTAGTCGGTGTCCAGTTGTAATATTCTTATTGCATGATTTACAGCGAACCGATTTTATTAGTCTGCGTTCAATGTTAATATGTAGATTGCTTGCTTTATAGCGAACAGATGATATTCGTCTGTGTCCAGTGTTAATATGTTGATTGCTTGCTTTACAGCGAACGGATTATATTAGTCTGTGTCCAATGCTAATATGTTGATTGCATGCTTTACAACATACTGTGAGTATTAGTCTGTGTTTAATGCTAATATGTTAGTTGCATTTTTTACAGCGAGCGGATGATATTAGTCTGTATCCAGTTTTAATCTGTTGATTGCATGCTTTACAGCGAAAAATGATATTAGTATGTGTTCAATGCTAATATGTTGATTGCATGCTTTACAGCGAACGGATTATATTAGTCTGTGTGAAGTGTAAATATGTTTAGTGCATTATTTACAGCGAACGGATTATATTCGTCTGTGTTCAATGTTAATATGTAGATTGCTTTCTTTACATCTAACAGATGATATTTGTCTCTGTCCAGTGTTAATATGTTGATTGCATGCTTTAAAGCAAACAGATTATATTCGTCTGTGTTCAATGTTAATATGTTGATTGCATGCTTTACAGCGAATTGATGATATTAGTCTGTGTCCAATGCTAATATGTTGATTGCATGCTTTACAGCGAACGGATGATATTAGTCTGTGTCCTGTGCTAATATGTTGATTGCATGCTTTACCACATACGGATACGGTTAGTCTGTGTTCAATGCTAATATGGTGATTGCGGGCTTTACAGCGAACGGATGATATTAGTCTGTGTTCAATGCTAATATGGTGATTGCATGCTTTACAGCAAACTGATGATGTTAGTTTGTATCGAATGTTTATCTGTTGATTGCATGCTTTACATCGAAAGATGATATTAGTCTGTGTCCAATGCTAATATGTTGATTGCTTGCTTTACAGCGAACGGATGATATTAGTCTGTATCCAATGTTTATCGGTTATATGCATGCTTTACAGCAAAGGATGATATTTGTCTGTGTCCAATGCTTATATTTTGATTGCATGCTTTACAGCGAACGCATGATTTTAGTCTGTGTCCAGTGTTAATATGTTTATTGCATCATTTACAGCGAACGGATTATATCAGTCTGTGTTCAATGTAAATATATAGATTGCTTGCTTTACAGCGAACAGATGATATTAGTCTGTGTCCAGTGTTAATATGTTGATTGCATGCTTTACAGCAAACGGATTATATTGGTCTGTGTTAAATGTTAATAAGTTGATTGCTTGCTTTACAGGGAACGGATGATATTAGTCTGTGTCCAATGCGTATATGTTAATTGCATGGTTTACAACGCACGGATGATATTAGTCTGTAGCTAATGCAAAAATGTTGATTGCATGCTTTACAGCGAACAGATAGTATTAGTCTGTGTCCAATGTTAATATGTTGATTGCTTGCTTTACAGCGAAGGATGATATTAGTCTGTGTCCAATGCTAATATGTTTATTGCATACTTTACAGCGAACGGATGATATTAGTCTGTGCCCAGTGTGAATATGTTTATTGCATGATTTACAGCGAACGGATTATATTAGTCTGTGTTCAATGTATATATGTAGATTGCTTGCTTTACAGCGAACGGATGATATTAGTCTGTGTCCAGTGTTAATATGTTGATTGCATGCTTCACAGCGAACGGATGATATTAGTCTGTGTCCAGTGTTAATATGTTGATAGCATGCTTTACAGCGACCGGATTATATTAGTCTGTGTTCAATGTTAATATGCCAATTGCTTGCTTTACAGCAAATGGATGATATTAGTCTGTGTCCAATGCTAATACGTTTATTGCATGCTTTACAGCGAACGAATGATAATAGTCTGTATCTTATGTTTATCTGTGTATTGCATTCTTTACAGCAAAAGATGATATTAGTCTGTGTCCAATGCTAATATGTTTATTGCATGCTTTACAGCGATTGGATGATATTAGTCTGTGTCCAGTGTTAATATGTTTATTGCATGATTTACAGCGACCGGATTATATTAGTCTGTGTTCAATGTTAATATGTTGATTGCATGTTTTACAACGAACAGATGATATTAGTCTGTGTTCAATGTTAATATATTGATTGCATGTTTTACAGCTAACCACTAATATTTGTCTGTGTTCAATGTTAATATGTAGATTGCTTGCTTTAAAGCGAAAGGATGATATTCGTCTGTGTCCAATGTTAATATGTTTATTGCATGCTTTACAGCGAACAGAAGATATAAGTCTGTATCTAATGTTGATCTGTGTAATTCATGCTTTACAGCGAAGGATAATATTAGTCTGTGTCCAATGCTAATATGTTTATGCATGCTTTACAGAAAACGGATTATATTAGTCTGTGTCCAGTTTTAATATGCTTACTGCATGCTTTACAGCGACCGGATTATATTAGTCTGTGTTCAATGTGGATACGTTGATTGCTTGCTTTACAGCGAACGGATGATATTAGTCTGTATCCAATGCAAATATTTTGATTGCATGCTTTACAGCGAACGGATGATATTAGTCTGTATCCAATGTTTATCTGTTGATTGCATGCTTTACATTTAAGGATGATATTATTCTGTGTCCAATGTTAACATGTAGATAGCTTGCTTTACAGCGAACAGATGATATTAGTCTGTGTGACATGATGAACTCTTTAATTAATAAGAGTTCTCTCCCCCTTGTATTAATATCGTAGTTCTCCAATATGGCTGAAACAATAAACATGGTAAATCTATACCTCGTGTTATCGTTCGTTACTTATGACTAACAAGTAAAATAAAACATCTCATGGTGGCAGCGGTAAAAGAAACCAGACGGACGAGAAGTCACAGAAAAGAATCAAGATAACCTCACACAGTGAGTAAATTGAAAAAAAAAAGAATTTCCCTCTTTTCTAAAACGAGAAAAAACAAAGGAAGCGCGAAAAAAAAAAAAAAAAAATGGCGTCTTCAAATATAACATTACCCGTTCTAGACTGGTCGAACGAGAACAAGCACGAGGCATACAGCGAATGGGTGGATTTTATGTTCTCGTATTTCATAATCAACAATGTCGAAGAAAAGTTGAAATACAACTACATTTTGCTCAGCACCGGACCAAAAGGTCGTGAACTTTAAAAAAATGCTCAGCTTACAAATGAGCAGAAAGAAAACTCCGAGAATATATTTTTAATATTCGAATCCCACATGATTCAAAAACCAAACAAATGGGTCGAACGTTTGGAATTCACGTCAATGCGACAAAATGAAGACACAGTGGACGACTACCTAGTCAAGCTCAAAACTGAAGCCGACAGATGTGACTTCGGAAATAATAAAGACGAACGCATCTTAGAACAAATTATTAAAGGGCTCAGGAGCGCTGAGGAAAGAAGAAACCTAATTGCAAAACACGACCTAACCCTCAAATCAGCCATAGAAAGCGTTAGAGCATATGAAATCACAACAAAAGATAACTCTCGATACAAGGACGCTAACGAAGGGAGAAATGGGGTGTATCACGAAGTATCCGTGAAAAACAAACCCTGCACGAGATGTGGTAAACACCACAGGAAAAGGAAAGAAGACTGCTACGCCTTCAACAAAACGTGCAGAAGGTGCAACGGTTTACACCACTTCGAGGAATACTGCCTAACAAATATGCAAGGCCGGAGAGACTCGAGAGATACTTCTTGCAAAAACAAAATAAGGCAAGAAAATAGCTCATATAAAGCTAAAAAACAAAACCCCCCAAACGGATACAAAAAGCAGAGTTTCCAAAAAAAAAGAATAAATATAACGTCAAAGGAAGACAACGAAACAGACCAAGACGACGATTTATACCTATACGCAATAAATGCAGAGAACGACGACCGTGAAGAAATTTTCGCGAACATAGACTGTGAGGATACAGAAAATAACGAACATAAAATAAAAATGAAGGTCGACACAGGGGCAAACGGAAATATTCTACCTGTTAGAATCTATAAAAAAATGTATCCACAAAATGGCGACAGAAAAATAAATAAACAAACGAATGGTCAAAGGGAACTAACTCATGGACATAAAAAACAAGAGTTAACTACCTTGTGGGCTGCGAATGGTACGAAGATAAACCATTATGGAGCAATAATTTTAAAGATCAAACACAAAAACTCTGCAACTATCAGAGCAAAATTTTTCGTGTGTGATAGCGATGTAACCATACTGGGCCTAAGACCAAGCATCCGACTAGGTTTAGTAACCGTCAACTGCAGCATAACAAAAGGGCACTCACCAAAACAAATTGAAAATATGGAAAACCTCGCTGAGGAATACCCTGACAGATTCCAAGGGATAGGGAAATTCCAAGGCGTTCAAAAAATACATCTTACCGAAGATGCAATACCGGTAGTACAACCGCCAAGAAAATTCCCAGTGCACCTCAGAGACGAACTAAAACAAGAATTACACAAAATGGAACACCTGGGTGTAATAAAAAAGGTTACAGAGCCCACAGAATGGGTCAACGCCATCGCATGCAGCAGAAAGAAAAATGGAAACCTACGGATTTGTCTAGACCCCAAACCGTTAAATAAATACATAATAAGGACACACCATAAAACGCCAACACTAGAAGAAATTTCACACAAATTGACGGGTGCCAAACACTTTTCGAAACTGGATGCAAAACATGGCTACTGGGCAATACAACTTGAAGAGGAATCAAGCTTACTCACCTGTTTCAACACTCCGTTCGGGAGATACAGATATTTGAGATGTCCGTTTGGCCTAAAGATGTCGCAAGACATTTTCCAACAAAAAATGGACCAAATATTTGAACCATGCAAAGGAGCCATAGGTATATCAGATGATATATGCGTGTATGGCAGAACAATACAGGAGCATGATCAAAACCTGTTAGAGACAATGGACACTGCCCGAAAATATGGTCTAGTCTTCAACAAAGAGAAATGCGCCATCAAACAAAAACAAATAAAATTTTATGGTCTCATCTGGGACGAGAACGGATCTCACCCAGACCCCGACAAATGCGATAAAATAAAATCGAAACCAGCACCAACCAACAAGGAAGAACTCCAACAATTCTTAGGTATGATACAATACCTAAGCCCATTTATACCAGATCTCAGCACCAAAACAGCGCCACTGAGGTCACTACTTAAAAAGGATGCAGAGTATCAGTGGAACGAGACGCACGACAAGACGTTCCGAACGATAAAAGATCACATCCACGAAAAACTCTGTCTAGCATATTTTGATCCCAATGCAGACACAACTATCCAAGTAGATTCAAGCATGATAGGACTGGGTGCAACACTCATTAACAACAACAAAGTTGTTGCCTTCGCGAGCAAGAGTCTGACTGAAACGGAATCACGTTATGCAAATATAGAACGTGAACTACTAGCAGTAGTATTCGGATGTGAGAGATTCCACACATACATATATGGAAAAGAAATAATAGTGGAAACAGACCACAAGCCACTAGAAAACATTCAGAATAAGAATATAGCGCAGGCACCCCCACGACTGCAAAGAATGTTATTAAGATTGCAACCGTACGATGCACAGATAAAATATAAACCACGAAAAGAAATGTGTATCCCAGACTACTTGTCAAGAAATCAACCAACATTAGGTAAGGAAATCGAGCTTGATGTAAACATACACACTGTTGACATTACAGCTCAGAAACAGACCGAACTACAAAATGCAACTGAAGCAGATGACGAACTCAGAACACTTAAAGATATGATACTAAATGGATGGCCAGATGACGTAAAAAATACTCCTAAGATAATTAGAAATTATTGGTCACTGAAAGAATGCCTATCCGTACAAGATGGTATGATCACAAAGGGGCAATCCATAGTCATACCCAAAAGTATGCAACAGATGGTATTAATGAGGATCCACGATGCTCACCAAGGCATCGAAAAATGTCAACTCAAGGCACAAAATAGTGTATTCTGGAGAGGAATGTCCAAGGACATAGAGGAGCTAGTAAGGACATGCGAGATCTGCAGAGAATATCAAAGGAAAAATCAAAAGGAAACTATGATTATCAAAGAACATGCAACACGACCGTTTCAGTATGTTGCTGCAGATATTTTTGATTTTAACAATCAACAATTCCTACTGATTGCTGATCAATATAGCAAAATGCCCTTTGTCAAGACGCTGAAAAGCACAACAAGCTTAAATTGCATAGAATACTTCAAAGCAATATTCGCTGTTCATGGCATACCTGAAAGGCTATACACAGACAATGCAAGATATTTTGTCTCCAACGAATTCCACAATTTTGCCACAGAGTGGGAATTCACTCACATCACATCAAGCCCCAGGTACCCACAATCAAACGGGTTCATAGAACGAATGGTCCAAACTGTAAAAAGAACATTCACAAAAGCCAAACAATCTAGAATGGATTGTCAAATGGCCCTTCTATACCTCCGATCAACCCCACTTGACAGCCAGTTACCATCCCCGGCAGAAATCCTATACAATAGGAAAATAAGAACAAGGATACCAACCTTGCTAAATTCATATACCCCAAAGGATGAGGAGATCAGACAAAGATTGTGCAGCAAAAGCAAAAAACAACAACAATATTATAACAAGAGCGCAAGAGATCTCCCAGAATTAACTATTGGTGGAAAAGTGTCAGTCCTACAGGAGGATGACACCTGGCAACCGGCGACAGTGGTCGACAGATGCACAGAACCACGCAGCTACATTGTCAAGATGCAAGGAGATGGAAGGCTACTGAGGCGCAACAGACGACACTTACAAGAGTTGTACAACCCTCAGAGACAAACAGCTATCAACGCATCCGCCCAAAATACCAGTTGGGACAATATAACATCACTCCCCCAACAACACACAAACTCATCAGAAATCGACACTCTATCTAATATCGACGACAGAGAAATTCCATCGGCCAACCAAAGATAACCAGTGGAGGCAAACCAACGACCCACAAGAACACGGCGAACCCCCCTCAAGTACAAGGACTACATAATGTATAAATAAAAGACAAAATAAATAAATCAATACAAATCGAAAACATCTATCTGAGAAGAGGGATGTGACATGATGAACTCTTCAATTAATAAGAGTTCTCTCCCCCTTGTATTAATATCGTAGTTCTCCAATATGGCTGAAACAATAAACATGGTAAATCTATACCTCGTGTTATCGTTCGTTACTTATGACTAACAAGTAAAATAAAACATCTCAGTCTGTGTTCAATGTTAATGTGTAGATTGCTTTCTTTACAGCTAACAGATGACATTAGTCTCTGTCCAGTTTTAATATGTTGATTGCATGCTTTACAGCGAACAGATTATATTAGTCTGTGTTCAATGTTAATATGTTGATTGCATGCTTTACAGCGAATTGATGATATTAGTTAGTGTCCAATGCTAATATGTCGATTGCATGCTTTACAGCGAATAGATGATATTAGTCTGTGTCCAATGCTAATATGTTGATTGCATGCTTTACCACATATGGATACGGTTAGTCTGTGTTCAATGCTAATATGGTGATTGCATGCTTTACAGCGAACGGATGATGTTAGTTTGTATCGAATGTTTATCTGTTGATTGCATGCTTTACATCGAAAGATGATATTAGTCTGTGTCCAATGCTAATATGTTGATTGCCTGCTTTACAGCGAACGGATGATATTAGTCTGTGTCCAGTGTGTATATGTTGATTGCATGATTTACAGCGAACGGATTATATCAGTCTGTGTTCAATGTAAATATGTTGATTGCTTGCTTTACAGCGAACAGATGATATTAGTCTGTGTCCAGTGTTAATATGTTTATTGCATGATGTACAGCGAACGGACTATATTAGTCTGTGTTCAAGGTTAATATGTAGATTGCTTGCTTTACAGCGAACGGATGATATTAGTCTGTGTCCAGTGTTAATATGTAGATTGCATGCTTTACAGCGAACAGATGTGTAAAGTCGAACAGAATGAAGGAAGAAAGCGACCACGTGTTTGCGCGTGTTGTCTTACCTGCCGGGATGATCACGGGGAGGGCGGAAATTAGATTAATGGCGGCTGTGGTTTTTTGTACGATTATTGAGCAATGACGTCAGACCTCACGTGACTGTTTTTCTGACCACCGATTGGCTGATGATGAACACTTGGACAATAAAAGGAGTATGTTCAGAAGATCAAGAGTGTGTGTATCAACTGCATCAGTGTGATTAGACGTCCGACGTGTGTGTGTTAATTAACTGCCGTAGTTGCGTAGTTGCGAAACGAATACAAGCTATTTCGGCGAAATGGGGGATAAAATTGACCTCAAATTAATACCAGAGTTTGATGGATCGAATCCGGTAATTGACTGGGTGGAAAAGGTGGAATTACATTGCCTTTTGTCTGGCGTAAAAAACCTCGAACATGTTGTTCCTCTGTGCTTGTCCGGCAGCGCCTTTGTGGTGTATCAACAGCTCAACCATGAGGGCAAACAGGACGACGAGAAAATCAAGGTGGCACTGTTCAAGGCGTTTGCGATTGACCTCACCACTGCTTGGGAGCAACTTGAGGCAAGGACCTTACGTCCGGGCGAAACGGTCGACGTGTACTTGGCAGAGCTGACGAAGTTGACAGTGTTGTTTGGTTGACTGCCTGAGCGGGCCTTAGCATGCAAATTCCTAGCGGGACTCCCGACAGGAGCGAAGCAACTACTACGAGCTAGCTCAAGTGCAGATTCGCTGCTCCTTAATGACCTAGTAGATCGGGCCAGGACTGTAATGAAGAATTACTCCGAAATGAGGGAACCAGTAAGTGCTGCTGCTCAGTCCACACCGAATGATAAGAAACCGTATCAAGGACCCGGTCCACGTGGTGGAATCGTATGCTACAGATGCAATGGACAGGGCCACATCGCAAGGAACTGCCGGCAACAAGCAATGGCTGTTCGCTGCTACCGGTGTAGGGAAGCTGGCCATATAGCTCAAGACTGTCCGGGAAACGGAACCGGGGACAAGGTGTCAGCGTTGACCTCTTCCCCACGCAGAAATTAAATGAGACGCTGCCGATCATCCCGATATATATCAACGAAACACTGTGCTCAGCACTCCTCGATTCCGGGTGCTCCCGCACTATCGTATGTGCAGATCTCTGCCACATTTGGAGAAAGAAGAACGTCAGAGTGACTACCATCAGTGGAGAGACGCGCACATGTTGCGGCGTGGGCAATGTAACTATACGGACGAAAAATGGAAGCTCCGCTAACCTAGAGGCGCTGGTAGTGCTCGAAAAACCCCTGAGTTTTGACCTGCTCCTAGGATATGATGCCATCAGAGCCCTTGGTGGTGTCCACATAACGGTGACAGGGGCGGTACATTTTCAGGAGAAAGCCCCAGTGTGTGCTGCGCTAAGGATCGACCAACCAGACTTCAGCGTCGAATTTGACGAGCAAAAGAGGGTTTGGACTGCCTCATGGAAGTGGTCGAAAAACAGTGAACCAGCCAAACTGCAGAATGGAATAACTGAATACCATGTGCCCGACCACATGAGGCCCGCGTACGAAGAGGAACTTCGCAAATGGATCGAGGATGGCTGGCTGATTCCCTACCCACACAAAAAACTTGGACCTCCTAAGGGTCTGATCCCATTAATGGCGATCGCTCAGCACAACAAAGCCAAAGTCAGGCCGGTAATGGACTACCGAGAACTGAACTCGCATGTCGATGCGTTTACAGCTGATGCTGACGTGTGTGCTGACAAACTACGAGAGTGGCGCCAGCTGGGTTCTAATGTGTCCCTGTTGGATCTGAGAAGGGCATATCTGCAGGTCCGAGTTAACGAGACAATGTGGCCGTTTCAGACGGTAGTGTTTGCTGGTAGGAGGTATTGCCTCACAAGACTGGGCTTTGGGCTGAACGTTGCGCCCCAAATAATGAAGACGATTGTCAATGCTGCATTGTCACAGGATAAGACCGTAAAAGAAGGGAATCAGCATACCTTGACGACATATACGTGGATGAAGACATTGTGCCGTCATCACGTGTGAGGGCCAAGCTAGCCGAACTTGGACTGATGTGTAAGGATCCAGAACGCTTGGAGGATGGTGCTCGCGTCTTAAAGTTGAGCGTTCAACAGGAGCGAGGGACCTTGAAGTGGGGGCGCGGAACTGCATTTCCTGAAGTGCCCCATGTCCTTACGAGGCGGGCTATATTTTCCCTGTGTGGAAAACTGGTGGGACACCTACCAGTAGGTGGATGGACTCGGGCCGCGACAGCCATCATGAAGAGGAGGGCGAGTGCAGTTACCAAAGGTTGGGATGACGAAACGGTGGACAATTTGTTGCGGCGCATGGTGAAGGAGACCATCACAAGAGTCGAGCAGGAGGACCCCGCTAAAGGAGATTGGTGCGTCCAGGGAGACAGGCTAAATGTGTTGGTGGATGCGAGCTCCCTCGCGATCGGGGCGCTATTGGAGATGAACGGGTCCGTGATTGAGGACGCCTGCTGGTTGCGACCAATGGATGATGCTGCTCACATCAACCTGGCGGAGTTGGATGCGGTAACAAAAGGAATTAACTTGGCACTCCAGTGGAAAGTCAAAGAATTATGCATACACACAGATTCGCTGTGCGTATACCACTGTATACTTGACACACTAACAGGCAAAGCGAGAGTGCGCACCAAGGCGGCTACCGAAATGCTAATCAGACGAAGGTTGGAGACAATAAGGAAGTTGGTGGAAGAGTACGACCTATCGGTGAATGCGGTGCTTGTCACTTCAACCTGCAATCTTGCCGATAGACTTACCCGTGTGCCTCAGAGATGGTTCGACGCAATGAAGAAAGAAGCCGAACCAGGGTCTTTATGTGCTGCCTCTGTTGAGGAGACGGATAAAATCAAGAAAGTACACCATGACACCACTGTCCCCGGAGTGAGACGGACGTATTATTTCGTACGCTTAACCAACCCGTCAGTGTCCAAAAGCAAAGTAGAAGCAGTGGTCAAGGAATGCCAAATATGCCAGTCAATCGACCCTGCTCCCACCAAATGGCAGAAAGGTCGGCTGGAAGTCGACGAGAATTGGAGCCGACTGGGCATGGACATAACCCATTATGGTGGTCAGCACTTCCTCACACTGATCGATTGCGGACCAACGAGGTTTGCGATCTGGCGATTATTAACAAGACAGGACTCGGCTAGTGTCATCCGTCAATTAGAATCCATATTTTACGAGCGGGGTCCACCTGAAGAGATTCTCACTGACAACGACACAGCCCTTTGCGGCGGAGAATTCAGGCGTTTCATAGACGAGTGGGGGATCCGGCTTAGACACAGGTGTGCATATGTACCGAGTGGCAACGGTATAGCGGAGCGGTGCCACCGAAGTGTGAAGAGGATAGCAGCAAGGAAGCAATGTACGATTGCAGAGGCAGTATATAGGTACAATACGACACCGAAGGATGACGCGACTGCTGAAAGTGCACCTGCTAATGCGATACATTGCTATCGAGTGCGTGTTAAGGGCATTGACGCCTGCCTGCCTAATCAGAAGAGGACGCAAGGACGGTACAAGTTGGGGGACACCGTTTGGGTAAGGCCTCTCAGTAACCGATGTACGACCAGTTTCAGAAGAGGACGGATCACCAGCATAATTAGTGAGCAGGCTGTGCTGGTTGATGGTACTCCACGGCATGTGAAGGATGTCCGGCCCGCCCTTGATACAAACCTAATATCGAACAGCGAAAGTGATGAATCATCCAATGATGAAATGTGGATCCGACCTATGCCCCATTGCCGTGATGACATGGCTGAGACCCTCAGCAGAGATGGCGATAGTTCCAGCGCCACTTCTGAAAGCCCCAATGACGATGGAGCCCAGCTTGATGGAAGGACTGCTGGCAACGTTAATGGCGACATATCTGTTACCCCTCCTGAGAGCTCTGATGAAGATGAAGAAGTCCAGCTAATCCCCCTCCGTAGGAGTGCCCGTAACAAACGACCGCGGCCGCAATGCCGCATGTGTGATCTTGAGACCAGAGGGGAGTGTAAAGTCGAACAGAATGAAGGAAGAAAGCGACCACATGTTTGCGCGTATTGTCTTACCTGCCGGGATGATCACGGGGAGGGCAGAAATTAGATTAATAGAAGCTGTGGTTTTTTGTACGATTATTGAGCAATGACGTCAGACCTCACGTGACTGTTTTTCTGACCACCGATTGGCTGATGATGAACACTTGGACAATAAAAGATGATATTAGTCTGTGTCCAGTGTTAATATGTTGATTGCATGCTTTACAGCGAACGGATTATATTAGTCTGTGTCCAATGTTAATACGTTGATTGCTTGCTTTACAGCGAATTGATGATATTAGTCTGTGTCAAATGCTAATATGTTGATTGCATGCTTTACAACAAACGGATGATATTAGTCTGTATCCAATGTTGATCTGTTGATTGCATGCTTTACAGCGAACAGATGATATTAGTCTGTGTCCAGTGTTAATATTTTTATTGCATAGTTTACAGCGAACGGATTATATTAGTCTGTGTTCAATGTTAATATGTAGATTGCTTGCTTTACAGCGAACAGATGATATTAGTCTGTGTCCAGTATTAATATGTTGATTGCTTGCTTTACAGCGAACGGATGATGTTAGTCTGTGTTCAGTGTTAATATGTTGATTGCATGCTTTACAGTGAACGGATTATATTAGACTGTGTTCAATGTTAATATGTTGATTGCTTGCTTTACAGCGAACGGATGATATTAGTCTGTGTCCAATGCTAATATGTTGATTGCATGCTTTACAACGAACGGATGATATTAGTCTGAGTTCAATGCTAATATGTTGATTGCATGCTTTACAGCGAACGGATGATATTAGTCTGTGTCCAGTGTTAATATGTTGATTGCATAATTTACAGCGAACAGATTATATCAGTCTGTGTTCAATGTTAATATGTAGATTGCTTGCTTTACAGCGAACGGATGATATTAGTCTGTGTCCAGTGTTAATATGTTGATTGCATACTTTACAGCGAACGTATTATATTAGACTGTGTTCAATGTTAATATGTTGATTGCATGCTTTACAACGAACGTATTATATTAGACTGTGTTCAATGTTAATATGTTGATTGCATGCTTTACAACGAACAGATGATATTAGTCTGTGTCCAATGCTTATATGTTGATTGCTTGCTTTACAGCGAAGGATGATATTAGTCTGTGTCTAATGCTAATATGTTGATTGCATGCTTAACAGCGAACGGATGATATTAGACTGTATCCAATGTTTATCTGTTGATTGCATGCTTTACAACGAATGGATGATATTAGTATGTGTCCAATGCTAATATGTTGATTGCATGCTTTACAGCGAACGGATGATATTAGTCTGTGTCCAATGTTTATCTGTTGATTGCATGTTTTACAGCGAACGGATGATATTAGTCTGTGTCCAATGTTAATATGTAGATTGCTTGCTTCACAGCGAACAGATGATATTAGTCTGTGTTCAATGTTAATATGTTGATTGCTTGCTTTACAGCAAACGGATGATATTAGTCTCTGTCTAATGCTAATATGTTGATTGCATGCTTTACAGCGAACGGATGATATTAGTCTGTGTCCAATGTTTATCTGTTGATTGCATGCTTTACAGCGAAAGATGATATTAGTCTGTGTCTAATGCTAATATGTTGATTGCATGCTTTACAGCAAACAGATTATATTAGTCTGTGTCCAATGTTAATCTGTTGATTGCATGCTTTACAACGAATTGATGATATTAGTCTGTGTCGAATGCTAATCTGTTGATTGCATGCTTTACAGCGAACAGATGATATTAGTCTGTGTTCAATGTTAATATGTTGATTGCTTGCTTTACAGCAAACGGATGATATTAGTCTCTGTCTAATGCTAATATGTTGATTGCATGCTTTACAGCGAACGGATGATATTAGTCTGTGTCCAATGTTTATCTGTTGATTGCATGCTTTACAGCGAAAGATGATATTAGTCTGTGTCTAATGCTAATATGTTGATTGCATGCTTTACAGCAAACAGATTATATTAGTCTGTGTCCAATGTTAATCTGTTGATTGCATGCTTTACAACGAATTGATGATATTAGTCTGTGTCCAATGTTAATCTGTTGATTGCATGCTTTACAACGAATTGATGATATTAGTCTGTGTCGAATGCTAATCTGTTGATTGCATGCTTTACAACGAACAGATGATATTAGTCTGTGTCCAATGCTAATATGTTGACTGCAGGCTTGACAGCGGACGGATGATGTTAGTTTGTGTTCAATGCTAATATGTTGATGTTATGTTTACAGTGAACGGGGGGATGTTAGTCTGTGTCCAATGCTAATCTGTTGATTGCGGGCGTTACAGCGAACGGATGATATATCTCTGTGTCCAATGATAATCTGTTTATTGCATGCGTTACAGCGAATGGATCATATTAGTCTGTGTCTAATGTTAATATATTGATTGCATTTTTTGCAGCAAACGGATTATATTAGTCTGTGTCCAATGCTAATATGTTTATTGCATGCTTTATAGCAGACGGATGATATTAGTCTGTGTCCAATGCTAATATGTTTATTGCATGCTTTATAGCAGACGGATGATATCAGTCTGTGTCCAATGCTGATATGTTGATTGCATGGTTTACAGCGAACGGAATATATAAGTCTGTGTCTAATGTGAATATGTTGAGTGAGGCTTTACAGTAAACGGATGATATTAGTCTGTGTCGAATGTTTATATATTGATTGCATTATTTACAGCGAACAGGTGATATTAGTCTGTGTCCAATGCTAATATGTTGATTGCATGCTTTACAGCGAACGGATGATATTAGTCTGTGTCCAATGCTTATATGTTGATTTCATGCTTTACAGCGAACGGATGATATTAGTCTGTGTCTAATGTTAATCTGTTGATTGCATGCTTCACAGCGAACGGATGATATTAGTTTGTGTCCAGTGTTAATATGTTGGTTGCATGCTTCACAGCGAACCGATGATGTTTGTTTGTGTCTAAACACGAGGAACCCTTCCTATCAGTCTAAGCTGGTTTAAATATAGTTTATTTGTGTGTTATGCCTCCTTCGCCATCTTCTTTTTAATTATCTTCTCAATTCAACTATGGAAACAAATTAAACTCTAAATACAGTATCGATATGCAGATCAAATTCTGTGGAATATTACATTTAATGACTCCCAAAAGTTCCCCCTCAATATCTCCATCCTACCACTTTCTCTGAATTTATCCAGCCTAATTTTAAACTGACCCACGCAATTGCTGTTCCGATTTGGCTATTTATTCCAAAAACATATTACCCTGTGAGCCAAAAAACTTAACTGGTTAACAGATCTAATTTTTGAAAACTGCTTTGACAATAACCTTCCAGATTTAGGAGAAATACTAAAAAAATGCCCACCATAGGTGAAAATGCCATTAATTTCTTGAAAGTCTCATACAGTTATACGGAAATATACAGTTATAACTGGTATTGTCAAATTTCCATGTGTATTTATAATATTTTCATTAGTAGTGTTAGGGTTAGGGTTTAATAAAAAAATTATTAATACAATTAATTAAAGAAAGTTTATTCAAAAAACGATCGCTTATTTAAAGCATACTTAGACTTTCTGTTTAAGGGGAGAAAATTACATGAAAACTTCAACGTATTAATTTGGAAAACTGAAGACTAATTCTTCCAGAAATGATGTCATTTTGAGAGGAAAGAGGAGGTATCGCCACGGTTTCTTTTTATTTAGGTTTGGGCTTATTTAATTGCGTATGTAAACTTTCGATTGTTTTGTACACCAGAGGCGCGTACGCAAACTTTTGTTGTCATTATATCATGCTCCCAGGCATCAAGTCGTACTTTTTCATTAAAAATAACTCGATTTAATGCGGTCTATTTATTCTGTGTAGTATGTTTTCATTCGTCATGATACATTCCTCCCAGGCATTACCTACACTTTCGGGGAAAAGGGACATTATAATATACGTTTGTTCCTCACGATACCATTTCCCCAAGATTACTTTCTCCTTATTTATAGAGACGTAGTGCACTGTTATCTTGATATTATGCTCACATGCATTAATTCCTACTGTTTTTAGAATGGGGGAGTGTTCGCTTATTTCGTTTGATTTTCGCACACATTTTGGATGAAGTTTATTAATTAGTCTTAAATTGTATTTTTATTCCGAAATAAAAAAAATAATTTGGAAAACTGAAGATTCATTCTTCCGGAAATGACGTCATTCTGAGAGGGAAGCGGGGGGCACCGTCATTGTTTACTTTCCTTTTTTGTGTACACCAGAGGCGCGTCTGTAAACTTTCGATTCTTTTGTACACCAGAGGCGTGTGCGTAAACTTTCGATTCTTATGTAACAGGTAGACACCAGGTGACGCGGTAGCCTAGCAGAAAATTCGACTGCTAAGGAGCACTAATCTGCTAGTCATCTAATTAGATAAGCTAACATGATAAAAACTGATAGGCGAAGTGAAGTCAGATTCCTTGTCTTTGAGCTTGACCGACCCCACCAAAAAGTAAGACGTCCATTGGGCTCCCTCCACGTCGATTTTCCTAGTGGGTATAAAGAGGTAGTAAGACGGGCATTTACGATAAAGCAGTTTCCAATGTGGTCGTGTTTTTCCGCCTGGTTCGTTGGGATTTAATGATGTTGCTACCCTTATATCACTGGCTGTGTGTTTGGCAAACAGAATCGAATCGGCTCTATTACATGAGTAACTGTGGTTAAAAATAAAAAGGGAATTGAATATTTCCTACTGTAAAAATGGACAGAAAATAAAAAAAATTACCAGTTTTGAAGTGTGCGGACCGTTACGCATGCTGGGAACTCGATTCTCTGTGGAAAAATGAACTTGTGCCCGTAACCAGATTTGGTATAGGTTGCATTCATTTGCATACGAGGAGAACAATTAGTTTTAGAAAGAAACGAATGGGGGAAGACAGTTCAGTTCGAAATTTGATAGCTGAAAGGGAAGAGCGAGATTAGGATTGAGATGGTTCGTTGTGGAAGAGAAGTGGCTTGTAATTCATTACCGGATTACAGTAACTAAAAGTATAGTGTATTTCTCTGCTTTGTTAGACTAGTTAGGTGTTGACTTATCAATGCCAACACTTGCCATACCACTATGCATGACGTCATAATCATTTTTTGAGTATTTCAATTCTGATTCTATAACATGTGAATCTCGAGTGAAAAAGAATTTTTTTGTATATTTACCGTAAATAACATATTTTTGACCTACACTCAGAAGTGTGGCACAGGGGGGAGGCATTCTCACAATCACTGATCGGCCTCCTATAGAATCCAATTGCGAAGAATCTCCCTGTAAAAGTAGAACAGATTTTAATATTAAAAATACAGTCGATTCGAAAGGCGCGTTCACAATGATACTTGAATGCATAAATAAATGATCAGAGAATGTGATATTTTAAACTTGACAGGGCAAGGCACGTAATATTTTATACATAGTTGTGAACGACAAAGAAAGTGATGCGTGTCAGATCAAGGAACGTAATATTTCAAACTGAAACTAGATAGATGATAGAAAATAATATTTAAAAATTAAGCATGACTGACGAAGGAACGTAATATTTATGGGTTAAACGTGACGCGTAAAAGACAGCCATATTTTAAAATTAAGCGTGAAAGATAAAAGTACGTAATATTTGAACATTTAGCAACAAAGCCCAAAGAAGGAAATATAACAAAAAAAGTAATATTTTAAACGTAATACTACTTTAAACTTTATGATGTATTAAATAAGTTAAGAGAACGCAAGTGTAGGAGTGAGATGAGACATACTGGTCGAAGTCAGGCTTTATTCCTAAAGAGACAGGAAACGGATGCTGATGCATGCCGGGAGTAGACAGGCAAAAGAGGGTGTTATAATTGTGGTACTTGTTGTATTCCTGTGCGAACGCACGTGGGGCTTTCTCTCTAGAAATTCATAAAGTGTAATATATGAGGCATGGATATGAATTACTGCTTACCGGTTCTGGTATATAATGCTTTAATCCATTAGTAGTTGTTCCAAGAGATGCATAATAAAAGAGACAAGATGTATGTAGATTGGCAGAACACGAGTATGTGTTTATCTTTCATTCTGTGTTATACACGCCCCTAGCACCGGTTTTCTAGATTGCCGGTGCCCAGGTCTGAATTTCCCTATTAATATTATAACATCCCCCTTATTACGAAAAGAAAGATGGGACGAAAAGGGATATGTGGGAAGGGTACTTATGTGCATTGTTCATATCGTGCAGGTGGAACAATTCGTCTACCTGAACGGGTAGTGTATGGTTGCTTGCAATTCAGATCTGGGGTTAAACTCTCAGCGTGGTGGTTTGTCTGAAGACAGGATGCTCTCATAGTCATATTCTGGTTGGATGTGTATGTTTTCTATCGTTTTGAGCAAGTGGCGACGATTACTTCTAATCTCGGGCCTCTTTTTTGGTCTCTGCTATGTACGAACGGGGATATATGAGTTTCTCAAGCACTCTTCCTTTTATTTTCCATTTGTTGTCTGAAAGGACACGTACTGAGTCTCCGGGATTGAGCTCGGATAATTCACCAACTGAGCTGGTTAGTGGATTCTTTTGTTTGTTCTCATATTAGTGGTCTATATGAGGCAGTATGGTGCGGAGTCTATCACAATTACGTAAGACTTACGATGCAAGTCAAATATGTCTGCCCCAATTTTTATCCATGGAGTTTCAGGGATGTCATGTCATGTAGTATGATGGCTTCCGGGGATTGCCTGTTGCGTTCGCCCAGGCATGTGCTCAGTTGTTGATCATGTCTTTAATTTCTGTTGTGACACCAGGCCAATAGACGTGCTCTTTGGCTTGGGCTAGACATTTTTCTATCTCCTGATGTCAAGAGTGGATGAGATTTTTGACCTATCTGCGTAGTTCATTGGAAACAATGATGCGTTTTCCTTTTAATAGCAATCCTTTGAACAGTGTTATGTCTTCTCTGGCGTTATAGTATGGTGTTAACGAAAGTTCAACTTTGTTCTTTTTAGGCCAGCCATTTAGGGTGTATTTTTTTAGAAGTTGCAATGTTTTGTCAGTAGATGTGGCTTGGCGGTATCGGATGAGCTTCTTATCGCTCATGGGCATTTCTAATTCAGTTAAGTGTACATGGGATTCCATGTCTTCGGTGGAGATCTCAGACTCACATTCATTAAGGAAGGCTCTCGACAGTGTATCAGGAACCACCGCCTCTTTACCAGGGATGTATCGAAGATCGAAATCGTAGCGATGCAGTGTAAGTATGAAACGTTGTACTCTTGGTGGTGCCTTTGCAATTTTTTTCTGGAAGATTGATGGTAGAGGTTTGTGGTCATTTTCAACCACAAGATGACGCCCGTAAACAAATTCGTGAAATCGTTTGCAGCCAAAAAGTACGCTAAGGGCTTCTCGCTCTAGAGGACAGTAGTTTTGCTTGGCTGGAGTAGTTGCACGTGATCCATATGCTACTGGTTGCCAACCACTATTTCCCTTTTGGATGACCCCTAACATGAGTTTGCTAGAATCTGTTGACATCTTGGTTGGGAGGGAGGGGGTTGAAAAATTGTAGATTTGGTTGCTTAACTATGAGGTTCTTTAGGTCGTCAATAGCTGTCTGTTGAGGCTGATCGAAAGACCATTCCACATCGTTTTGAAGCAATAGACGCAGTGGAGCTGTGACTTCCGAGTATTTGGGTAGGAACTTGCAGAGGTAGTTGGTCATGCCGAGGAAACGTTGCAAGTCCTCCTTATTCTTGGGATGAGGCATTTTTGTGATCGGACTGGAGACCATTTGGGGTGATTTTGTGTCCCAGGAAGATGAGCTCCTTGGCAAAGAAAACATTAACATACTTTTGTTAAGTTTTAGACCGTTCTGTTGTATGCGATGAAACACAGAAGTGAGTCGCTTATGGTGCTCTTCCAGTGTCGGTTCCCACACTATTATATCATCCTGCATGTTTCTAGCTCCTCCAATGTCTTCTATGATGCGGGAAGCTTCCATCGGGAAAGTGGGACTTGAAAAACCAGCGCCCGAGAAGATAAGCACCCTGGCCATTAAAAATTGCCTGGGCAACCCCGTCGGCATTCCCTGGTAGGATGCAGTAAGCAATAATCTTAATCCTCCAAAAAGAGGGAAGGAAAAGCCTGGGAGGGTGGACCTCTTAGAACTGCACAGGACAGCCCTATAGACTGGCGTAAATCAAGCCTCGAAAGCCAAGACAATACCAGTCTATGGGGTGCAGTATCCATCGGAACAGATACTAAACTGTATATCTTGGCCAAAAGGCCAAGAAGCCATCTTTGAGGTGGCCGTATCTTATATCTTATTGTTACTAAGAGCCATATTTATAGTTTTATTATTAGTTATATATCTATTAATTTACATATATATATATATATATATTTTCTTTTATTTATTACTTAAATATTTATTTTATTTTTTTATTTCCATTATTATTATTTATTAATTGTTCAAGACTGATCTGGCGTTAGTACCAGTGATGAATGCAATTTTATTAATTGTGGGTTGTAATTTGTTTATGTGTAAGGCTTCGAAGATTTTTAGTCTGTTATTGCAGTTGTTTTTATATATGATCTTAGTATTAGCTGTTAATATTTGTCTTAGTTCGGTTGATTTTATGCTTTTTTATGTGTGGTAATATCGAGTCGAGCAATTAATAAGAAACATAGCGAAGAGAGAAAAACTCCGTGGTCTTTAACGACGTGTTCATAAGAAATGACTTGCTGCCGAAATATATATATATATATATATATATATATATATATATATATATATATATATATATATATATATATATATATATATAGGTACGTGCAAAATCAATGGCTGATTCCCAAAATGAAAAAAACATTTGACCCCCCTTCACACTAAAATTCAGGAAATTAACCAATTTTAATGAAATTTTCAATATTTATTAATCAACAATCACGGAATATAATGAAACCATTATTATTTTTTAAATCTTAGTGAAAATATATTATTTTACTAAAAGAAAATACACCTTTACTAAAGTTATATTTTTGTATATTAATAAAAAAAATGCATGAATTTTTAAATGTTGTTCATAAAAATAAAGCATCGTAGATGTTAACAATTAATTTTTTTTCAAAATATTTCGTATATATTACGAAAAAGGCCCCTAAATACCGTGTTAATAAAATCACTATAACTAGAAGAACACTTATTTTTTTGAATTGGCAATATTATTATTGAATAAAGCATTGTTTAATCAATATTTTCACTAAAAAATAACATAATTGAAAAAATATTTCATGTGATTTTAATGTATAAAGTTTCTGAAAAAATAAAAAATGCGACATAATTATATTTCCCTTTCATACATAAATGTGTCATCATCAGCGCAATAATTTTTTTTATAATATTGAAAATAAACCAAAAATTTACAAATTTGTGACCCAGGAAGTTAACGAAAAAAAGAATTTAAAAAATTGGATAATTTCTACTAACGATTCACTTAGTTTGGTATGGTAGCCCCGTTCTGTTATCACCAGCTGGGATTAGCTTTCTAATAACCACTCACTTTTCAACGCCCTCAAATTTTTATTTTTAGAGATTCAACAATTTCGTTAATTTCACCATTCATCGTCAATTATTTTGAAAGATTTGTATTTGTTTTGTCTTTTTTTTCTATTAAGACATATTTAAGAAGTTAAAAACAATTATTTATTAATAAATAAAGAGAATTCAAACGTGACATTTTCTTTCAAAATACAATTCTGTTCATCAATAAATAACTGTTTTAACTTTTTTTCAATGAATAAATTGTCAGTGTAGCCATTGACTTTAATTTACTTTTTCACACTCAAAATAAAAAAACCCACTTCATTTTAAAAAAGAATCAGTGTAATTTATCGTTACGACACATTAAGAATAAATCGACTAACTAAAGTTTTAAATCATGTAAAAAAAATGATAAAATTGACGCAGTTCGTAACGTAAAATATTTGTTAACATTTAAAAAAGTTTTATTTCAAATTCTAAGGAAAAACATCGGTAAACAGACATCATCAACAATTTCAGAGTATTACTAAATTAAAAAACTAATGCCAAGTTAAATATGAACTTTTTTAGTTAAAAATAAAATAAGATCTAAATTATGTATACTCAGAAATATTTTAATTAAATAAGCATTTCCTTTTTATTATAACAAAATAAGAATACTTAAATTTTATAACCTTAACAAAGAATAAAGAAATTAATGGATAATAATTTTTCAACTTCTAAACTATTTTTATATATAAATTTAAAAATGATAAATTATGACATTTTTGTCTTCCATATATTTTGCATAGCGATAGTCAATTGGTAAACAAAGTCGTTTGTCGGTTATGTGACGCCGGATTTAACTCATTTATGACTTTGGGGGGGGGGGGGTAATTTTGCTAATTTTTAGTAAAATGTGGGATTTTTTGTTTGTTTTAATTCAGTATCTTATGACTTCAATATAATAATTATCTTTCAAATTGTTCCCAAAAACTTATATTTATCTTTCAAGGGATTTTTACAAGTAATTTTTTCAAAGTTCAAAATTCATTGAATTTTTAGGTTTTTCAGCCGCCGTGATTTTATATTTTAATATAATT
This sequence comes from Sepiola atlantica, assembly GCA_963556195.1. Classification (NCBI taxonomy): domain Eukaryota; kingdom Metazoa; phylum Mollusca; class Cephalopoda; order Sepiida; family Sepiolidae; genus Sepiola; species Sepiola atlantica. The sequence goes on along the minus strand of OY744525.1, from coordinate 4,337,491 downwards.
CATTTTTCGCACGTAAATATGCAGTTCTTTACGATTAGAGATTAAGTTTATGCTTTTATCTTTCAAACACAATCAAAGTTAACACGGGAATTAATGAAATAATTAACGATAAGCGCTTTTTAATAAACATAGTCCGTACAAGGGACGTCCATTTTTATATATAATTTATACAGTTCGTAGTTTTTCTTACTGTGGGATAAGTTCGTAACCTCTAACGTACGAAAAATAAAAAGTACAAAACTTTTTCATTAAGGAGAGAAAACCGAAAAAAAATGTTCTTAGTTTATTTTGCTGTTCTCTTCACGACTAAACGACTTGACATTTCAAAACTTAGTTTGAAACCATTTCATTCTACTAAGAAAATGTGGTTTTCTTCAATCTTTTTCGTTACGTTTGGGTTGTTTGGATTTTTCTTTCAGAATTTACACACTTTGCTTGTTAAAATTCTATATGATTTTTATTTCTTGTTAAAAAATAGCAATAGCATACGAATAAAATATATTTTTCCCAAAATCCAACAATTCAACGTTTGTGTGCACTGAAGCCCGGTTTATTTACGTGCTGTAATAAATACCAATTCCATTGCCCTCAAAGTTGTGCCACATACGTTCGAAGAAAAATCTTGCATCGAATAATCTGAGTATCTTGTCTCCAGCGTTATGGGATGTAGAATATGAGTTTCGAATCCTGGCTCACAGTGTGTACAACACAGGTTTGCTTAATGTTCGAATAAATACTCAACGTCAGTGTTATGAAATGTAAGTTTAGAATCCTCGTCGCCAGTGTTGTGACTATATAAGTCTCGAATCATCATTGCAAGTTGTTACGATTTTCAGATCACATTTTGTTTCGCCGTCCAAGAATGCTTTATTTCTGTGGTTCTTAACTGCTTAAAAGTGGAATTAGGTACACTGAGATCTGTTCTCTAGTCGCCATCGTCGCACCAGTTGGAGCACATACTCATCCACATTATCACAAAGTTGTGTGCCGATTACTCATGTGTCGTGCTCACTATGGCGAAAATATGATTTAAAAGAAACACAGTTTTCTAAAGTCAAGCTCCATTTTTTGTCCCCGTCGTTTGGGAGCCGGATGTCTACGACTCCGTCTGCATACTACCCTTAAATAGCGGGGCCGACAGCAAGCGGCTGTCACACAGTGAATCCGGGACTGAACGGTCGTGTCGCTATCGACCGTTCACTAAACTAATCTACCCTACTCGAACTACCAACGACATTGCCATTCTAACTACATCACACGGGAAAACAAAAACAGCAAGCGACTTTACCACGGCAACACAACAGCAACGACTCTACTACGGCAGAACAACGACAACGACCCTACCACAGCATAACAACAGCAAAAACAGCAACGACTCGACGACGGCACAACAACGATAACAGCAAAGACTACCACTGCACAAAAACAACAGCAACGACTACCACGGCATAACAACAACAGCAACTATAACAGCAACGACTACAACGGCACAACTACAACAGCAACGACCCCACCTCGGCACAATAAAAACGATAATAGCAACGACTCTACCACGGGACAACAACAGCAAAGAGGAACTCTACACTGTGAAAAGTATTTTATTTAATTTTGTCTTCACTCTGAAAATATTTTTTATGTTTGTCTTCTCTGTGAAAAGTATTTTTTTAAGTTTGTCTTCTTAATGAAAAGTATTTTTTAAGTTTGTCTTCTCTGTGAAAAGTATTTTTTTAAGTTGATCTTCGGTGAAAAGTTTTGTCCTCTCTGTGAGAGTATTTTTTAAAGTTCGTCTCCACTGTGAAACTATTTTTTTAGTTTTATCTTTCTTGTGAAAAGTATTTTTTAGTTTGTCTTTTCTGTGAAAAGTATTTATTTGAAATGTGTCTTCTCTGTGAAATGTATTTTTTTTATTTTGACTTCTCTTTGAAAAGTATTTTTTAAAGTTTGTCTTCTCTGTTATATGTACTTTTAAGTTTGTTTTCTTTGTGAAAAGTATTTTCTAAAGTTGGTCTTCTCTGTAAAAAAATATTTATTTTTAAGGTGGTCTTCTCTGTGAAGTGTATTTTTAAAAGTTTTTTGTCTATGTGAAAATTTTCGTAAAGTTCTTCTTTTCTGTGAAAAGTATTTATTTTTATTTTGTCCTCTTTTGTGAATAGTATTTGTTAAAGTCTGTCTTCTCTGTGAAACGTATTTATTTTACGTTTGTATCCTCTGTGAAAGGTATTTTTAAAAGTTTATCTTCTCTGAAAAGTATGTTTTCTGTTTGTCTTCTCTGTGAAAACTATGTGTCTAAGTTTGTTTTCTCTGTGAAAAGTATTTTTAAGTCTGTCTTCTCAGTGAAAAGTATTTTTTAAAGTTTGTCTTCTATGTAAGAAGTATTTTTTAAAAGTTTGTCTCTCTGTGAAAAGTATTTTTTAAGTTTGTCTCCTCTGTGAAAATATGTTTTTCTGGCAAAAGTATTATTTTTCATTTTAGAATAACTACTTTTCAAAGAAAAGACAAACTTAAAAAAATACTTTTAACAGAGCAGACAAACTTTTTACAAAAACTATTTAGCACAAAAATACAAAGATTATTAAAAAAAATACTTTTCACAGAAAAGAAAAACATGTATCTTAAAAATAGTTGCAGAAAAGCCAAAAACAAAAAATAAAATAATCAATTTTTCACAAATACTTTTTGCAGAAAAGCATAAACCTTTTCTCTGCAAAGTAAAACACTTGTTTAAAAATTCGGAATCGACAAATTTTGTATGATTAATTTTTGTTCCCTCCCACTCTTACACTTCCATTTTCTTCCTTTCGGCTTTCAGTCGTAGCAGGGCGTGATGTAGCAGTGATAGATACACTTTGTAATGCTAATCAGCTGGCAGGACGCATTGATATCATCAGTCCCGTAAGGGGCTACTTGAGCTTTCTTAAAATATGCGGACGATAACCAAAGGCTACTCCGGCACCCGCCAGTAGGGATCGCCTCTCCCCTGCCTCCTCGTATATTGGACTCTCACGGCGGTTGCTATCTTCGCCTGAAGAGATTTTAGCTTCTTCTTTCGTAAACTGTCCTAAGTTTCATTCTACTTATACCAAACAGTATAGGTAACCTAAATATACGAATAGACCCCTTTCGTGTGTTGCAAAAAAAGGTTTATTATTAATTCTTTCGTGTGTTAAAATGAGATAGGGTATAACAAATGCTCTATTCTTACAAATTAAATGGCATAGTCACATTGACACACTGGTTCCCATTAGATAACCGAAGTTAAGCGACGTTAAGCCTGGTCAATACTAGATGGGTGACCATTTGGGAATTCCAGGTTCTGTATGTGGACACCTAGCTATTCGAAAATAGTGTCGCCTACTCGCAGTGCCTAGCGTTGCGACTATGGCAAATCACCCTGAATGACAACTACCAATAAGGTGGTCGGAAACCAGGAAGGGGTTCCTCATCCAGGAGTGATCAAACCCCTGATGGTGATGGTGATGATAATGATGGTAATGATAATGATGGTGATGGTGATGATAATGATGGTAATGATAATGATGGTGATGGTGATGATAATAATGGTAATAATAATGATGGTGATGGTGATGATAATGATGGTAATGATAATGATGGTGATGGTGATGATAATGACGGTGATGATAATGATGGTGATGGTGATGATAATGACGGTGATGATAATGATGGTTATGGTGATGATAATGACGGTGATGATAATGATGGTGATGGTGATGATAATGACGGTGATGATAATGATGGTGATCGTGATGATAATGACGGTGATGATAATGATGGTGATCGTGATGATAATGACGGTGATGATAATGATGGTGATGGTGATGATAATGACGGTGATGATAATGATGGTGATGGTGTTGATACTTCGCATTTCTGTTAGTGGATAACGAATTATCTATTCTTACGCGTCTAGCTTTCATATTTTTCAATTAGATCAAACCTTTAAAAATCGTACTCACCTTTAAAACTCTGAGGATTTTCACTTGGGCAGATCTCCAGAGTGGATTCTTCATCTTCTGAATGACTTCAACCTGTAAAGCTAAAAAGTATGAATTCAATAACGAATGCTTTTATTCCCAATACGAATAAACAAATTTTGAAAGAGACATTAGTTTTAAGTAAAAATAAGAAAGTAAATGTATTATTTAGATTTTTCGGACTACTATTGTCATCTTGCTTGAGTGTTAGTTTCACAATGTTTCAGCCGATGTTACCTCCGACCTTTATTAGATGTAACTTTGTAGGACTCGAGAATATTTATGTCGAACTCGGGAATCTGCAATGAATTTCGCATGGAACTATTTAATCCACATGCTCTCGTTCCGTCAGCCATGACCGGCTAGAAGTCCTAAGTAATTCGCAATTGTAGAAGAGTGACCAACCTGTCTGAATTTTGCAGGTGGTATTAGGTCCTTGTCATTACTGAGGATTTGTGACAGCTTCCTCTCTGTTTTCAAAGTCGGATTCTTTTTTACTTTACAGTAGCCACAAGATACTATTAGATCTGCCAATTTTTTTGAATATTCCGCTCTATCCATTAACACTGTAGCATTGCCTTTGTCTGCTGGTAGTATTATGATATTATCATTATTGCGTAGTGACTTGATAATCAATATGTAATCCTTTCAAACGTTAGGTTTAATAGGCTTTGTATTCTCGAGTGTGTGTCTCCACTTCCACCTTAGCTAATCCCATTTGATAACGTACTAAGTAACATCTGTTTCTAAGTGACACCCTTCTACAATTGCGAATTACTTAGGACTTCAGACCGCTTATGGCTGAGGAACGAGAGCATGTTAACTCTGTGGATTAAATAAAGAGTTCCATTCGAAATTCCATGCCGATTCCCGAGTTTCAGAGAAGGATTTCCGAGTTCTATACGATACACTTAAAAAAACGTCGGAGGTTACATCGATCAAGAAGTTGTGAAAATAACACTCAAGATGAGAACAGTAGTCCGAATAATTCCAATAATACAAATAATTAACCCTCATCTAAAAAATTCACACATGAGAAAAGAAAATGTTTATTTCTTCCCTTAACACAATAGAACAACTTTTTCTTATAATACAAGTGAAATTGATGGACAGAGGCCATTAAAGGGATGCTTCTCTGATTCTAAAATAAAATGCATCCCTTTAATCGGCGCGTTTATGATATTAATATTGTTATTGAACATGAACCTGACAGACAAAAACGGGTTTCTTAAAGTTTAACACGACAGACCGGTGAATGAACGGAGAAATAAAGACTGCTATGAAATAGAAGGCGATTGTTTCTTTACTTACCGTAATCGGCTTTACAGAAATGCTGTAATTGAGTCTGTCGCATACACATACAACATAATGCGACGCCCACGAATGTTTGGAGTATCAGGAATCGCCGAAGGGTCGAAGTAAACATTGTGGCGATGGTGTTTTCTTATTTCTTCAAATACACTCTTCGATTTTTTTCTTTTCGGAATTTCAAACAATAACACTGATCAAAGCGTATTATTTTATCGTTCTACGTTTTCTATGTCCAAGCGACTTTTCATAAACGCAACGTTGTTTTGTGGCTCTGAATTAACTGAACAAACAAACGTATATAACCACTCATGAAGTCACAGCTGGTGAAAGTTGAATATTTAATTTCAACAATTTATTAATATCACGAATGTTACGATCTTAACCTGACGTGTTATGTTTAAATTAATTAGAAATGATGATAGTCCAGGAAATTAAAAATCTAGAAAATGATGTAAATTTAATCATCGTGGTAGTCAAAAACGTACAAAACCAAAAAAACAAATAGATCAATGATCAAACTCTCGAAAAGTAATTAAATATTTTCCAAAACACGACGACGCCAACTCTTAAAAATTCAAACTCTCGAATTATAATCAACAATTCTCCAAAACACGACGACGCCTACTCTAAAAAGATCCGACCTTCGAAATGTACATAATGATAATTATCCAAAACACAACTATGGGAACTCTCAAATAATCCGACTCACGAATTGTAATAAAAAATTCTCCAAATGACGACGACGCCAACTCGAAAAAAATCCGATTCTCGAATTGTAATACTAACTCTACAAAACACGACGACGGCAACTCTAAAAAATATAACTCTAAAATTACTATTAACTATTCTCCAAAACACAATTACGCGGACGCTAAAAGAATCTGCCTCTCGAAATGTAATTAAAAATTCTTTAAAACACAACGACGCCAATTCTAAACAAATCTGAGTCTCGAAATGTAATTAATAATTCTGCAAAACACGACGACGCCAACTATTTAATACTCCGACTCTCTAATTGCAATTAATAATTCTGCAAAACACGACGACGCCAACTCTAAAATTATCTGATTCTCAAATTACAATTGGCAATTCTCAAAATACTACGACGCCAACTTTAAACAAATATGACTATAGAATTGAAATTAAAAATTCTATGAAACACGACGATGCCAACAATCAAAATCCGACTTTCGAATTGTAATTAACACTTCACAAAACACGACGACGTCAATTCTATGAACATCCGAATCTCGAAATGTTACTAATAATAAAAATTCTCCAAAATACGACTACGCCAAATCTAAAAAAATCCAACTCTCGTATTCAAATTCTCTAAGTGTGGACCACGTCAATTCTACAAAAATCCGACTCTCAAATTGTAATTAAGAATTCTCAAACTCACGTGACGTCAACTCCAAAAAACTCCGATCCTCGAATTGCAATAAGAAATTCTCTAAAACACGATGACGCCAACTCTACAAAATCCGACTCTCGAATTGTAATTAACAATGCTCGAGAAACCGACGATGCAAACTTTTAAAAAAATTCGACTTTCGAATTGTAATTAAGAATTATCCAAAACACGACGGCGCCAACTCTAAAAACACCCGACTGTCGAATTGTGATGAAAATATTTTGATAAAATGACGACGCCAACTATTAAAAAATCCGATTCTCGAATAGTAATTAAACATTCTCCAAAAAACGACGACGTAAACTCTAAAAAAATCCGACTCTCAAATAGTAATTAAACATTCTCCAAAACACGACGACGTCAACTCTAAAAAAATATGACTCTCTAATTAATATTAACTATTCTCTAAAACACGACGACGCCAACTCTAAAAAATATGACTCTCTAATTACTATTAACTATTCTCTAAAACACGACGACGCCAACTCTAAAAAAATTCGACTCACGTCTTGTAATATAAAATTCTCTGAAACACGACCACGCCAACTCTGAACACCTCCGACTCTCGAAATGTAATTAAAAATTATCTAAAACACGACGACGGCAACTCTAAAAAAATGCGACTCTCGAAATGTAATTAAAAATTCTCTGAAACATGCCAACGCCAACTCTAAAATAATCTGATTCTCAAATTAAAACACGACGACGCTAACATAAAACAAATCTGACTCTAGAACTTAATTAACATCTCTCCAAAACACGACGACGCCAACTCTAAAAAAATCCGACTTTCAAATTGCAATTAACAATTCTCCAGAACACGATGACGTCAACTCTAAAAAATTGTAATTAATAATTCTGTAAAAGACGACGACGCCAACCTTAAAAATATCCGATTCGTGAATTGCAATTAAAAATTCCCTAAAACACGACGATTCTAACTCTAAAAAAATCCGACTCTCCAATTGCAATTAAAAATTCTAAAAAAAACGGTCACGTCGACTCTAAAAAAATACGAATCTTGAATTGTAATTAACAATGCTCGAGAATCCGAATACGCCAATTCTAAAAACATCCGACTGTCGAAATGTAATTAATAATTCCCCAAAACACAACGACGCAAACTCTAAAAAATCCGAATCCTATATTGTAATTTTAAATGTTCCAATACACGACCACGCGAACTCTAAACAAATTCGACTCTCGAAATGTAATTAGAAATTCTCTAAAACACCACGATGCAAACTCTAAGAAAATGTGACTCTCGAATTGCAATTAAACATTCTCCAAAACACGACGAAGTGAACTCAAAAATATCCGCCTCTTGAATTGCAATTAAACATTCTCCAAAACACGACGACGCGAACTCTAACAAAATCCGACTCTCGAATTGTAATTAAAAATTATCGATAACACGTAGACGCCAATTTTAAAAAAATCAGACTTACATATTGTAATTAAAAATGGTCCAAAAGACGACGACGCCAACTCTTAATAAATACGACTCTCGAATTGCAATTAACAATTCTCAAAAACATGACGACGCCTACTTTAATAAAATCCGACTTTCGAATTTCGAATTGTAATTAAAAACTCACCGACGACGGCAACTGTAAAAAAAATCTGACTATCGAAATGTAATAAACAATTCACCAAAACAAGACGACGCCAACTCTACAGATATGACTCTCAAATAACTATTAACTATTCTCCAAAACCCGATGACGCCAACTCTAAAAACTTCCGATTCGAATTGTAATAAACAATTTTCTACAACACAACAACGCGAACTCTGAAAAAATCCGACTCTCGAAATGTAATTAAAAAATCTTTAAAACACGACGATGACAACTCTAAAAAATAACTCTCGAATTGTAATTAACAATTCTCCAAAATACGACGATGCCAACTTAAAAAAAAATCCGACTCTCGAATTGTAATTAATCATTCTCCAAAACACTACGACGCAACTCTAAAAAATCTGACTTTCCAAATGCAATTAACAATTCAGTTGTTCTATTCTTATTACCTCCATCCTGTTTGAAGTGTAATATGCCTTACTGGAGATGGATTCATGAATTTCCTAATGACAGGTGTTCAAGTGTCGAGTAGCAAGTTATACTGAAGTACTCTTCAGTGCTGGATTTTTTGCAGGGAGGTTTTGTCGTCCTCTCACATATAGTGCCTATTACCCTATAAATGGTCATGGTCATCCGTCTAGTGCTGCCCCAAAAATCTCCAATATATTAAAACAAAAAGGGATCATGGATTTCAAAATACGACGATGCCAACTTTTAAAACATCCGACTCTCGTAATGAAATTAAAAATTCTTTAAAACAATACGACGCCAACTCTAAAAAAATGTGACTTTCGAAATGTAATTAAAAATTATTTAAAACACGACAACACCAACTCTAAATAAATCCGACTTTGGAAATGTAATTAAAAGTTCAGTTGTTCTATGCTTATTACGTCCATCCTGAACGAGGCTCTAAGAAGCTGTCTGACATATTGTGGCTACCCCGCCACGAATGCGCAAGTCATCCATCCATCGGGCAAAGGTTCGCTAATCAGCCGAGTAAAACTATGTATTTCAGCCAGAAATTCGTCTACCGTTTCCTCTGGGCGAAGACGCCTCGCCACAAATTTGTTGAATGCGTTGAATCTATCCGTTGCATCCGCAGTCATAAGGGCCTGTTTAATTTGTTCCGCGTCTGCCCCTTTCTCTTGACTCAGCTGTCTGTACACGGCAAGCACGCCGCCTCGTAGCCGTAATGGTAGAATATGCTCGATTTTTCCCATGGCGCAGAGTTCACTAACTAACTCCACATTCTCTATCCATTCAACGATAGGCATGTCAGTTATAGCACCGCTGAATTCCGGAATTAGCCGGATATCGAAAGCCTGAATAAAACGAGTGTTATCATTTTTTTTACTGTAAAAATAGCTAAGTGAGCATTGGTATACGCAACGCTGTTTTGTGGTTTCAAATATGAAACAAAACAAACAAACTTATAATCTCACAGCTGGAGCGAGTTGAATATTTAAATTTCAACAATTTATTAATATTATGAATGTCACGATCTAAGTTGATGCTCGACGATTCAATGCATGAACAATGATCAATCTCCTCACCTGAGGTACATTTGCGATCGATTCTTAAAAAAAAAACTACACATTGATGGTATATAATTTTATAAACTATGTACAAAATGTTCATGAGATGTAAATCCCAGTGAATAACATATTAGTTGTGTGGGAAACACATTTGTCATAGAGAAATGAATTACCGTAGAAAACAAGGGTACTTCATAAAGTAGACACACAAGTGAAATATGTGAATTTAAAATGAAATAACAGAAAAACTTTAGGGAATATTAACTTGCGATAGAAAAGTATTAACGTACACCGTTATTCACGGAAAATAATCCGATATTTTTATTTTTACTAAAAAAATTTAACTTCTATTTATAGGCGAAAAAACCGTCGCAATTTTCAGCCATTTTTCGTCTTAGTTAATGTCACTGACTGAGTGTAATCTTCGTAATCTTCTAAAAAAAAACGACAAATGGCGTCAACGTAGCGTAAACTCGCTAATCTTTCACCTAATTGAATTATATTATATTACTAATAAAGTAATTTCGTTTTTTTTCATTCTAACTACAGTCACAATAGAGAAAATAAACGAAAACTTCCTAAACGAATCTTTTACATTGATTATTTACAGCACTTGATAAAGCGTGTTTCACGAAAAATGCTTTAATGTCGCCCCATTTACAAATTATAAGGTTCATCCGACTATACTGCTTTTCTCAAATACGTACCCCCACAATGAAGATAGCTATAAATTTGCGTTATCTCCAAAGATGAGCTCATCGATACTCAGAGGGGCTGATATTCATTTGAAGAGCCGTCGACATCCTGACCTCATCGACGTTAGTTTTGAACCCCAACTCTAAGGTACTACAATGGCACTCTTCCTAGCAAGTTTACATGCCCGGATACATCGCAGGTGTCACATTGCGTCTCGTGACCCTCACGAAGGTACATTGGAGGCTGTTCGTTCTTATTTCCAGGAGCTCTTCACCAGGAAGCCCGATTTGTCTTGAACGAATTCAATTCATTCTTTTCAGCGTTCTAAGGTCAGATCCGTGAAGAGATTAAGGTGATAATGTCGTAGTCTTTCCGAATGATTATCATCAAAGTTTTCGGAAAAATTGAAAAACGAATTTGATTCCAGTTTAAGATGTAACGCTCACTTCGTAAAAATACCTCAACCTCACTTGACAAAAATGCGCGGTACCGTAAACGTTGTCATATTGAATGTATAGCGGTCGAAGATTCTCTCACTTCCTATTTTCGTGTAGCTGTAATAATGTAACAATAACTGAAAAACGCGAACGATATATTGGCTCAATGACGTTATTATGAAATTCAAAATTCATTATATTAATGTCCAAACGTTTAAACATTCATTGGGTAATGTCAGAAAACGATGTATACCCCCAACTAATTAATGTATCCATTGAGATATATATTAGGCATGATCAAATTTCGTCTGCTTGGTCCGGCGTTAAAAGCCATCTTAAAAAAACGTCATTCCTAAGCCACACCCCTATTTTGTAAAGAAGGTCATAATGATATAAATTGTATTCAAAAACGGTTTCTGAAAATTTTTGCTAGATTTTTCAAATTAGATTCTTTTGAAATATTTCAACGTACCATTACATCAATCCTTAATAAATGTTACCAAAGGCAAGATACATTCTTCTTCTACCTACCTTGTTGTGTTGTCGCCGTTCGAGGATGGCTTGGATTAAGAACAAACAGAAACGGAGAGTAAATGAACACACACTTTATTTACATAGGAAGCAGTTACAAGTAGAGACAGGAAGTGGGGACAGGCTAAGGGCAGATCATTACCGGAAGCTTAAAAGGTAAACAAATCAGCTATGACATACTAATACATCTCTCTTCTGTAAGTTAAACAAGAAGGTTGTAATTTTTTATTTTTTTATTTTATTATTTTTTTTTTGTTTACACATTATAAGTCAAATATTTGTGGTATCTTTCGGGGACGTCCAGAGCGACCTGGCTCCAAATATAGCTCGGTATATGGCATGTTATTTTACGTCAGGCCACATTATATTTTGGTGGACCACTTCGTGACGTGGACGACGACGTGAAAGTAAATTACCTCCTTTTGTGGACTGGTTTCGAAGGGCAGGGGATTAGCGACAACTTCATTTAGCAGACGGATGAAAGTAAAAATGTGGACAACTACATGAGACATTTCAAGAATTATGTCAGTCCTCAGTCAAATTTCCGGGTGTCTCGACACCAACTTTTACAGAGGCGCCAAGAGGAGAATGAGCCAGCCCACTCATTTCTAAAGAGGCGTAGGCAAATAATGCAAAATTGCGAATATGACCCCATAGTCGAAGAGACACATTTTGTGGACTTATTTATATTTGGACTAAACCTCAAGTAAACCCAAAAGACACTGTTAAAAGAAGGTAGGGGTTTATCAATTAGAACAGTCTTACGTATAGCAAAAACTGAAGAGGCAACAATCAAACAGGTGGAGGCAATCCATACTACACTTGAGAAGCTCAGTGCCCATGCGGTCCAATAAAATCGTGCCCCGAGTTCTAATTTGTTGCTCCGTAGTTGTACGTCATAAAAAATCTCATGTTCTCGTTATAAAGTCCGTATTTGTACGTCAGTCATGATCTCATGTTCTAATTTGAGGATACATAGTTGTACGTCAGCCACAATCTCATATTCTCATTTGAAGATTCGTAGTTGTAATGAAGCTGTAATCTCATATTCTCATTTAAAGATTCGTAGTTGTACGTCAGCCATAATCTCATGTTCCCATTTGAAAGTTACTTAGTTGTATGTCAGACAGAATCTCATATTGTAATTTGAAGATTCGTAGTTGTATGTAAGTCATAATATAATGTTATCATTTGCAGATCTGTAGTTTTACGTAAGCAAAAATCTCATGTTACCATTTGAAGATGCGTAGTTTTATGTCAGCCATAATCTTATGTTTTCATTTGACAGTCCGTAGTTGTACGTCAGCCATACTCGTATGTTCTTTTTTTGAAGTGTCGTAGTTGTAGGTCAGCAATAATCTCATATTCTCATTTCAAGATCCGTAGTTGAACATACACCATAATCTAATGTTCTCATTTGATTATTCGTAGCTGTACATCAGCCATAATCTCATGTTCTCATTTGAATATTCGTAGCTGTACGTCAGCAATAATCTCATGTTCACATTTGTAGATTAAGAGTTGTACGTTAGCAATAATCTCATGTTGTCATTTGAAGATCCGTATTGCTATGTCAGTCGTACTCTCATGTTCTAATTTGAAAATACGTAGTTGTACGTTAGCCATAGCCTCATGATCTCATTTGAAGATTCTTTATTGTACGTCAGCAATACTCTCATATTCTCATTTAAGGATTCGTAGTGTAACATAAGCCCTAATAGTATGTTCTAATTAAATAATCCGTAGTTGCACGTCAGCCATAATCTTATGTTCTCATTGGAAGATCCGTAGTTGCACGTCAGCTAAAATCTTATGTTCTCATTTGAAGATCGGTAGTTGTATGTAAGCCATAGTCTTATATTCTAATTTGAAGACTCGTTTTTTACGTCAGTCATAGTCTCATGTTTAGATTTTAAGATTCGTAGTTGTATGTCAGCTATTATCTAATGTTCTAATTTAAGATTCGTAGTTGTACGTCAGCTATAATATCATGTTCTTATTTTATAATTCGTAGTTGTACGTAACCCATGATATCATATTCTCATTTGAAGATCCGTAGATGTACGTCAGCCATTATCTCATGTTCTCATTTGAATATTCGTAATTGTATGTAAGACATAATCTCATGCTCTCATTTGAATATCCGTTGTTGTATTTCAGCTATAATCTCATGTTCTCATTTGAGAATTTGTAGATGTATGTCAGTTATAATCTGATGTTCTCATTTGAAGATCCGTAGTTGTATTTAAGATATAATCTCATATTCTAATTTTAAGATCCGCAGTTCTATGTGAGTAAGATTCTTATATTTATACGTCAGCTATAATCTCATGTTCTCATTTGAATATCCGTAGTTTTACGTCAGAAATAATCTCATATTCTTATTCGAAGTTTCGTAGTTGTACGTAAGCAATAATCTCATGTTCTTATTTGAAGATTCGTAGTTGTACGTCAGCCATAATCTCATGTTCTCATTTGAAGTTTCGTAGTTGTACGCCAGTTATATTCCTATGTTCGCATTTAGAGAGTCGTAGTTGTACGTTAGCCATAACCTCATGATCTCATTTGAAGATTCGTAATTGTCCGTCAGCAATAATCTCATATTCTAATTTAAGGATTCGTAGTTGTACGTCAGCCATAATATCATGTTCTGATTTAATAATTCGGAGTTATACGTCATCCATAATCTCATGTTCTCATTGGAAGATCCGTAGTTGCACGTTAGCCATAATCTCATGTTCTCATTTGAAGATCCGTAGTTGTGTGTAAGCCATAGTCTTATATTCATATTTGAAGACTCGTTTTTGTACGTCAGCCATAGTCTCATGTTCTCATTTGAAGATTCGTAGTTGTATGTCAGCATTGATCGCATGTTCTTATTTTAAGATTCGTAGTTGTATGTCAGCCATAATCTCATGTTCTCATTTGAAAATCAGTAGTTGTACGTCAGCCATAATCTCATATTCTCATTTGAAGGTTCGTAGTTGTATGTCAGCACTAATCTTATGTTCTAATTTGAAGATCCGTAGTTATACGTCAGCCACTATCTCATGTTCTCATTTGAAGGTTTTAGTTGTACGTAAGACATATTCTCATGTTTTCATTTCAACATTCGTAGTAGTACACCAGCAATAATCTCATCTTCTATTTTGATAATTCGTAGTTGTATGTAAGCCATAATCTCATGTTTTTATTTGAAGATTCGTAGTTGTACATCAGCAATAATCTCATGTTCTCATTTAAAATTCCGTAGTTTATCGTCAGCCATAATCTCATTTTCTCATTTGAAGATTCGTAGTTGTACGTCAGTCACACTCTCATGTTCTAATTTCAAAATACGTAGTTGTATGTTAGCTCTAATCTCATGTTCTAACTGTTAAATCCGTAGCTGTACGTAACCCATAACCTCATGATCTCATTTGAAAATTCCTTATTGTACGTCAGCTATAATCTCATATTCTCATTTAATTCTCGTATTTGTATGTTAGCACTAATCTCATGTTCTTATTTGAAAATCGTTACTTGTACGTCAGCCATAATCTGATGTTCTTATTTGAAGATTCGTAGTTGTACGACAGCAATAATCTCATGTTCTTATTCGACGTTTCGTAGTAGTACGTCAGCAATAATCTCATGTTCTCATTTGAAGATTCGTAGTTGTACGTCAGCAATAATCTGATGTTCGCATTTGTAAGTGTCGCAGTTGTACGTCAGCCATAATCTCATGTTCTCATTTGTAAGTTTCGTAGTTATACGTCAGCAATAATTTCATGTTCGCATTTGAAGAGTCGTACTTTTTTGTCAGTCATAATCTCCTGTTTTCATTTTAAAATCCGTAGTTGTACGTCAGCCATGATCTCATATTCTGATTTGATGATTCGTAGTTGTACGTCAGTTATAGTCTCATGTTGTCATTTGAAAATTAGTAGTTGTACGTTAGAAATAATCTTATGTTGTCATTTGAAGATCCGTATTTGTACGTCAGTAATATTCTTATGTTCTCATTTGAGAATACGTAGTTGTACGTAACCCATGACCTCATGTTCTCATTCGAAGTTTCGTAGTTGTACGTTAGCAATAATCTCATGTTCTCAAGTGATGATCCGTAGTTATACGTCAGCTACAATCTACTGTGCTCATTTGATGTCACGAAGTTATACGTAAGCAATAATCTCATGTTCTCATTTTCAGATCCGTAGTTGTACGTTAGCAATACACTTATGTTTCCATTTGAAGTTTTGTAGTTGTACGTCCGCAATAATCTATTGTTTTTATTTAAAGATTCGTAGTTGTACGTCAGCCATAATCTCATGTGCTCATGTGATGTCACAAAGTTTAGGTAAGCTATAATAACATGTTCTTATTTTATGATCCGTAGTTGTACGTCAGCCATAATCTCACGTTCTCATTTGAAGATTCGTAGTTGTACGTCAGCCCTAAACTCATGTTCTCATTTTAAGACCCATAATCTGATGTTTTCATTTAAAGTTTCTTTGTTGTACGTCAGCAATAATCTCATGTTCTTATTTGAAGATACGTTGTTGTACGTCAGCAACAATCTCATTTGCTTATTTAAAGATTCATAGTTTTAAGTCAGCCATAATCTTATGTTCTCATTTGAAGATTCATTTTTGTACGTTTGCAATAATCTCATGTTTTCATTTAATGATTCGTAGTATTACGTCAGCAATAAAACCCATGTTCTCATTTCAAGATTCGTAGTTCTACGTCAGTCATAATCTCCTGTTCTCATTAAAAAAGTCATGGTTGTGCGTCAGCAATAATCTGATGTTCTCATTTGAAGATTCGTAGTTGTACTTCAGCAATAATCGGATGTTCTCATTTGAACATTTGTTGTTGTACGTCAGCCATAATCTCATGTTCTAATTTAAAGATTCGTAGTTCTACGTCAGCCATAATCTTATCTTCTCATTAAAGCTCCGTTGTTGTATGTAAGCTATAAGCTCATGTTCTCATTTGAAGATCAGTAGTTGTACGTAATCCGTAATCTCATGTTCTGATTTGATGATTCGTAGTTGAATATCAGCTATAATCTAATGTTCTCATTTGAAGATTCGTAGTTGTACGTTAGCCGTAATCTTATGTTCTCATTGAAGATTCGTAGTTGTACGTCAGCAATAATATCATGTTTTCGTTTAAAGATTCGTAGTTGTACTTCAGCTATAATCTCATGTTCTCATTTTAGATTCATAGTTGTTCGTCAGCAATAATTCCATTTTCTCATTTGAAGATTCATAGTTGTACGTCAGCAATAATCTCTTGTTCTCATTTGAAGATTCATAATTGTACGTTAGCAATAGTCTAATATTCTCATTTGAAGGTTCGTAGTCGTACGTCAATAATATACTCAAGTTCTTATTTAAACTTTCCTTGTTGTACGTCAGCCATAATCTCATGTTCTCATATGAAGATTCATAGTTTTACGTTGGCAATGATCCGACTTCTGAATTGTATTAAAAATTCTCCAAAACACGACGACGTCAACACTAAATAAATCCAACTCTCGAATTGTAATTAAAACTACCCAAAACGCGACGACAGTAACTTTTTAAAAAGACGACTCTCGAAATGTAATTAACAATTCTCCAAAACACGACTGCATTAACTTTGAAAAGATTCGACTCTCGAATTGCAATTAACAATTCTCCAAAACACGACGACGCCAACTCTAAAAAAATCTGACTCTCAGATCGAGATTTAAATTTTGAAAAACACGACGACGCCAACTTTTAAATAATCTGACTCTCGAATTGTAATTAAAAATTCTCCAAAACACCTAGACGCGAACCATTAATAAAATGAAACTATCGAATTGTAATTAAAAATTCCCTAAAATACGTCGTCGGCAAATCTAAAAAAATAAAACTCTTTAATTGTGATTAACAGTTCTCGAAAACACGACGACGCCAACTCTGAAAAGATTCGACTCTCGAATTGCAATAAACAATCCTCCAAAACACGACGATGCCAACTATAAAAATATCCGCCTCTTGAATTGCAATAAATGTTCTCCAAAAAAACCCGACAACGCTAACTCTAAAAAAATTCGGACTCTCGAAATGTAATTTTAAATTCTCCAAAACACGACGTCGCCCACTCAGAAAAAAACTGACTCTCGAATTGTTATAAACAATTCTATAAAATACGACGACTCCAACCATAAAAGAATCCAACTCTCGAATTACATTTAACAATTCTCCGAAACACGACTACGCCAAATTTTAAAATCCGACTCTCGAATTGCAATTAAACATTCTCTAGTGTTTGGGTTACGGAAAAATCAAGTTGGGTGTTGAGCAAGTTCAGCCTGTGGATATTGAGGTTTTATCTGTGGACGGACAGTTGTTATGATTCGATCTCCTTCTTGGAATTGATGCGATTAGAGAGCTTGGCGGTGAACACCTGACTGAATCTGGTAACGTGCGATTCGGGAACCTGAACAAGTGTGCAGTAATTTCTATCGACGAACCCGAATTTGTTGTAATATTTGATCAGAATACAAAATTATGGACTGCATCATGGAAATGGGCGAGTGGTCGTATTCCCAGCGAGCTGACAAATAGAGTGCAGCAATATAAAGTGCCTGATCACATCCGGGAAGCGTACGACGAAGAACTCTCACTGTGGCAGCGCAACGGATGGCTATTACCATATCCCGAGAAAGAACTAGGCCTTCCGAAGGGGCTAAATACTTTGATGGCGGTTGTGCAGGAGCACAAGCAGAAATTCCGACCAGTACTCGACTATCGAAAACTAAATGGCTATGTGGATGCATTCACTGCTAACGCAGAAGTGTGTGCGCAAATACTCAGAGAGTGGCGACAACAAGGAGCCGATGTGTCGTTTTTAGATTTGAGGAATGTATAACTACAAAAGGCACGTTGACAAAGCATTGTGGCCTTTCCAAACAGTAATTATCAAAGGCAAGTGTTTTTGCCTTACTCTACTGGGGTTCGGCCTAAATGTGGCGCCGCTTATTATGAAGGCTGTGATTGCTGCGATAATGTCTCAAGATGAGAAAATAAAAAAGGCCACGTCAGCCTATGTTGACGATATCTTCATTAACGAACGAGTGGTCTCTGCGGTTCGTGTGCGGCTGCACTTCCTAAAGTACGGACTAGTCTGCAAAAATCCAGAACGATTGCGAGATGGAACTAAGGTCCTGGATCTGCAGGTCTGGGGTGAGAGTGACTCTCAAAAATGGAAACGAGGTGGTCAGATTTCAGAAATAGTGCATGTAATGACACGTTGACGTGTATTTCCTTGTGTGGGAAATTGGTTGGCCACTTCCCAGTGTGCGGCTGGCTTTGGGTTGCTACTGCGTTCATCAAGCGTCAAGCAAGTTCTCTAACCAAAGGATGGGACGATGAGACCAAAGATGCCTCTCTCTGTCAGATGCTGTCGGAAACGACTGCAAGAGTGTGGAATCAGATCCAGTTAGGAGAAAATGGTGCGTTGATGGAAACGAGAAGAAAGTCTGGGTTGACACAAGTTCCATTGCTACGGGAGTGGCATTGGAAGTGAATTGAAACATTGAGGAAGATGCTTGTTGGCTGCGTCCGACCAATGATGCGAGGCATGGATGGGTGTCGGACACCCTGACAGGAAAGGCACGTCTAAACACAAAGGCGGCAGGTGAAATGCTTGTGAGGCGACGCTTGGGAACATTACAATCACTGGCTGAGGAATATACGTTGGCGATTGATTTGACTCTGGTTAAATCCTGCCAAAACAAAGCTGACAGACTCACCAGAGTTTCGCAGGGATGGTTGAGTATGCACAAGAAAGGAGAGCCGAATCTGGAGAGTTGTGCGACTTCGATGACCCGATTGAGTGAAGATCAAGTTGCCAACATCCATCGACAGAGTTGCCACCCAGGTGTTAAAAGAACATAATATTTAGCAAGGACTGTCGACCCACTGGTGACAAGGGGCTCGTAAAATCTGTTGTTAGAACCTACAAAGCTTGCCAATCAATAGATCCAGCACCGCTTCAGTAGAAAAAAATGAAAGAGGCCCACCAACCGAACTATTAACGGATAACGACACTGCGTTCACTTGCCGACAATTTAAGGAATTTGCAAGTACCTGGGGTGTGTATTTGAAGTTCCGATGTGCTACGTTCCGTCCGGTAATGGCATTGTTGAACGCAGTCACAGAAGTATTAACACTGTTGCGGCTAGAAATAATTGTTCAGCGTTGGAGGCTGTCTACTGGCATATTGTTACACCAAAAGACAACCTCTCATCGTCTACAGCACCGTAAAACTAAATATGGAACTGGACGCGTAACCGATGTGATCAGTGAGCAGTCGGTGCGAATTGATGGAGTACCTCGTCACGTCAGGGATCTACGCCCTTATGTAGGATCGCCTCATTTCTCCGACGAGGAAGAGGACGATTCTGAGGATAGTGAGAGGCCGGTCTACTTCAGGTCAGGTTCGCCAGATAATCCCTCGGATGTCGGTGGCATGCTTGCAGATTCCAGCTTGTCTAGTGGAAGCGCTCTGAGGAAGCTGAAGTTCAACAGCTCCCCCCTCGAAGGAGCACCCGAAACAAAAGACCGTGCCCGCAGTGTCATTTGTGTGATCCGGAGATCAGGGAAGAGTGTGGCGGAATTGATGATCTTGAGCCAGAATCGAGCAGGGGAGGTGGCCCGGACTTACTTCATCCCCGCAGTAGTCATAGACTTCTGAATTCCCATTTTCATAAAGTGACAAGAGTTTAATAAAATAGACAGCAAAGATACAAAGATGTGCGACAGACTAAAATAGTTCGTAAGGCAAATCATCAACCCTACGAGACCCTAACTCCAACCAGATCTGTTTCAGGGCCTCCAAGAATCCATCCTCTTTAATGCCACCTGCGCAGTCAGCCGCTTCGGTCACCCATAGACGAGCAAAGTCAGCTAAATAGGCGTACAAAATACGCTCAAAACAAATCGGGATTCCTGGTGAAGAGCTCCTGGAAATAAGAACGAACAGCCTCCAATGTACTTTCGTGAGGGTCACGAGACGCAATGTGACACCTGCGATGTATCCGGGCATTTAAACTTGCTAGGAAGAGTGCCATTGTAGTACCTTAGAGTTGGGGTTCAAAACTAACGTCGATGAGGTCAGGATGTCGACGGCTCTTCAAATGAAAATCAGCCCCTCTGAGTATCGATGAGCTCATCTTTGAGGATACCGCAAATTTATAGCTACCTTCTTTGTGGGGGTACGTATTTGAGAGAAGCAATATAGAGAAGCCTTATAATGTGTAAATGGGGCGACATTAAAGCATATTTTCGTGAAACACGCTTTATCAAGTGCTGTAAATTATCAGTGTAAAAGATTCGTTCAGGAAGTGTTCGTTTATTTTCTCTATTGTGACTGTAGTTATAGAGAAAAAAACAAAATTACTAATACTTAATAATATAATATAATTGAATTAGGTATAATATTAGCGATTTGACGCTAGATTGACGCCATTTGTCGTTTTATTTTAGAAGATTACGAAGATTACACTCAGTCAGTGACATTAACTAAGACGAAAAATGGCTGAAAATTGCGACGGTTTTTTCGCCTATAAATAGAAGTTAAATTTTTTTAATGAAAATATTTCATAAGGTTTTTCTGTTATTTTATTTTAAACTGACATATTTTACTTGTGTGTCTACTTTATGAAGTACCCTTGTTTTCTACGGTAATTCATTTCTCTGTGAAAAATGTGTTTCCCACACAACTAATATGTTATTCACTGGGATTTACATCTCAAGAACCTTTTGTATATAGTTTATAAAATTATATACCATCAATGTGTAGGTTTTTTTTTAGGAATCGATCGCAAATGTACCTCAGGTGGGAAGATTGATCATTGTTAATGCATTGAATCGTCAAGCATCAACTTAGATCGTGACATTCATGATATTTATAAATTGTTGAAATTAAAATATTCAACACGCAGCAGCTGTGAGTTTATGATAAGTTGGTTTGTTTGATTTTATATTTGAAACGACAAAAAAGCGTTGCGTATACCAATGCTCACTTAGCTATTTAAACAGTAAAAAGATGATAACACTCGTTGTATTCAGTGTTTGTTTTTAAGATTCTGAACAAAAAACAATCGGACGTAGTTCGCGTCGTCGTGTTTTGGAGAATTTTTAATTACAATTCGAGTGTTGGATGATTTGATAGTTGGCATCATCGTGTTTTCGAGTGTTTTTAATTACAATTCGAGAGTCGGATGTTTTGGAGCTGGCGTCGTCGTGTGTTAGAGAATTGTTCAACGCAATTCGAGAATCTGATTTTTTTAGAGTTGGCGTCGTGGGGTTTTGGAGAATTATTAATTACAATTCGAGAGTCAGATTTTTTTAGAGTTGGCTTGGACATGTTTTGGGAGTCGGATTTATGTACAATTGGTGTCGTCGTGTTTTGGAGAATTGTTAATCGCACTTCGATGGTTTGATTTTTTTAGAGTTGGCGTCGTCTGTTTTGGGGAATTGTTAATTGCAATTCGAGAGTCCGATTTTTTAGAGTTGACGTCGTCGTGTTTTGGAGAATTCTTTTATTACAATTCGAGAGTTGGATTTTTTTAGATTTGACGTCGTCGTGTTTTGGAAAATTTTAAATTGCAATTTGAGAGTCCGATTTTTTTATAATTGACGTCGCCGTGTTTTGGTGCATTTTTAATTCCAATTCGAGAGTTGGATTTTTTAGAGTTGGGGTCATCGTATAGTGGATAATTTTTAATTACAATTCCAGAGTCGTATTTTTGTAGAGTTTGCGTTGTTGTGGTTTGGAGAATTTTGAATTACATTTCGAGAGTCGGATTGTTTAGAGTAAACGTCGTGGTGTTTTGGAAAATTTTTATTTACAATTCGAGTGTCGGATTTTTTGGAAGTGGGCTTCGTTGTGTTTTGGAGAATTCTAAATTGCAATTTGAGAGTGTTTTTTTTTTAGAGTTGTCGTCCTCGTGATTTTGAGAATTTTTAATTACAATTCGAGAGTCATATTTTTGTAGAGTTGGCGTCCTCGTGTTATGGAGAATTGTTAATTACAATTCGAGAGTCGCATTGTTTTAGAATTTACGTAGTTGTGTTTTGGTGCAGTTTTAATGGCAATTCAAGATTCGGATATTTTTAGAGTTGACATCGTCGTGTTTTGAAGAATGTGTAATTGCAATGCGAGTATTCGAGTTTTTAGAGTGGATGTTGTCGTGTTTTGGAGAATGTTTATTTATAATTCGCGATTTTTGGGAATAGTTTATTACATTTTGTGGGTCGGATTTTTTTAGAGTTGACGTCGTCTTGTTTTGGAGAATTGTTTATTACAATTCGAGAGTCAGATCTTTTTAGAGTTGGCGTCGTCAGATTTTGGTGAATTTTGAATAACAATTCGAGAGTCAAATATTTTTAAAGTTGGCCTCGTCGTGTTTAGGTGAATATTTAATTACAATTCGAGAGTCGGATCTTTTTAGAGTTGCGTCGTCGTGTTTTGGTGAATTTTTAATTAAAATTCGAGAATTTGATTTTTTAGAGTTGTGTCGTGGTGCTTTGATGAATTGTTAATTGCAATCCGAGTGTCGGTTTTTTAGAGTTGGTCTCGTCGTGTTTTGGAGAATGTTTAATTACAATTCGAGAGTCGGATTTTTTTAGAGTTTTTGTCGTCGTGTTTAGGTGCATTTTTAATTACAATTCGAGAGTTTGATTATTTTAGAGTTGGCTTCGTCGTATTTTTGAGAAGTTTAAATTATAATTCGAGAGTCGGACTTTTTTAGAGTTGGCGTCGTCGTGTTTTCGAGAATTTTGAATTACAATTTGAGAATCGGATTTTTTTAGATTTGGCTTCGTCATTTTTTGGGATAATTTTGTATTGTAATTTGAGAGTATGATTTTTTAGAGTTGACGTCGTCGTGTTTTGGAGGATTTTTAATTACAATTCGAGAATCGGATTTTGTAGAATTGTCGTCGACGTGTTTGTGTGCATTTTAAATTGCAATTAAACATTTTTTTTGTTTGTTTCAATTCGAGAGTCCGATGTTTTAGAGTTGGAATCGTCGTGTTTTTGAGAATTTTTAATTATAATTCGAGAGTCGGATATTTCAGTGTTGGCGTTGTCGTGATTTCGAGAATTTTGAATTTGAATTCGAGAATCGGATTTGTTATAGTTTCGAATTACATTTTGAGAGTCGGATGTTTTAGAGTTGCCGTCGTCGTGTGTTGGAGAATTGTTAATTACAATTCCAGATTCGGATTTTTTTAGAGTTGACATCGTCGTGTTTTTGGTGCATTTTCATTGCAATCTGATAGTCGGATTTTTTTAGAGTGGACGTCGTCGGTTTTAGGAGAATGTTTACTTATAATTCGAGAGTCGGATTTTCATAGAGTGTGCGTCGTTGTGTTTTGGGGAATTGTGAATTACAATTCGAAAGTTTGATTTTTTATAGTTGTGTCCTGGTGCTTTGGTGAATTGGTAATTGCAACCGAGTGTCGGTTTTTTAGAGATGGTATCGTCGAGTTTTTGAGAATGTTTAATCACATTTCGAGAATCGGATTTGTTTAGAGTTGGCGTTGTCGTGTTTCGGAGAATTGTTAATTGCAATTCGAATGTCGGATTTTTTTAGAATTGTCGTCGTCGTGTTTTCGAGAATTTTTTATTACAATTCGAGAATCGGATTTTTTTAAGTTGGCGTCGTCGTGTTTTTAAAATTTTTGATTACAATTCGAAAGTCGCAGTTTTTCAGGGTTGGTGTATTCTTGTTTTGGAAAATAGTTAATTGAAATTCGAGAGTCGGATTTTTTTATAGTTGACGTGGTCGTGTTTTTGAGAATTTTTCATTAAAATACGAGAGTCGGATTTTTTAAAGTTTGGTGTCTTCGTGTATTGGAGAATAATTAATTACATTTCGAGAGTCGGATTATGTAAGTGTTGACGTCGTAGTGCTTTGGAGAATTTTATTACAATTCGAGAGTCAGACCTTTTCAGAGTACGCGTCGTCATGTTTTGGTGCATTTTTAATTGCAATTCGACAGTTAGATTTTTAGAGTTGGCGTTGTCGTATTTCTGAAAATGTTTAATTACAATTCGAGAGACTTTTTGAGTTTACGTCGTCGCGTTTTGGAGAATAATTAATTACAGTCGGATGTATTTGAAGTTGTGGTCGTCGTGTTTTGGAAAATTTGTGATTACAATTCGAGAGTCAGATTTTTTTTTAGAGTTGGCGTCGACGTGTTTTGCTCCAATTTTTAATTGCAATTCGAGAGTTGGATTTCTTGGAGTTGGCGTTGTCTTGTTTTGGAAAATAGATAATTGCAATTCGAGAGTCTAATTTTTTTACAGTTGAGGTCGTCGTGTTTTGGAGAATGTTTAATTAATTTTTAATTAAAATTCGAAAGTCGGATTTTTTATAGTTGGCGTCGTCGTTCTTCAGAGAATTGTTAATTGCAATTCGAAAGTCGGATTTTTTTGGACTTGGCTTCGTCGAGTTATGGATAATTGTTAATAAAAATTCGAGAGTGTGTTGGGAAATGGTTAATCACATTTCGAGAGTCGGATTCATTTAGAGTTGACTTCGTCGTGTTTTGGAGAATTTTTATTTACATTTCGAGAATAGGATTTTTTTAGAATTGTCGTCGACGTGGTTTGGTGCATTTTTTATTGCAATTCGAGAGTTGACGTCGTCATGTTTTAGAGAATTGTTAATTGCAATTCGAGAGTCGGATTTTTTAAGGGTTGAAGTCGTCGTGTTGTGGAGAATTGTTAACTACAATTCGAGAGTCGAGTTTTTACAGGGTGTGCGTCGTCGTGTTTTGGAGAAGGTTTAATTACAATTCGAGAGTCGGATATCTATAGAGTTGGCATCGTCGTGTTGTCGATTATTTTTAATTGCAATTCGGGAGTTAGATTTTTTTAGTTGACGTCGTCGCGGTTTGGAGAATTGTTAATTACAATACGAGAGTCGGATATGTTTAGAGTGTGCGTCATCGTGTTTTGGAGAATTTGTATTACAATTTGAGATTCGGATGTTTTTAGAGTGTACGTAGTCGTGTTTTGGAGAATTTGTATTACAATTTGAGATTCGGATGTTTTTAGAGTGTACGTAGTCGTGTTTTGGAGAATTTGTATTACAATTTGAGATTCGGATGTTTTTAGAGTGTACGTAGTCGTGTTTTGGAGAATTTGTATTACAATTTGAGATTCGGATGTTTTTAGAGTGTACGTAGTCGTGTTTTGGAGAATAGTTAATTACATTACGAGAGTCTGATTTTTTCATAGTTGATGTCGTCGTGTTGTGGAGAATTTTTCAATACAATTCGAGAGTCGGATTTTTTTAGATTTGGTGTAGGTGTGTAGTTCGCTCCGTCGTTTTTTTGCAAGATTGTTAATTACATTTTCGAGAGTCGGATTTTTAAAAGTTGGTGTCGTCGTGTTTTGGAGAATAGTAAATTACATTTCGAGAGTCGGATTTTTTTAGAGTAGCCATCGTTGTGTTGGCGATAATTTTTAATTGCAATTCGAGAGTCGGATTTTTTAGAGTTAACCTCGTCGTGTTTTGGAGAATTTTTAATTACAATTCGAGTGTCGGATGTTTTTAGAGTTGGCGTTGTCGTGTGTTGGTGCATTTTTATTTGCAGTTCGAGAGACGGATTTATTTAGAGCTGGCGTGGACGTGTTTTTGAGAATTATTTATTACAGTGCGAGAGTCGTTTTTTTGAGTTGGCGTCGTCGTGTTTTGTAGAATTTTTGATTACAATTCGAGAATCGGATTATTTTGAGAGTTGGCGTAGTCGTGTTTTGGGGAATTTTTTATTACAATTCAAGAGTCAGATTAATTTTAGAGTTGGCGTCGTCTTGTTTTGGAGAATTGTTGATTACAATTCGAGAGTCGGATTTTTTTAGAGTCGCGGTGTTTTGAAGAATTCGAGAGTTTGATTATTTATCTATTTATTTTTTTGTTTTTTGTTCGTTTCTGACTACAGCGATGATGACATTTCCATCATTTTCTAGATTATTAATTTCATGAACAATCATCAATCAGTTGTTTTTATATTCAAGTCGGCTTTTTCGAAATCAATCACAAATCGACTACGAGTGGTGAGATTGATTGATCATTGCTTATTCATTAAAATATAAAACGTCAAGTTAAGATCGTAACATTCGTGATATTAATAAATTGTTGAAATTAAATATTCAACTTTCACCAGCTGTGACTTCATGAGTGTTTATATACGTTTGTTCATTTTATTCCAAACCACAAAACAACGTTGCGTTTATAAATGGTCGCTTGAACATACAAAAAGTAGAACGATAAAATAATACGCTGTTATTGTTTGAAATTCTGAAAAGAAAACAATCGAAGAGTCTATTTGAAGAAATAAGAAAACACCATCGCCACAATGTTTACTTCGACCCTTCTGCGATTCCTGATTCTACAAACGTTTGTGGCTGTCGCCTTATGTGGTTGTTACTGTGAGGATCTGAATGATTATCAGCATTTCTGCATGTCCGATTACGGTAAGTAAAGAAACAATCACCTTCCATTTCATAGCAGTCTTCATTTCTCCGTTCATCCGCCGGTCGGTCGTGTTGAAATTCAAGAAACTCGTTTTTGTCTGTCAGGTTCATGTTCAATAACAATATTAATATCATAAACGCCGATTAAAGGGATGCATTTCATCCCTATGAGGGGCTCTGCCCATCAATTTCACTTGTATTATAAGAAAAAGGTGTTCTATTTTGTTAAGGGAAGAAATAAACATGTTCTTTTTTATGTCTTAATTTTTTAGACGAGGGTTAATAATTTGTATTATTTGAATTATTCGGACTACTGTTCTCATCTTGAGTGTTATTTTCACAACTTCTCGGCCGATGTAACCTCCGCCTTTCTTTAAGTGTATCCTGTAGAACTCGGAAATCTTTCTCTTAAACTCGGGAATCGGCATGGAATTTTGAATGGAACTCTGTATTTAATCCACAGAGTAAACATGCTTTCGTTCCTCAGCCATAAGCGGACAGAAGTCCTAAGTTATTCGCAATTGTAGAAGAGTGTCACTTAGAACTGAATGTTACTTAGTACGTTATCCAATGGGATGAGCTAAGGTGGAATTTGAGACACAGACTCGAGAATACAAAGCCTCCAAACCATATCGTCTCAAAGGATGACATATTGATTATCAAGTCACTACGCAATAATAATGATGATATAATACTACCAGCAGATAAATGCAATGCTACAGTGTTAATGGATAGAGACGAAATTGGCAGATCTAATAGGATCTGGTGGCCACTCTAAAGTAAAAAAGAATCCGATTTTGAAAACAGAGAGGACGCTGTAACAAATCCTGACTAATGACAAGGACCTAATACCACCTGCAAAATACAGACAGCTTGTTCACTCTTCTGCAATTACGAATTACTTAGGACTTCTAGCCGGTCATGGCTGACGGAACGAGAGCATGTAGATTAAATAAAGACTCCCATTCGAAATTCATTGCAGATTCCTAAGTTCGACATAAAGTTTCTCGAGTTTTACATCTAATAAAGATCGGAGGTTACATCGGTCGAAACATTGTGAAACTAACACTCAAGCAAGATGAGAACAATAGTCCGAAAAATCTAAATAATACATTTTCTTTCTTACTATTGACATGGAACTAGTGTCTATTTCAAAATATGTTTATTCGTATTGGGAAACATTCATTATTGAATTCATTCTTTTTAGTTTTAAAGGTTAAAGTCCTTCAGAAGATGAAGATTCCGGTTGACTACATGTATTGGGGAGAAGCTGGCCCAGTGAAAATCCTCAAAATTCTCAAGGTGAGTACGATTTTTACTGGTTTGATCTAATTGAAAAATAGTAAAGCTTGCCGTGTAAGATAGTGAATTTGTTATCACCTATCTTATTTTAACACACGACAGAATAAAAAAAAAACGAAACCTTTTTACAACAACAAACAAAAGGGGTTTATTCATATATTTAAGGTTTCCCATACCGTTTGTTATAGGTAGAAAGAAACATAGGACAGTGGCCGAAAGAAAGAAGCTAATATCTCTTCAGGCGAAGATAGCCACCGCCGTGACAGTCCAGTGGATGAGACAAACTTTAAAATAAATACAAACGACAAATAAATACTTTTCACAGAGAAGAAAAAAATTTAAAATACTTTTCACAAAGAAGACAAAGTTAAAAGATAGTTTTCAAAGAAAAGAAAAACTTAAAAATAAATACTTTTCACAGATAATATAAACTATAATAATACTTTTCACAGATAGGACAAACATAAAAAAATACTTCTCACAGTGAAGACAAACTTAAATGTACATAATTTGAAAGTGATGACAACTAAAAAAAAATTTTCACAAAGAAGACAAAATTAATAAATAAATAATTCTCACAGTAATGACAAACGATAATATTACTTCTCACAAAATGAAAACAAATATTTTCACAGAGAAGACAACATTATAAAATACTTTTCACAGAGAAGACAAACTTAAAAATTACTTTTCACACAGATGACCAATTTAAAAAATACATTTCCCAGAGAAGACAAACTTTAAACAATACTTTTCACAGAGAAGACGAATTAATAAAAAATCTTTTCACCGAAAAGACAAACATAAAAAATACTTTTCAGAGATGGGACAAACTCCGAAACAATACTTTTCACAGAGAATACAAACTCTACAAAATACTTTTCACAGTGAAACCAAACAAAAAAGTAAATACTTTTCACAGTATAGACAAATAAAAAAACAATTTTCACACAGAATAAAATATTTAAAGATAAATAATTTGCACAGAGAAGACAAATTTGAAAAATAAATACTTTTCACAGAGAAGACAAACTTTAAAAAATACTTCTCAAAGAGTAGACAAACTTTAAAATATACTTTTCACTAAGACAAACTAAAAAAATACATTTCACAGAGAAGACAAAATAAAGACATACTTTTCGCAGAAAATACTAAATAAAGAATACTTTTAACAGAGAAGAAAAACTACAAAAATAACTTTTCACAGTTGAGAAAAACGAAAAAAACTACTTTTCACAGAGAAGACAAGCGAAAAATACATTGCACAGTCAACAGCAACTAAAACACTACTTTTCTCAGAGAAGACAAGATAAAAATACTTCATACAGAGAAGAAAAACTAAAAAAATACTTTCGACAGAGAAGAAAATTTAAAAAAATATTTTCAGAGAGAAGACACACGTAAAAATTTCACAGTGAAGACCAACTAATAAAATAGTTTTCACAGAGAAGACAAACTTAAGTAAATACTTTTCTACAAAGAAAAAAAACTTTAAAAAAATACTTTTCACAAAGAAGACAAAGTTAAATAGTTTTCAAAGAAAAGAAAATCTTTAAAATAAATACTGTTCACAGAGAAGACAAACTTTAAAAAATTATTTTTACAAAGAATGCGAACCTTGTAAAATGTTGTTTTTAAGACAAACAAAAACTACTTTTTACAGAGAAGACAAAATATAATTATACTTTTTATATTGAATAGAAAATTAAAAAAATACTTTTCACAGAACAGACAAACTTAAATTAATACTTGTCACTGAGAAGACAAACTTAAATATAATTACTTTTCAAAAAGAAGTCAACATTTTAAAAATAATTTTCACAAAGAAGACAAACTTAAAAAATACTTTTCACAGAAAAGAAAAACTTAGAAATAAACACTTTTAACAAAGAAGACAAACTTTAAAATAAATACTTTTCAGAAAGAATACAAACGACAAATAAATACTTTTCACAGAGAAGAAAAATTTTTTAAATAATTTTCACAAAGAAGACAAAGTTAAAAAATAGTTTTTACAAACTTAAAAAATGCTTTTCACAGTGAGGACAAAATATAAAACTACTTTTCACAGTGAAGACGAATACAAATTACTTTAACAGAAAGGACAAACTTTAAAAAATGCTTTTCACATTGAGGGTAAAATATAAAACTACTTTTCACAGAGAAGACAAACTTAAAAAATACTTTTAACGGTGAAGAAATACTAAAATATACTTTTCACAGTGAAGTCAAACTTTAAAGAAAATGCTTTTCCCAGTAGAGACAAACAAAAATTAAATTTCAGAGTGAAGACAAATAAAAAAATTCTTTTTACAGTAAAGAAACACTTTAAAAAAATACTTTTCACAGAGAAGACAAACTTTAAAAAATAATTTTCACAGAGAAAAGAAACTAAAAAATTACTTTTCACAGTTAAGTCAAACGTTAAAATCCATACTTTTCAGAGTGAAGACAAACTAAAAAAATAATTTTTACAGAGAATACAAACTTAAGAAAATACTTTTCCCAGTGAAGACAAACTAAAAAACTACTTTTCACGGAGAAAGACCAAATATAATAATACTTTACACGGAGAAGACATATTAAAGAAAAATAATTTTCACAGAGATGACAAACTGAACAAATACTTTCCACAGTGAATACAAAATTTTAAAAATACTTTTCACAGAGATCGCTAACCCCCCAAAAATACTTTTCACAGAAAAGACAAACTGAAAAAATACTTTCCACAGTGAATATACAATTAGAAAATACTTTTAACAGAGAAAGCAAACCACCAAGAAATACTTTTCACAGAAAAGACAAACTTAAATAAATACTTTTCAGAGAGAAGACAAACTTAAAAATAGATACTTTTCGCAAAGAAGACAAAATTAAAAAAATAATTTTCACAAAGAAAACAAACTTAAATAATACTTTTCACAGAAAAGTTAAACTTAAAAATAAATACTTTTCACAAAGAAGACAATATTGAAATACATGCTTTTCACAGAGTAGACAAACTGATAAAATACTTTTCCCAGTGAAGACAAACTTAAAGTATACTTTTAACAAAGAGGACAAACTAAAAAATACTTTTCACAGAGAAGAACATCCTAAAAAACTACTTTTTACAGAGAAGACAAACAAAAAATACTTAGAACAGGGAACACAAAATAAAAATACTATTTTTTCTCAGAGAAGACAAACTAAATAAAACTACTTTTCACAAAGCTGGCAAACTGAACAATACTTTTCACAGAGAATAGAGAATTAAAAAATACTTTTCACAGAGAAGACAAACTTACAAATCAATACTTTCAACAGAGAAGACAAACTTTAAAATAAACACTTTTCCCAAAGAAGACAACATTAAAAAAAAGAATGTTCACACAGAAACCAAACTTAAAAAATACTTTTCACAGAAATAAAAAACTTAAAAATAAAATACTTTTCACAAAGAAGACAAACTTAAAATAAAATACTGTTCCAAAAAATACAAACGTAAAAATAAATACTTTTCACAGAGAAGACAACATTTAACAATAGTTTTCACAATGAAAACAAACTTAAAAATACTTTTCACAGAGAAGACAACATTTAACAATACTTTTCACAGAGAAGACAAACTTAAAAAAAATACTTATCACAGAGAAGAAAAACATAAAACGAATACTTTTCAAAGAGAAGACAAACTCCCCCCAATTTTTTTTCACCGAGAAGACAAACAAAAAATACTTTAGCCAAAGAAGACACACTTTAAAAATACTTTTGACAGAGAAGACACACTTTAAAAATACTTTTCACAGAGAAGACAAACTTAAAAATAATTACTTTTTACAGAGAAGACAAAAATTTAAAAAACTTTTCACAGAGAAGACAAAATTAAAAAATACTTTTCACAGTGAAAAATGAATATAAAACCAATGTTCACAGCGAAGAGAAATTAAAACTTACATTTCACAGTGAAGACAAAATTTAAAAAAATATTTTCACAAAAAAGACAAACTTAAAAAATACATTTCTCAATAAAGAAAACTTTTCACAGAGAAGAGAAACTAAAAAATTACTTTTCACAGTGAAGGCAAACATAAATACATATTTTCACAAAGTAGAGAAACTAGAAAAACTACTTTTCGCAGAGAAGACTAACTAAAAAATACTTTTCGCAGAGAAGACTAACTAAAAAATACTTTTCGCAGAGAAGACTAACTAAAAAATACTTTTCGCAGAGAATCAAAACTACAAAAATACTTTTCGCAGAGAAGACTAACTAAAAAATACTTTTCGCAGAGAAGACTAACTAAAAAATACTTTTCGCAGAGAAGACTAACTAAAAAATACTTTTCGCAGAGAAGACAAACTAAAAAATACTTTTCGCAGAGAAGCAAAACTACAAAAAAATATTTGTTGTAGTTGTGCCGTGGTAGAGTCGTTGCTGTTATATTTGCTGTTGCTGTTGTGCCCTGATAGATTCGTTGCTGTCATAGTTGCATTTGTTGTTGTGCCGTGGTAGAGTCGCTTCTTTTATAGTTGCTGTTGGTGTTGTGCCGTGGTAGAGTCGTTGCTGTTATATTTGCTGTTGCTGTTGTGCCCTGATAGATTCGTTGCTGTCATAGTTGCATTTGTTGTTGTGCCGTGGTAGAGTCGCTTCTTTTATAGTTGCTGTTGGTGTTGTGCCGTGGTAGAGTCGTTGCTGTTATATTTGCTGTTGCTGTTGTGCCCTGATAGATTCGTTGCTGTCATAGTTGCATTTGTTGTTGCGCCGTGGTAGAGTCGCTTCTTTTATAGTTGCTGTTGGTGTTGTGCCGTGGTAGAGTCGTTGCTGTTATATTTGCTGTTGCTGTTGTGCCCTGATAGATTCGTTGCTGTCATAGTTGCATTTGTTGTTGTGCCGTGGTAGAGTCGCTTCTTTTATAGTTGCTGTTGGTGTTGTGCCGTGGTAGAGTCGTTGCTGTTATATTTGCTGTTGCTGTTGTGCCCTGATAGATTCGTTGCTGTCATAGTTGCATTTGTTGTTGCGCCGTGGTAGAGTCGCTTCTTTTATAGTTGCTGTTGGTGTTGTGCCGTGGTAGAGTCGTTGCTGTTATATTTGCTGTTGCTGTTGTGCCCTGATAGATTCGTTGCTGTCATAGTTGCATTTGTTGTTGCGCCGTGGTAGAGTCGCTTCTTTTATAGTTGCTGTTGGTGTTGTGCCGTGGTAGAGTCGTTGCTGTTATATTTGCTGTTGCTGTTGTGCCCTGATAGATTCGTTGCTGTCATAGTTGCATTTGTTGTTGTGCCGTGGTAGAGTCGCTTCTTTTATAGTTGCTGTTGGTGTTGTGCCGTGGTAGAGTCGTTGCTGTTATATTTGCTGTTGCTGTTGTGCCCTGATAGATTCGTTGCTGTCATAGTTGCATTTGTTGTTGCGCCGTGGTAGAGTCGCTTCTTTTATAGTTGCTGTTGGTGTTGTGCCGTGGTAGAGTCGTTGCTGTTATATTTGCTGTTGCTGTTGTGCCCTGATAGATTCGTTGCTGTCATAGTTGCATTTGTTGTTGTGCCGTGGTAGAGTCGCTTCTTTTATAGTTGCTGTTGGTGTTGTGCCGTGGTAGAGTCGTTGCTGTTATATTTGCTGTTGCTGTTGTGCCCTGATAGATTCGTTGCTGTCATAGTTGCATTTGTTGTTGTGCCGTGGTAGAGTCGCTTCTTTTATAGTTGCTGTTGGTGTTGTGCCGTGGTAGAGTCGTTGCTCTCATAGTTACTGTTGTAGTTGTGCCGTGGTAGAGTCGTTGCTGTTATAGTTGCATTTGTAGTTGTGCCGTGGTAGAGTCGTTGCTGTTATAGTTGCATTTGTAGTTGTGCCGTGGTAGAGTCGTTACTGTTATAGTTGCCGTTGTTTTTGTGCCCTGGTAGAATCGTTGCTGTTATAGTTGCTGTTGTGGCTGTGCCGTGGTAGAGTCGTTGCTGTTATCGTTTTTGTACTGCCGAGGTTGCGTCGTTACTGTTGTAGTTGTGCCATGGTAGAGTCGTTCTGTTTTTAATGTTGCTATGCTGTGGTAGGGTCTTTGTCGTCGTTGTACCGTAGTAGAGTCGTTGCTGTTGTTATTGTTGTGCCGTGGTAGAGTTTTTGCTGTTGTTGTGCCGTGGTAGAGTGGTTGTTGTTATGGTTGTTGTTGTTGTTTTTGTTTTCCCCGTGTGATGTAGTTAGGATGGCGATGTCGTTAGTCGTTCGAGTGGGGTAGGTTATTTTAGTGAACGGTCGATCGCGACACGACCGTTCAGTCCCGTATCTACTGTGTGACTGTCGCTTACTGTCGGGACCCGCTATTCAAGTGTAGTACGCAGACGGAGTCATAGACAACCGGCTCCCAAACGACGGGGACAAAAATGGCGCTTGACTTTAGAAAACTGTTTCTTTTAAATCTTATTTTCGCCATAGCGAGCACGACACATGAGTAATCGGAACACAACTTTGTGGTGGTGTGCATGAGGATGTGCTCTTACTCTGGTGCAACCATGACGACTAGAGATCTGATCTCAGTGTAATTAATTCCCCTTGAACGGAGTTAGTAACCATAAAAATAAGGCATACTTGGACGGCGGTCACCAAACTAAATCTTATCTAAAAATAATAACAACTTGCAATGAGTATTCGAGACTTATATAGTCACAACACTGGCGACGAGGATTCTAAACATACATTTTATAACACTGACGTTGAGTATTCATTCGAACATCAACCAAACCATGTGGTGTACAGCGCTGTGAGCAAAGATTCGAAACGTATATATCATAACACTGACGTTGAGCATTTCTTCGAACATCAACCAAACCTGTGTTTTACAACGCTGTGAGCAAAGATTCGAAACGTATATATCATAACACTGACCCTGTCCGAGGCCACTGCATGGGGACCCACTGCTAAAAAGACCCCGGAAGATTATAGAGAACTCTTCAGGGGAAAGTACAAGGAGTACACGGAGGGCAGTACCATTCGACTTGTCCCCGGTACTCTGAAGAACCTGAAGAGGAAAATTGTCTCCCTGGTGACAACGGATGCTAAACTGAAGGGAGTCACTAGGGACAAAATGTTACGGATGCTGGTAGATCTTAAAATAATAGCGACCTACATCAGAGAGAAGTCATATGCGATGTGGGGCATCCTGCTCCCAACCCAGCAGGAGGCGGAAAAGGTCGCAAAATGAGACGTTTGCTGAAAGGACCTGCAACTCAAGCCGGAATACCTGGAAAGGAGGAGGACGATGTTACTATTCTCGGCGTCCCGTGCTGTGTCAGCGCTGATCACTTAGGCGCAATAGTGTCACAGTATGGAGATGTCCCAGAGGTTATTCTGGTCCGTGGGCCCCGCAACATCCTAACGGGGGGATTCAAATCTCGCATGAGGTGGAAGCGCGCAGGATTTCAGAAGATTCCCGCTCAACTCAAGTGTGAGAACTGGACGATGTCCATCATAGTAGAGGGACGGAGGCAACATTGTTGTCATTGCCAGACGCCGGGGCATATGTCAAAGGGCTGCCCCAAGAGGAACACCTCGAAGACCCCGTCGACCGTGCCAGCAAAAGCTCCAGCCGCAGCAGCAGCAGTAGTGGCAGAGAAGTCCAAGGAAGGAGCACCATCAGCATGGAGCACTGTGGCATCCAAGAGGGGAAGGAAGAAGCTCCCTAACCCCAACCTGCCAGTGGCAGCTCCAGCCAAAGTTCCCTCACCGTCGGTGAAAAGGAAGCTTCCGGACCACTCATCAGAGTTGGAGGAGGAGTCGACGGCTAACGGGGAGACGATGACGGTGGAAGACCCGGTAAAGCCTAAGGAAAAAGACTCTATGACCAAAAAGATCAAGGAAGCCGCAGACTGCTAAACTGCTGCGACCATCCAAACTCCAACACTCCCGGTTGTACAAGACACCCTTCCCTCACCGAAATAACCAGACCTAAACGGGAGGCAAAGGAAATACCTGAAACAGATGGAGGCCTTAACCCATGTGGAAGGGAAGCGGGTGGAGAACCCCCAGAATTTCCGGGATGCTCCGATGATAACCACCTTCCTGAGACAAGACAAGGTCGGCAGGACAAAGGCTCTCTGGAGGACGGTGGAGGAAGGAAAGACAGCATTCACGGGCTTTAAGCATATAGACGAGGATCACGCTTCCCTAAAAAATATCTTTTAAATGTCCTGGGAGGGTCCTCGTTTACGTTCACCTCCTCTTTTTTTCGGACACTCAAACTAACCTTCTCCTTGGACGTGAGAGGTTTGGCACGAGACGGACGGCTCTCGTCCGAACTGCTGACCGGCAGTCTCGGTCAGGCTTTCGGCGTCCTCACTCCCGATGACTTTAGCCTCGTCTGTGACAGTAGCTTATGGGGATCACGAATTTGAACTTGGCCTATTGGAATGTGAATGGCATGAGATCCCGAGGTAAAGCTGCTCGTGCTAAGGGATCTCGTGACCCGTGAGGTAGATGTAGCTGCGATTGAAGAGACCCACTGCAGTTCGTACGAGGTCTGTTATGTGCTGACTTACGACTGTGACGTCTACTCAGCATATGGCAATGTTTGTAGTTGTGGCATCTCTTTGTTAGTAAGACGCACCCTGTCTGCGACGGTGAGCGTTGTTCATGCGGATGTCGTAGGGCGGCTGGTCGTG
This sequence comes from Sepiola atlantica, assembly GCA_963556195.1. Lineage (NCBI taxonomy): Eukaryota > Metazoa > Mollusca > Cephalopoda > Sepiida > Sepiolidae > Sepiola > Sepiola atlantica. Next base: position 4,300,558 of record OY744525.1, on the reverse strand, counting down.
GTCGATGTTGCCGTTGATAGCAGCAAGTTTCGGATCGTTGCGGTTTATGCGCCCAACATTGCTGACGAGAGGGTTTCCTTTTTTCGACGATTGCAGGCGTTCCTCAGGAGTCCGGAGCGAGTATCTTTAATTGGGGACTGGAATGCCATCCTAGACCCCAAGATAGATAAAATCGGTGGGAATAGAGGGTTTTCGTGGTGTGAGAGCAGTCTGTCTGATCTGATGGCCTCATGCGATCTTGTCGACAGATTTCGCGTTGATCACCCAGGGCGGGAGATGTGGACGTGGTATACTAGCGCGGCTTTCTGTCGGAGTACTTACTTGAACAGAATCTTAGTTAGAAGAGGCGACGTAGATTTCATATCTTGTCCCACGTTCACTTGGTTAGGAAATTCGGACTATAAATTGGTTATGGCCCGTTTGAACTTAAGCGCTAGGCCTAGGTTGGCTGGGTACTGGAAGTTGAATTCCTCCTTACTGGAGATACGCGACTTCCGGGAACAGTTAACGTTACTACTCAAGCGGGGATTAGTGGGGGTGGTTATCGGGAGTAGGTACTGGGTTAAAACTAAGGCTCGTGTTAGAAGCTTTTGTGTCCGCTACAGCCAACGCCTCGATCAACATAGGTCTAGGACGCAAAAGCGTGTAGAAGATAAGATGACTCGGGTGGTGGCGGGGGACCCCCTAGAGATAGCGTTAATTAAGGGGGACCTACATCGCTTGGCCAGCGAGCGATATGAAGGTCAAGTAGTTAGAGCACGGTTAAAGAAAGTCTCTAACGAAGCCTTGAACCTTGACGCTATTGAGCGTAAGGCTGCTTTGCGTTGTGAGTCAGATGGGTACATTCGGAAGGTTAAAAACCTGTAAGGACATACCCTGCTATCGTCTCGTGAGATTTGCGAGGGGTTCCGCGAACAACTGGAGAAACGCTTCACCCAACTACCCAGACTCCGTGGCCAGGAGTTTGACAGCTATTTGACTGACTCGTCCCGCCTCGAGGGGGCTCGAGCAGCAAGCTGTGATGACATGGTTACAGAGGGTGAGATTTTTACTGCGTTGAAGCAGGTCGGCTTGAACAAATCTCCGTGACTCGATGGTCTGCCGTACGAAATGTATTTGCGGCTATCGCCCATGTTTGTCCCAATTCTGAAGGATTTATTTAATCACTGGTTTATTTAGCAGTCAATTCCTGGACAGGTAACCAAATGAGTGGTCACATTACTAAAGAAAGGGGTACCAACCTGGCGGGGGAAATTAAAGATTTTGGCCGGCATTCTTGCGAACCGCCTGCATGTTGTTATCGGTGATTTGATCAAGCCTGAGCAGAACTTTTCTGTGAAGGGGAGGTCGATTTAGAACAACTTGCATTTGATTCACACGATCATAGAGAGGACAGAAGACGACGTTGAAGCCGCGCTGATCGATTTAGATCAGTCTAAGGCTTTCGATAGAGTCGACCATGTTTTCTTTAGAGCTGTTTTAGTGGCTGCCGGTTTTGGTCCGGACTTCCGCAAGTGGATCTCTAGTCTGTATGACTCGCCGACGGCAATGGTGCAAGTCAACAACAAGCGGTCAGAATCGTTCGTGGTTTCTCGTTTCGGTACGTCAGGGGTGCCCACTGTCGTCCCTACTTTACATCCTGGCGTTGGAACCCTTGCTTCGCTTATTAAAGGACTGGACGGCATCACAAGTCCTGCGCGGGATCGCTATCTCTCCTCGCAATGTGCGAGTCAGGATTTCCGCGTTTGCCGATGATGTCACCGTTTTCGGGTCGAGCCGTACTGACATTCAAACAATAAGTAAGGCGCTCGCTCGGTACGAAGAAGTTACAGGGGCCATAGTCAACCGCAGTAAGTCCAACGGTCTGCGGTTGGGTGCCTGGGGCGGGGAGAATGCCCTTCCAGGTGACTTCAGCTAGTCGGATGGCCAGGTCGAATCCTCGGCGTGTGGTTCGGACCGGGTCTCCAGCTGAAAAAAAAACTGGTCGGAAGTACAGACAAAGGTCGAATCGTCAGTTCCGGCTTGGATTCGAAGCAAGCTTTCTTTAAAAGGCAGAGCGGAGACGTGCGCCACTTACGTCTTTCCTCTCATCCTTTACCGGCTGTCTGTACTACGTCTGCCTGCGGCCCGCCATCACGCTTTCACGCGCTTGCTCTTCTCGCTTCTTTTGAAGGGCCGGAAAGCGTACGTCTGCAGACATGTCTGTACTCAAGTTCCGAGTGTAGGAGGCTTGGGGATGCCTGACTTTGAAAGTCACCGACATGCCGAGAGACTGCCTTTCCTGAGTGGGACTTGGATGGAAGACACTCCGTGGGTCCCTGCGGTCGGGAGCGCCTTTCCCAACCTCATACCCGACCTCTGTTGGTGTATTCCTGTTAAGACTGTGTCTCGTTTCTATTTTTGTATTCTTGTTAAGACTGTGTTTCTATTCTGTTTGTATATTCCTGTAACGACTGCGTCTCTTTTTTTCGATTTGTCTAGACTTATTAAAACTGTGTCTCTTTTCTGTTTATGTATTTCTGTTAAGACTGTGTTTCTATTCTGTTTGTGTATTCCTGTTAAGAATGTGTCTCTTTTCTGTTGGTGTATACCTGTTTAGGCTGGGTCTTTTTTCTGTTGGTGTATACGGTTTAGACTGTGTTTCAATTTTTGTTTTGTGAGTGTACTCATTTTAAGACCGTGTCTCTTTACTGTTTTTGTATTAATGTTAAGACTGTGTCTTTATTCCGTTGGTGTATTCCTATTAAGACTGTGTCTCTTTTCACTTTGTGTATTCTAGTTAAGCCTGCGTCTCTTTTCTGTTTGTGTATTTCTCTGCTGACTGTGTGTATTTTCTGTTGGTGTATTCCTGTTAAGAGTGTGTCTTCATTCTGTTAGTGCATTCCTGTTAAGACTGTGTCTCTTTTCGTTTTGTGTATTCCTGTTAAGACAAGGTTTCTTTTCTGTTGGTGTATTCCTGTTCAGACTGTCTCTTTTCTGTTAGTGTATTCTGGTTATAATTGTGTCTCTTTTTTGCTTGTGTATTCCTGTTAAGACTGTGTCTTTATTCTGTTTGTAGATTCCTGTTGCAGATATGTCTCTTTTCTTGTTGGTGTATTCCTGTTAAGACTGTGTCTCTTTTCTGTTTGTGTATTCCTGTTAAGACTGTGTCTCTTTTCTTGTTGGTGTATTCCTGTCCAGACTGTTTCTCTTTTCTGTCTGTGTATTCCTCTACAGACTGTGTGCCTTTTCTGTTTGTTTATTCCTGTTAAGACTGTGTCTCTTTTCTGTTGGTGTATTCCTGTTAAGACCGTGTCTCTTTTCTGTTAGTGTATTCTTGTAAAGTCTGTGTCTCTATTCCTGCTGGTGTATTCCTTTTTCGACTGTGTCTGTTTTCTGTTTGTGTATTCGTGTTAAGACTGTGTCTCTTTTCTGTTTGTGTATTCCTGTTAAGACTGTGTCTCTTGGCTGTTGATGTATTCCTGTAAAGACTGCGTCTCTTTTCTCATTCTGTATTTCTGTTAAGACTGTGTCTCTTTTCTGTTTGTGTATTCCTGTTAAGGCTGTGTCTCTCTTCTCTTTGTGTAGTCCTGTTAAGACTGTGTCTCTTTTCTGTTGGTGTATTTTCTTTAAGACTGTTTCTCTTTTCTGTTAATGTATGGCTGTTTAGACTTTGTTTTTTTTCTGTTCGTGTATTCTTGTTAAGACTGTTTTTTTTCTGTTGGTGTATTCCTATAAAGACTGTGCCTTTTTTTTGGTGTATTCATTTTAAGACTGTGTCTATTTTCTGTTAGTGTTATCCTGTTAAAACTGTGTGTCTTTTCTTTTGGTTTATTCCTGTAAAGCTGTGTCTCTACTTTTGGTTTATTCCTGTTTAGACTGTGTTTCTTTTCTGTTGGTGTATTCTTGTTAAGACTGTGTTTTTTTTTACTGTTGGTGTATTCTTGTTAAGACTGTGTCGCTTTTCTGTTAGTGTATTCCTTTTTCAGACTGGGTCTCTTTTTTGTTAGTATAACTCTGTTAAAACTGTGTCTCTTTTCCGTTTTAGTATTCCATTTTAAGACTGAGTCTCTGTTTTGTTGGTGTATTCCTGTTAAGACTGGGTCTCTTTTCTTTTGGTTTATTCCTGTTAAGACTGGGTCTCTTTACTATTGGTGTATTCATGTTAACACTGTGTCTCTATTCTGTTAATGTATTCCTGTTAAGACTGTGTCCTTTTTCTGGTTGTGTATTCAATCTGGCCTTGCGATTTTAACACATTTACCTTCATATCCCGATGCACCGTGGGAGGGGAAGGACTTCCTTTTTGTTTCCTTCTAATCACGTAAAAAAAAGATTTTCTTATTTTCATTTTTATAAAAGATATAAGACTTCTAAATTGCTATATTTGAGTGTTTAATTCTGATCAACTGTCTCGAAATAACAAAAACTAGACTTTTATAAGAAATCCGTTTGTGAGGAAAGAATATCTGTTTATCTTTTGAAAAAATAAATACTCGTTATGTATTGTTAATTTGTCTTCGTTGTTAATACAATATAGGATTATAATTTGTAATACGATGTGTTATTCATTTATATGGAGTACGGGTTGTTTCTCCTTTCATCGGATTTTCAACGTTTTCACATATTTACATTTGTGGCTGAATTACGTATATGTAATGTTCAATGTCCTTGTACCACAATTATAACACCCCCTATTTTTCCTGTCTACTTCCAGAATGCATCAGCATCTGTTTCCTGTCTCTCTCGGAATAAAGCCTGGCTTCGGCCAGTATGTCTCCTCTCACTCCTACACTTGCGTTCTCTTAACTTCTTAAATACATCATAAAGTTTAAAGTAGTATTACGTTCAAAATATTAATTTTTTTGTTATATTTCCTTCTTTGGGCTTTGCTGCTAAATGTTCAAATATTATGTACTTTCATCTTTCACGCTTAAGTTTAAAATATTGCTGTCTTTTACGTGTCACGTTTAACCAATAAATATTACGTCTTCGTCAGTTATGCTTAATTTTTAAATATTATTTTCTATCATCTATCTAGTTTCAGTTTGAAATATTACGTTCCTTGATCTGACACGCATCACCTTCTTTGATGTTCACGACTAAGTATAAAATATTACGTTCCTTGCTCTGTCAAGTTTCAAATATCACAACCTCTGACCTCTAAGTTTTAAATTTTAATGGTGCTGTTTTAAGTGTCCGATCATTTATTGATGCTTTCAAGTATCATTGTAAACGCGCCTTTCAAATCGACTGTATTTTTAATATTAAAATCTGTTTTTTCTTTTTCAGGGATATGTTCCGGATTTGGATTTAATAGGCGGCAAAGTCGTGACGTTGAGCATGCCTGGTGACTGTATCACACATATGGATCCTGGTAAAGATTATATTATTTTCGGTAAATACACAAAAAACTTCTTTTTCATTCGAGATTAACATGTTATAGAATCGAATTGACATAATCACAAAAATGATTATGACGTCATGCATAGTGGTATTGCAAATGTTGGCATTGAACAGTCAAGACATAACTAGTCTAACAAAGCAGAGAAATACACTTTACTTTTAGTTACTGTAATCCGGTAATGAATTACAACCACTTCTCTTCCACAACGAACCATCTCAATCCTAAGTCGCTCTTCCCTTTCAGCTATCAAATTTCGAACTGAACTGTCTTCCACCATTCGTTTCTTTTTTAAACTAGTTGTTCTTCTCGTATGCAAATGAATGCCACCTATATCAAATCTGGTTACCAGGAATCGAGTTCCCAGCATGCGTAACGGTCCGCACACTTCAAAACTGGTAACCTTTTATTTTCTGTCCATTTTTTAAGTAGAAAATATTCAATTCCCTTTGTATTTTTAACCACAGTTACTCATGTAATAGAGCCGATTCGATTCTGTTTGCCAAACACACACCCAGTGATATAAGGGTAGCAACATCATTAAATCCCAACGAGCCAGGCGGAAAAGCACGACCACATTGGAACCTGCTTTATCTTAAATGCCCGTCTTACTACTACTTTATACCCACCAGGAAAATCGACGTGGAGGGAGCCCAATGGACGTCTTACTTTTTGATGGGGTCGGTCAAGTTAAAAGACAAGGAATATGACTTCACATTGCCTATCAGTTTATATCATGTTACCTTATCTAACTAGATGACTAGCAGATAAGTGCTCCCTATCGGTCGCATTTTCTGCTAGGCAACGGCGTCACCTGGTGTCCACTTGTTACATAAGAATCGAAAGTTTACACACGCGCCTCTGGTGTACAAAAGAATCGAAAGTTTACAGACGAGCCTCTGCTGTACAAAAGAATCGAAAGTTTACAGACGCGCCCGTTGTGTACAAAAGAATGGAAAGTAAACAATGACGGTGCTCCCGCTTCCCTCTCACAATGACGGCATTTCCGGTAATGCCTGGGAGGAATATATCATGACGAATGAAAACATACTACACAGAATAAATAGCTGGATAAAATCGAGTTAGTTTTTAATGAAAAAGTACAAGTTGATGCCTGGGAGCATGATATAATGACAACAAACGTTTACGTACGCGCCTCTGGTGTACAAAAGAATCGAAAGTTTACATGCACAATTAAATAAGCGTAAACCTAAATAAAAAGAAATAATGACGATGCCGCCCGCTTTCCTCTCAAAATGACATAATTTCTGGAAGAATTAGTCTTCAGTTTTCCAAATTAATACATTGAAATTTTCATGTAATTATCTCCCTTTAAACAGAAAGTTTAAATATGCTTTAAATAGGCGTTGTTTTTTAAAATAAAATTTCTTTAATTAATTATATTAATATTTTTTCATTAAACCCTAACCCTAACACTACTAATGAAAATATTATAAATACACATGCAAATTTGACAATACCCGTTATAACTGTATATTTCCGAATATTAATTTATTAGAACTTGAAAACAAATTAATTATGTACAATCGAAAAAAAACGCATGTCGTTTCGGCCATTTTCGTATAACTATATATACGGCTTGACAGAAATATATTTCAGTGAGATTACTTTTACGGGCATACTGAAGATATCAAAGTTGTTGTTCGAATCGCAGTCTCGGCTTCAGATTGGTTAATTTATTCATTATTTAACCTAAAAAGATTTTCCCCGATGTATTTCTTACATTTACAAAAAATATCTGCTACGGACAGACATAAATCCTGAAATCGTGACAAAGAATGTGCTCCTTATATTATGAGGACATTTTAAGAAAAAATAAGAATATCTAACTTTTTATGAACACTAACGCAAGGGCAAAGGAATTGTGATACGTAGCTGAGAAAGAACTTCTATAAAAGTTTTAAATATTCGATATAGTAGTAACAAATACTTGACCATCTCTCTTCCTTTTCTCTTCCAAAGTACTATTGTAAATAAGTTATTAGACTGTTAGCAAAGTGTACATGAATTTTATTCACTGCTTCAACCTTTTTGCCATGTCTTAAAAGTTACTCTCAAGCGAGGGTTGCCAAGTTGAATGAGATTATTTTTTTTGTTGACATTTTTCTGTTACTCTGTTCATGATCGTCTTGAACGATTGGATTCTATTGAGGGTTACACATAGGTAAACTGGATAAAAAGGGATTAACACGTTCCCGTTAATCTTCAATGACTTTAAGTTTTACTTTTCTTATCCAGATGGATTCTGTTGATATTTAGCTGCCACTATTTATATCATGTGGAGATGGCTATTAGAGCATCTATTTAATAATCTAGATGGTATAAACCTAAAGAGATTTACTTAATGCTAATATGTCATTAGTGTATATGCTATTGCAGATATCCGGGTACTTTGACTGGTTATTCACATATACGGTGAATAAACTACAAATCTTGTGGGAGTTCTTTGTTCTTGATCCTTCATCTGCTTTGGCATTTCTATAACAATTGGTGTGTGATTAGTGATTGATCATACAAATACTGCGCCTGCGACTTTCTTTGCAGAAATCCCGTCCTCAGTCTATTAAGTTATCTCTAGTACCTCAGTGCAACAGGATCAAATAAGTAAAGCAGTGCAGTTACAAGCAGAGATTGCACAAATTAGGATTGACCAATTTGCTGGGGAATGAGAGGTGATATAATTGAGACTTTCAACATTTCTAACTATGGTGGGCATTTTTTTAGTATTTCTCCTAGATATGGAAGGCAGTTTTCAAAAACTAGATCTGTTAACCGGTTAGGTTTTTTGGCTCACAGAGTAATATGTGTTTTGGAATAAGTTGCTACATCGGATTAAGAACAGAAATAGCGTGGATCACTTTTAGATTAGGCTGGATAAATTTAGAGTAAGTGGTAGGAGGGAGAAATTAGGGGGAACTTTTGCAGGTTCTAAAATATTTAACGGAATTTTATCTGAATATCAAAACTGTACTAAGAGTTTAATTAAAGGGAAGATGCCAAAAAAGCATAATAAACAAATAAAGTGTATTTAAACAAGCTTAGTCTGATAGAAAGGGTTCCACGTGTTAAGACACACAATAATATCACCTGTTCGCTGTAAAGCATGCAATCAACATATTAACATGAGACACACCCTATATCATCCGTTCGCTGTAAAGCATGTAATACACAAGAAAACATTGGACACAGACTAATATCATCCGTTAGCTGTAACGCTTGCAATTACGATATTAGCATTGGACACCGACTAATATCATCCGTTAGTTGTAAAGCATGCAATCAACATATTAGCATTGGACACCGACTACTATCATTCGTTTCCTGTGAAGCATGCAATCAACGTATTGACATTGGACACAGACTAATATCATCCGTTCGCTGTAAAGCATGCATTTAACAGATTAGCATTGAACACAGACTAATATCATCCAATCGTTGTAAAGCATGCAATCAACATAGTAGCATTTAACACAGACTAATATCATCTGTTCGCTGTAAAGCATGCAATCAACAGATGAACATTGGACACAGACTAATATCATCAGTTCGCTATAAAGCATGCAATCAACATATTAGCATTTGACACATACTAATATCATTCATTCGCTGTGACACAAGCAATCAACATATTAACATTTGACACAGAGTAATATAATCCGTTCGCTGGAAAACATGCAATCAATCCGTTTGCTAAAAAGATTTCAATCAACAGATAAGCATTGGACGCAGACTAATCCCATCCATTCGCTGTAAAGCATGAAATCAACATATTAACATAGGACACACACTAATATCATCCGTTCGCTTTAAAGCATGCAATAAACATATTAACATTGGACACAGACTAATATCATCCGTTCGCTGTAAAGCATGCAATCAACAGATTAGCATTGGACACATACTGATATCATCCGTTTGCTGTAATGCATGCAATCAACAGATTTGTATTGGACACAGACTGATATCATCCGTTTGCTGAAAAGCATGCAATGAACATATTAGCATTGGACACACACTAATATCATCCGTTAGTTCTAAAGCATCCAATAAACATATTAGAATTCGACACACACTAATGTTATCCGTTCGTTTTAAAGCGTGAAATCGACCTTTTAACATTGGACACAGACTAATATAATCCGTCTGTTGTAAAGGATGCAATAAACATATTAACATTGGACACAGACAAATATTATCCGTTTGCTGTAATGCATGCAATCAACAGATTTGTATTGGACACAGACTGATATCATCCGTTCGCTGTAACGCATTCAATTCACAGATTCACATTAGACACAGATTGATATAATCAGGTCGCTGTAAAGCATGCAATTAACATATTAGCATTTGACACATACTAATATCATCCATTCGCTGTGACACAAGCAATCAACATATTAACATTGGACACAGAGTAATATAATCCGTTCGCTGTAAAACATGCAATCAATCCGTTTGCTAAAAAGATTGCAATCAACAGATAAGCATTGGACGCAGACTAATACCATCCATTCGCTGTAAAGCATGCAATCAACATATTAGCATTGGACACAGACTAATATCATCCGTTCGCTTTAAAGCATGCAATCAACATATTAACATAGGACACACACTAATATCATCCGTTCGCTTTAAAGCATGCAATCAACATATTAACATTGGACACAGACTAATATCATCCGTTCGCTGTAAAGCATGCAATCAACAGATTAGCATTGGACACATACTGATATCATCCGTTTGCTGTAATGCATGCAATCAAAAGATTAGCATTGGACACGGACTAATATCATCCGTTCGCTATAAAGCATTCCATCAACAGATGAACATTAGCCACAGACTGATATCATCCGTTTGCTGAAAAGCATGCAATCAACATATTAGCATTGGACACAAACTGATATCATCCGTTCGCTGTAACGCATGCAATACACCGATTTGCATTAAACACAGACTGATATACTCCGTTCGCTGATTAATATCATTTATTCGCTGTAAAGCATTCAATTCACAGATTCACATTAGACACAGATTGATATAATCAGTGAGCTGTAAAGCATGCAATCAAAATATTAACACAGGACACATACTAATATCATCCGGTCTCTGTAACGCAACAATCAACATATTAGCATTGGACACAGAGTAATATAATCCGTTCATTGTAAAGCATGCAATCAATTGATTAACATTAGATACAGACGAATATCATCCGTTTCCTATATAGCATGCAATCAACAGATTAGCATTGGACACAGACTGATATCACCCATTCGTTGTAAAGCATGCAATCAACAGATATACATTGGACATAGCCTAATATCATCCGTTTGCTGTACTGCATGCAATCAACAGATTAGCATTTGACACAGACTGATATCATCCGTTCGCTGTAAAGCATGCAATCAACAGATAAACATTGCACACAGACTAATATCGCACCTTTTTCTTCACCATTTCATGGTAAGAGAATATCGTCCGCTATCCATCTTTCCACCTCCATTCTCAATCTTTGAGTTATTCTCACACTCCAGAGAATTCTTGTAATATTTTACTTGGTTCTGCAACATCTGAAGCTCTCCCATCCATTTCCATTTAACTCTCCATTTCTTTCCATCAAAATCTGTTTTAAATCCTTCTCTTCGATTTTGCAAATGTATGGCTGATGGGCAGCTACGACACAGTATACGTCTCCAAATTTCACCTCAGTTTTGTTTATAGTCACAACATTGCATTGACTACATCCATCCCAATTATGACATCGATCCCGTCAATTATGTTATCTATTACAATCACTTACACCTTCACTCATACTCCGCATACTTTTATCTCCATGCCCATTCCATCAACCGCTTTCACAGTGATACTCCTACCACACCCACTCACAAGTTTGGAGTTGAGTAAAGTGGTGGTGCATCCAGTATCGACGAGCGCCGTCATTACAGTCTCATTTATTGCTACTTCTATCATTGCGGCTTAATTCTGTTGCCGGAGTCGCTACTAGCGCAGAAGCTCTCCCTGCTCGTTTCCCTGAGCCTGAAAACAACATCTCGCAATGTGCCCAAATTTTTCACACCCATAGGTGGCTGTAGATAAAATCGAGAAATAGTATCGGAACAATTAAACAGAGGTGTCGCCAAGATCAAGTCCAAATGAATTTTAATATCTCTCCCAACTTTACGATCCTATGTTCAGAACGGTCTCCACGTCTCTAACCGAATCTCCATTTTCCTTCTCTTATTAAAACGAAATGCGACGCATTCAAACCAACTTAATTTGCATAAATCTCTCTCTCGACGCCGCTGCCCTGATCTTCAAATAAAAACCTTATTTGACTTTCTATCGCCTTTCTCCCCCCACTCCTCTTTCTTTTTTGTCGTCAGCAAGCGTTTTCGGGTTCGCCCCCCCCCCACACACAGCATACCAGACGCTACCTCTTTGAACGGCACCGACAAGTGTCTGCATTTTCGTCAGTCGGCCGCTCTCCGTTACACCCCCTTGATCTCATGATCACACATGTGACAACCCGGTGCAGGTCTTTTTTGTCTGCTGCTTCTCCGCGGTAATACGGCTGCGACTTTTTCCTCAGATAACTCGTCCGCAGGGGGAGCATCCGATGCATTTGTACAAGGTCTTGGATTGTCTGGCCTTCTCCGCGGTGATGCGAGCACAACTTCCTCCTCCGATGACTCGTCTGCAGAAGAATCAATCGATACATTTGTGCTAAGCATGGGGCTGTTTACGCCTCACATAGTGATCACTCGCGCACTCTGAGTGGACGAATCATTGTCACTTCCACTTTCCGATGTAGTTGAGCCTATGACGAATCGTAGGTCCCTTACGTGCCGAGGCATCCCATCAATGAGGACCTTCATTGGGATAATCACACCTGTAACGCGTCCAACTGCATAAGGGGATGTACACTGTCTATTCGGACTTCTCGTCCAAACACGATCTCCCACCTTGTAACACAGGTGTTGCTGTTCGGGCTCATCGGGGGACACCATATCGATGCCCTTCAGTCTGACCGTGTAACAATGGATCATGTTGGAAGGAGCTGTCAGGGGTGACACATCGTCCTTCGGGGTGGCATTGTACCAATAAACTGCCTCCATCACTGAACACAGTTTTATGCGGCAATCCGCTTCACACTTCGATGGCACCACTGTGATACCATTACCTGATGGTCTATGTGCACAGCGAAATCGCAGTCGAACTCCCCACTCATTTATAAAGTCTCTAAAACTCTTACTGCCGAATGTTAGGTCATTGTCCAGGAGTATCTCAGTTCGTGGCCCGCGCTCGAAAAATACATTTTCTAATTGGTCGATGATGCTTGCTGCGTCTTGCCGTCAGAGACAACGTCAAATAGAAAACCGTGTAGGCCCACAGTCAATGATCGACAAATAGTGCTTTCCCTGATAATGCGTTTAATTTATCCTCACTCGATACCAAGTATCACTGACATCCAACTTCCCCTTCGGCTAGCACACGGACGACGGATCGATTGACTGACACTCTTTGCACTCTCTCACTACTGTACTGACGGATGCCTTAGAAATCGTGGGGTTTACCCTGCTAACCAAGTACCACGTCCTTTTTATGCCAGGGTGATCACTTTTGCGATGGATAGCCCTGATTTGGTCGGATTCTGGACTGGGTGTTGATACAGCACACACATGCCCCTGGGGTTCAGCTGTTTTTCTAATTAAGTTAAACCATCGTTGCGGTACGCGTGTCAGATTGTCCGCTCGGTTATATTCTGACTTTACTAAGGTAATGTCCTCTGACAACCTGTACTCTTCTATCAAGCGTAAGAGCGCACCCAGCCGTCGTCTTATCAGCATTTCGCTTGCTGCTTTAGTATGCACTCTGAACTTTCCTGTAAGAGTATCCATTATCCATTGTGCACACAGGCATAGTCAGTAAAAAGATGCAATATGGATGCTTCCCACATCAACGCCATATTAATGCCTTTTAGTATAGCATCAAGTTCTGCCAGATTTATATGCTGAGTATCTTTTGCTTTGCGTATCCAACTTGCATCTTCTATCACAGCTCTATCCTGCTCCAGCAAAACTCCGATCACCAAAGAGCTTGCATCAACCCAGACCGACCTCACGACCGTCAACACACCACTTGCCTCGTATGGGTCTTCTTCGTGCACTCTCGCAACACTTACTGTCATCATCGTGGTCAACGGAATATCGTCCACCTCATCGTCCCAGCTCTCGGTAACTGCCACTGCTCTCCTTTTGATAAATGCGGCTGCCACTTTGATCCATCTGCCCACTGGGAAGTGTCCAACTAGTTTTCTACACAAAGAAAACAATGCACGTCTGGTGATGCTGCGTGGCATACTCGGGATCTCGTTACCTCGTTCCCATTTCAGCATATTGCATTCCTGCCAAACTTTAAAGCCGAGTACTCGCGCACCATCCTGCAGCCGTCTAGGTTCCTTACTCAACAATCCAAAGTCGGCTAGATGTTGCCTCACTTTAGCTGCAGACACTATGTTTTCATTTATGAAAACATCATCGATATATGCTGATGTTGCCCGTTGAATAGAGTCGTCCTTCAACAATGCAGCGTCTACAATAGCTCGCATAATGGCTGGTACAACATTGAGCCCAAAACCCATGCGCGTCAAGCAGTACCTCTTCCCCTCCAATATAACAGTCTGGTATGGCAATAGGGATTGATGCGCATGCACCTGTAGGTAAGCCCTCCGCAGATCGATCACTGATACATTAGAGCCTTTCATTCGCCACTCTCTCAGCTTGTGTGCACATATGTCTAAATGTGCTGTGTAGGCATCGACGTGCTCATTCGTGAAAATTCAGAACTTGCCGCACCTTAGATCTGTTCTACTGGAAGATTGTCATTAGCGAGATTAGGCCCTTTGGAGGTCCTAGTTTGTCTTCAGGATAGGGAAGTAGTCATCCATTGTTGAAGCTCACGTCTATAGTCCTGGCGGATTTGAGCGGGTACTGAGTATTCAGGCAGCCTGTTGTTGAGTTTACTAGGTGGTTGGTCACCTGACCACTTCCACGATACCGTCCACACTTTGGCTTGTTCGTCAAACACGGCGCTAAAATCGGGTTCCTCTATCGTGATCGCAGCGCAAGCATGTGGACCCGTTTAGTAAAAGATGGCTTCGCCAGATTGGTCAATGCGTATTCCACCCAGCATCTTGATAACATCCATCCCTAGTAACATGTCGAAACCTAACAGCTGACTGTGTACGACCAAGACATCGACCTTTACAGGGCTCATATCGATTATTGCCAACAAAATGGTTCCAACGCCATGACTATGGATAGTTGTACCGTCATCGGTCATAATGTTCGATCTCCGACAATTCTGAGGACTACATATTGAACCAGTTTCTATAGATCGGGTACATTCAGAGTCCACCAGTGCTCTGCGTTTCTTTCCATCGATCCACACGTCAACGGTAGAGAGCACCTCTCTTAAATTGACTGAGGAGAGACCGGCACTGATATCCGCCTTCTTTTTCGTTTCCCGGACACTCAGATGCAATGTGGCCTATCTTCTGGCATCTGTAACATTGTATCTTTCCTCGTGATTTATATTTGGGGCCAGTATGCCATTCGCCATACTGATACTGGCAGTTTCTTGCGATGTGGTTTGGTCCAGAGCATTTATAGCACATCATGCTATCACTAGCCGGCACAGTGCGTGATTTTTAATTAGTTTTAAACTGAACCGGTCGTATAGCTGCCGCAACTAATTCCTTGTCGTTCGCCAAAATAGCCCGTGCTCTCATTACAATCTGCCCTAGACTTATATCATCCATTCTCGACGACGCCCGGAGATGTCTTTTTACGTGGCTCGGCAGTCCTGCTACAAAGGCGCACCCCATCTATTTTTCTGGAAGTGTCTCCCCAACAAGGAGGGCAAGTCTTCCAAGCTCAGCCAAAAACACATCTACAGTCTCTCCAGGTAGTAGCCGTCGCGTCGTGAAATCCTCATACGCCACAAATGAATCGGTGGCAAATGCGGTTATCAGCGCCTGAATGACTTGATTCACATCTGCCCTCAGTTCCTTACCTAGCTGTCGATACACAGCAAGAGCGACCCATTTTAACCGCAAGGAAATAACTCGCGCTACTTCATGAAACACACATGATTCGCAAACAAGTTCCACTTGTTCGATCCATTCCACTATCGGAAGGTCAGTAATAGTTCCACTCAACTCTGGAATAAAACGAATGTCGAATTGCCTGTTGGTCATGTTAAGGCCGAGATAGCTTGTAGATAAAATAAAGAAATAGTATTGGAACAGTTAAACAGAGGTGTCGCCAAGATCAAGTCCAAATGAATGTTAATATCTCTCCCAACTGTAAAAAAACGTCGTTCAGTCCAACATTAAAAGATCCAGCACTATTCTCTTCTTTCGTTCGCTTTACGATCACAGGTTCAGAACGATCTACACGCCTGTCACCGAATCTTCATTTTCATTCTCTTATTTTAAAAAAATGCGACGCATGCAAACCAACTTAATTGGCATACATCTCTCTCTCTCTCTCTCTCTCTCTCTCTCGACGCCGCTGCCCGGATCTTCAAATAAAAACCTTATTTGACTTTCTGACGCCTTACTCCACCCACTCCTCTTTCTTTATTGTCGTCAGCGAGCGTTTTCGGGTTCGCCCCCCACACACAGCATACCAGACGCTACCTCTTTGAACGCCGCCGACAAGTGTCTGCATCTCCGTTACAGTGGATCCGTGCGATCTTTAATAAAATGCTGTCTTCGACATCTAAAGCAACGAATACTTGATGATTCTTTTTGAATCTCATTTTTCAGTGTAATGCTTTGTGCACTCGCTGTCAGCGTTCCAGTCTCTCGCCTTCTTTTGCTAACAAAAAGCCGTGCAGTCGGTATCAGTTTACTGACATCCATTTTTTCTATATGAGGTAGCTGTGACGAATGCCAGTTTGGTCGTATGATCTAGCATTCTCCCTAGATATCCTGTTAGTCAAGCCAATATTTTGATTGTATTGGCACAAACATCCACCGATTCTCCAGTCTACCTGAATCGTTTCAGTTTTTCATAGACTTCAAAAGGTCCTTCAGTGAACGTTGTTGTGACTAATCTCATCTCTATCAGTTCCGCATCCAATTGGTCTTCATTACTCATCTCAAGGTAAAGAACAAGTGCATCTCCGTGCAGAAAAAGTGAAATAAAACTTGCAAATTGAGACAATCGAAATAATAGTAAGCAAAAAAATTGGAAGAGGTCCATACTGTGTTTTCATTCTGTTGTCAGAGTAGCTACTTGCGCAGAAGCCCCCCCCTGCTCCTTTCCCTGAGCGTGAGAACAACATCTCACAATGTGCCCAAGTTTTCCACACTCATAAAACCTTACTCTGGCTCTAGGTTGCTCTGTGCAGTCTTGAATAGAATGTGGTCCTTGATGCTTGATGATTCTCGTTTAACCTCATTTTTAAGTGTAGTGCTTTGTACACTCGCGGCCACTATTCCAGTCTCTCGCCTTCTTTTGCTAACAAAAGCCATGCAATCGGTATCAGTTTACTCACATCTATTCTTTCTATGTGAGGTAGTTGTTGCAGTGCCAGTGATATTACATCTGGGAATCTTGTGACAAATGTCAGTTTGCCCGTATGATCCAGCCTTCTCCCTAGGTATCCTGCTAGTCCAGTTAATATTTTGATTGTATTGGCGCAAACATCCACCGATTCTCCAGTCCACCTGAATCGTTTCCGTTTTTCATAGACTTCAAAAGGTCCTTCAGTGAACGTTGTTGTCACTAATCTCATCTCTATCAGTTTCGCATCTAATTGGTCTTCATTACTCATCTCAAGGTAAAGAACAAGTGCATCTCCGTGCTGAAAAAGTGGAAGGAAACTTGCAAATTCTTGCACTTTCTTTACTGAAATCTTTCTATGATACGATTTTCTAATAGACTTTTTGCGCAGCGTGGTCGGAAGTTGACACCCCATTCATGCATAAATTGTTGACTACACAAGGCAGTGTCATTATCAGTTAGGACATGCGGGTGGGCACGTTTAAAAACACACTGATTCTAATTGCCGGATAACTGTTATGCTCTTGTAGCGATCGCAATATTAGAAAACCGCTGCGCCACAATAAATCAGTGTCAAAACATGGTAACACTTGTAGTTTCTGATGTCCATGCACAGCCGGTTTTATACTTCATGCACACTGAGCCCCACTCCTTTTCCATCGCACTGGAGCTGGGTCTATCATTTGACATTTTTCACAGCTAACTTCTCTTGCTGCCGCTTTAGACACGAACCGGTTGAGTCTATGCACAAATATAATGTTCGCTTGACTCCAGGATACCAAATTTGTTGATGAACTTTGTTCAGCTGCGTTGAGTTCAGCTTTCCTGTTGCAAGAGAACTCACTGGCTGTGTGGATTCACTCTGTCTGTCTGTCTGTTTGTCTGTTTGTCTGTCTGTCTCTCTCTCTCTTACACTCTCTTGCGTATACCCATACACCCATTTCATTTGCCATAGATTAATTATCAGGCAAAGACAGAACAAAGTCTCTGTTAACTTTCTAATCTGAACCTCTACCACACGGCCAACCTAACAGACATGGGAAATGGGGAACTTAAACTCTATTTATGTTTATATAAACGTAAATATTTTAGTAGGCTGTCAAGCACTTCTCTGTCGACTTGGTCTGCAGAGGTTGACTCTCTGTGAAGAGTACAACCTAAACATGTATGCACATATGTAACCAATAGTGTTGGTATAAATAAAAATGTATACTAAAGAACAGCTCTACTTGGTATTGAGCACTTTTTATAAATACTGGATTTCAAACGGATTTACTTCTACAGAAACTAATACAATACGTGTACTAATATATATGTATATATATATATATATATATATGTGTGTGTGTGTGAGAGAGAGAGTGCGAAAGGACAAACGGAAAACATATTTAAATACAGAAGAAAAACAAGAAACCAGAGATTTGACCAGTTTCGTTCGTATCAGAAAAAGTGAAGATTTGAATTTTTTATTTCGATAGCGGCACAGATATAAGGAACAAACGCACAGCGAGATGTGATTGGTCCATACAAGAAATGTTAAAATGTATAAGATATATTTTTGGCAGCTAGGCAATATTATTTTCTTATTCTTTTTTCCCCACCTATGAGCAAGTATTGGGATTTGTTTGGTCCTTTATATATATATATATATATATATATATATATATATATATATATATATATATATATATATATATATATATATATATAAGTAAGCAAACTTCATTTATGCACCAAAAGCCAATATTGGACTAATAATTTTTGGTTTACTTTAGGCGAAACGATTCGTAAAATGATTTTCACTGAATATATCTCTTTTGAAAATGTTATTGAAAATGTTTTATTAGTAAAATAAAAAAAATCTAGGCTTTTGGAATGTAAATGAAGTTTGCTTACTTATATATGCTCTGTTGTTACTGGTTGACATTCATCGAGATTAAGTTGGAAGATGTTGGTAAACATACAGTATTGAAAGTATATGTTACAGTATTGAAAGTGTATGTTCAATAAATACTTGACAGTTATATGTTTATTAAATAATATATGTTACAGTATTGAAAGTATATGTTAAATATGTATGTGACAGTTATATGTTAATTAAATAATATATGTTACAGTATTGAAAGTATAGGTTAAATATATATATGTGACAGTTATATGTTAATAAAATATATGTTACAGTATTGTAAGTATATGTTAAATATATATGTTACAGTTATATGTTACTTAAATAATATATGTTACAGTATTGAAAGTATATGTTAAATATGTATGTGACAGTTATATGGTAATTAAATAATATATGTTACAGTATTGAAAGTATATGTTAAATATGTATGTGACAGTTATATGGTAATTAAATAATATATGTTACAGTATATAAAGTATATGTTAAATATATACGTGACAATTATATGTTAATTAAATAATATATGTTACAGTATTGAAAGTATATGTTAAATATATATGTCACAGTTATATGTTTATTAAATAATATATGTTACAGTATATAAAGTATATGTTAAATATGTATGTGACAGTTATATGTTAATTAAATAATATATGTTACAGTATTGACAGTATATGTTAAATATGTATGTGGCACTTATATGTTAATTAAATAATATATGTTACAGTATTGAAAGTATATGTGACAGTTACATGTTTATTAAATAATATATGCTACAGTATTGAAAGTATATGTTAAATATATATGTGACAGTTATATGTTTATTAAATAATATATGCTACAGTATTGAAAGTATATGTTAAATATATATGTGACACTTATATGTTAATTAAATAATATATGTTACAGTATATAAAGTATATGTTAAATATGTATGTGACAGTTATATGTTTATTAAATAATATATGTTACAGTATTGAAAGTATATGTTAAATATATATGTGACAATTATATGTTAATTTAATAATATATGTTACAGTATTGAAAGTATATGTTAAATATATATGTGACACTTATATGTTAATTAAATAATATATGTTACAGTATATAAAGTATATGTTAAATATGTATGTGACAGTTATATGTTTATTAAATAATATATGTTACATTATTGAAAGTATATGTTCAATATATATGTGACAGTTATATGTTAATTAAATAATATATGTTACAGTATTGAAAGTATATGTTAAATATATGTGTTACAGTTATATGTTAATTAAATAATATGTTACAGTATTGAAAGTATATGTTAAATATATATGTGACAGTTATATGTTAATTAAATAATATATGTTACAGTATTGAAAGTATATGTAAAATATATATGTTACAGTTATATGTTAATTAAATAATATATGTTACAGTATTGAAAGTATATGTTAAATATATATGTGACACTTATATGTTAATTAAATAATATATGTTACTCTATTGTAAAGTATATGCTAAAACATCTATTTTAATGCATTAATATTATCTATTCTCTCCTTTCACTGCTTTATGATGAAGATGATCACTTTGTTTTGATGGATTTGTATTTATGAATGTCTCCACTCTAAATCTATTTTCTTCAGGATTACTTCGTAATAGTAAGATACAAATTAACGGGTGTGGTGAAAATAAGCTGTGGAGTGACCTGACACCAGACGAGATACATAATTTGGAAAACATATATAGTACACCCTGTTAAGCACCATGGTATCGCAAAAAAATTATAAAGACAACTGTTGTAAGTATTTGATATCTGGAATTGTTGATGTTCCACAACACTTCTAAACGTTTTCATATCATTCGGGGTTAAACCGTTTTCTTTTCAAAATCAGACAGTTGTTACAATGTGTTATTTCTTAAGAGTAATACTAAGTAAATAAGAAAGCAAAGACAGGAATTGAAAAGAATAGGAATTGTATTAAGAATACTTGATTACAATAAGTTGGTCGCCATTACCGGCTCTAAGCAGACGTGCTAAGCGGTTCGCTAAGCGGTTTTCTTTGGTAAGAGAAAAGGTGTCGACTTCATAGTGACCTGACGAATCCATCCTGTCACTATGGGTGAATCTGGATCAGTTCACAATTAGCCGCCCCCCCTCTTCAGATTTATTTCTTCCTCTTTCTTTCCTCTTTTACTCAATCGCTAGATGTTCTGTTGAATTTCTCTTTCTTTTCGTTGAACGTCTTACTTCAGTAGCAGGAGTAGTAGTAATGTTTTGTTGAATTTCTCTTTCTTTTCGTTGAACGTCTTACTTTCAGTAGCAGGAGTAGTAGTAATGTTTTGTTGAATTTCTCTTTCTTTTCGTTGAACGTCTTACTTTCAGCAGCAGGAGTAGTAGTAAGGTTTTGTTGAATTTCTCTTTCTTTTCGTTGAACGTCTTACTTCAGTAGCAGGAGTAGTAGTAATGGTTTGTTGAATTTCTCTTTCTTTTCGTTGAACGTCTTACTTTCAGTAGCAGGAGTAGTAGTAAGGTTTACAGGAATATGTACTGTAAAAACATCGTAAAGTACCTCCATAGTTTTCCTCATGTGAGGTTTGTTTTTCCACGTATCTGCGTCGAACCATGTATATCAGGCGTCCGATTCTCCTGGTGACAATACCGTCTTGCCAGAACATTTTAACCATTTCTGTAATTCTGAAAATGACTTTTCCACCAAAAAATAAAATATCTGGTCTTACCATCCATGTTTTCAAATGTTTTTACTTCACTGGCAACAATTTGTCTATAAGAGTTTTAATTTTTCTTGCGAACATCATATCCGCCGGTGACATATTTCTGTTCGGTGTGACTCTGATTCAGCTCCGTGTTGACATTACTGACATAGTTATCAAGAATCAATTACTTTCGAAGACAAGTTCTTATGGGTCACCTCATATTTTTATTGGTGGGGGCACTGATTCAGCTCCGTGTTTGCAAGAATAGTCAGTATTCAGAGGATATAGGATAATAGGAAAGATTGTCTTTATGAAAGTACATGTTGCCTGAGAGAGTTTGTGTTTCTCACATATGCGTGATATTCGATATTTTGCAAGCCTTCTACCCCAGTAGCTTCTTTCCACGTGCTGTCGACGTCTGGAACTATCTCCCTGCTCCCTTCTTCCACGACGTTACTGACATTCAGAGGTTTAAAACTAATGTAAAACGACATCTCGTTGCACAGCTCCCAAATTAGGATGACACCCAAAACCTACTCCCTAATTCTCAGTAGCCCATTACATCTACAGTGGCGACCTTCCTTGTTTGGGATTAAATCAGAAATTAGGTTCATGCACTGAAGACTGCGTAAGCATGAAACATCGATGTCTGTAGGTAATAAATATTAATATTTATTTATAAATATTATTGTATAGCCCTCTTTACTAAGGCTGGGCACTCTGAGTGAATTTCATAACAAGTAGTACTACTAACTTCATTGCGAGATCCAACACGATTTGTTGTTGTTGTCGACCACTCTACGCCGCTTGATGTGAATACTCGCCGACTTGGTATTTACATTAATTAAGTTAAATTCTTCCTAAAATTCTAAGCTAGGATTAATGTCTATCGTGCTTGTAAATGTCTTTTGCAAGGGTTGTTTTTTTCGCTAAGTTATTTCGCTGGTTCTCCGTGTGTTAAAATTCTTTACACAAATGGTTGTCAAAGTCACAAACTTAACGGGCGAAGGTGGTGGCTAGAATCTCGTCTGGTTTGGTTCTTTGGCGCCCGTCATTTCAGTCTCTCCCGGGCATCAGTTCAACTCTGGGTCGTGCGTGAAAAAAACATTCTTTTATTGAAGCGACAGCATTTTTGTCATCGTGCGTCTATAGTCGTACACACCCCTTTTCCGCCATCTTATTTCCTGTCTGTTCTCATCTCTCGAGGAGGGTGGGAGCTGGCGTATCACTCTTTTTTTCACAAAATAAATTGGGTTCCCCGTAACTCACCGACATCGTAAAGAAAGGCTTACAGGCTCACATAAATGTCTGTCAAGAGTGGTTTGGTCGTGACATCTTCAAAACAACCGTAAGACCAGTGGCTAAAAAACGCGCCATTCACACAAGCAATAATATCGTGTTATTGATATTACATAATTAAAATTGCAATATGGAATTCTCTAATCTCCACCTTCCAGCTGTCAACTGTCCCCTCGCTTCTGGTGGTAATTGATTTTGAATGTCTTATACGATTCTGCGAGACTAGCTAGCGTCTCGTTCTGTCATCCGAATGAGTTTATTTCTACGTCAAATATATACTAGTTTTATATTTCCACTTTTCTCGTCGCAGGATCCCCAGTCGGCGTAGAATCACCACCAAGACGCATACCAGCGCGTCACTAAAACCTCGGATACTGTGTCACACCGTGCTTATTAAAAAAATATTTTTGATTTTACCCGGATCAGTTTCCTATATAGATTTAAAGTAAACTGATTCCCTACTTTTTGACAATCACAAAAGTTTCCAAAAAATTCCAGACGACGTGGAATTCTTTAGCGATATGATAGTAAATAGAGAACAAGAAAGGATCCGTCCGTAATATGTGAAAAAAAGGCAACATGGTCAAAAAGTGAGGGGCCAGTTTACCATAAATTTATATAAGAAACTGATCCCCTCTCCTAAAATATACAACATTTAAAAAAAATATTCCAAAAAACAAATTAAATAATCGCCTAAAAAAATAGAATCTCATTTTCTTTTGGCGGTCGGGATACAACGGAGAGTGTTAATCTACAAAAATACAAAATGCATCTTGGTGTCAGGGTCGATATAACAAGAAAGGTAACACCGTAGTAAAAAGTTTTAGAATGAAACAAAATTAACAGTGCAAACGTGTATGTTAAATGCACACGATATTCTGATATCACAGGAAGAGTGTCACATCTTATACGCAACAATGTTGTCAGACATTTTCAAGCTATGGATTTCAGTGTTCGGACTGACTTACTGATCTTGGCTGCCATGCTTACAACGTTTCGACCGTTCTGCCCTCCGGCCTTCATCAAGTGTCCTGTATCGAACACGGAAGACACCTAGTCCGAGTAAAGCCCCCCCCCCCATAGAGGAGGACATGACCAAGAACTGCATGTAGTTGTAGCAAGGTTTAAAAAGGGGTGAAACATGCCGCCCCCTCAAAATAAGGGTGGAAATGTAGCAGTTTTCTACAAGCCGCCATATTGTTTAATGACTTCTTGGCTGCCTTCTGATTGGTTCAGGCCAATTACTTCCTCCTTGGATAACCCAATAAGTGGCCTTCTTTTTTGCAAGCATAATTATATAAACCCTCTAGCCGGTTTACAGACATCCAACAATATGAACAATTCTCTTTTCCCACCGGGGGAATTGTACCCACGGGAAATTCCTAGCTTTTGCCTTCGTCCAAACTTATGGACATACTAACCTGTTTCCCTTTTGTTCACGTACTAACGAAGAAAACTCAATAAAGTTATAAAATGTTAGAACTATAGTTTGTCACTTACATCAAACAGAAGAACACCGAAAAGCAATAACTAGAGGGAGGACGGAAAAATCGGCTATAGCCCACCATGTATAATGGGGGAAAGGTGACCACTGCCGTCTCTGGGATAAAGTAAAAATAATAAACAGTGAGTCTCACTAGAAAGTGAGGAAACTTAATGAAACAGCTCACATGCTTGCACATGACAACCTACTGAGCAAACCAAGCATAGAGCTGAATACAATTTGGAGATCTCTAATAGACAAAGAAAACCTTGAAGAAGGTTTAACAGTACCAACAAATTGATGCTGAATTGTCCTAGTGACACATGGCCGTGAGGTCTAAGCTGTTGGTTCGAAAGATCAATCCTAAGTTCAATCCTGGGCGAAGGCAGTGAAAGTAACATTTAGCGACTGAAACGGAGAATTAAAGAGTGGGTCCCATAGCCAGAAAATGAAAGGGATTCGGTTCGAGAGTCCAGACAGACGGTTCCCGAGTTCTCTCTCTCTCTTTATATATATATATATATATATCTCCCTCTCTCGATCTTTCAATACTATTCCTTCATGCTTGATATATATATATATATATATATATATATATATATATATTTATATATATATATATATATGTAAATTATAACTAAAAGGTAAACTTTTAGAGAGTTGGACCTATTGTGAAATAAGGAAAGCTCAATATACTGGATTAATAAAATACTTAGTTAATAAAAAACATATATTTTTCTTTCTCTTTCATTCCTTTAACCAGGCTTTTCAAAGATTAAAATCTTATCATCAGAGAAAAAATTATGATTGATACGTTGACAGGATAGGACTGTCAAAGTTTCAAATTTGAAAGATTTTTTTTTTAATTTTCAAAGTTCAAACGGGCATGGGAATCACCAATAACGAAATAAAAAAAAAACGTGGGGCTCAGAAATATTGGTAAATCCAGAGGAATCTGCATAAAAATCCAAAGACGACGATTCCACTCAGGTCTGTTGTCTTTGGAGAAGGATCAAATAAAAATGGCCATGTCAAGGAAAACAATATTCTTCTTGTTTTCAGTTAAGCGTATTCCAAGGCAAAAGACAACGACAAAAGTCTCAATGGAATCAAAAACGAATCGTTGCAATGTATTAAAATTACTTGGGAATTGTGGGATAGTATACAGTAAAGGAAGAGAAAAGAAAGGGAAGAGAGAGAGTAAAAGAAAGAGGAGAAGAGGAAAAAAAGAAAAAAAGAAAAAGAAAAAAGAAAAAGAAAAAAGAAAAAGAAAGACGATCGAAAATAGAGTGTAATCTAACAGGTGGGGGTGGTTAAGGGATTCAAATCAAAATAATATTTAGGCAGAAAAAAGGGGGGCAGGAGATAAAAGTGAAGATGAAAAGTAATAAAAAATAACTTCTAAGGTGGCCGTATACAGAAATACCAAATGCTGGTCAGCTCAGTGAAATTATATTCCCAAGGGGGAATGTAAATAGATTGAATACAGATAAGAAACAGAACACTGTCTTTTAAGGAAGATTAAGTTAAGATAATTTGGGATAGGGAAAGGATATCATGGTAGAGTTTTTTAAAAGGAAGGAGGAGTAACGGGTGTCGCTAATAAGGTTAAACCTCATTTTTTGTTTTAACAAGAAATGGGAATTGTCTGTCTTATTATAATTCTTAAGATCTGAGTAAATTTCTTTAAGAGGTTAAAGGGGTGCTAAGGGGTTTTGAATCAATTGTCAATCTATAAATAAATCGACAATGTAGGTGGTTAAAAATAGGGAGATGGGGCTGTTAAGCAGATGTAAAACAACTTAGACTAATGAATAATAAATACAAAAATAATAATAAAAAAAAATAAAATAAAATAAAAAAATAAAAAGATCAAATAAAACTAAAAATAAAAAATAAAAAAATTAAAAATATAAAAAAATAAAAAACAAAAAAAAAATAAATAAATAAAAAATAAATAGTGAAAAACAAAGAATAGATAATAGGATATGAAGATGGGGGTGTATAGGTATATAGTTGCAATGCTGCCTTCACCCGCTCGCGGTGGTGAACTATTGTTCATTACATCATTGGACATCCACCGTAATCTGACATTAATTGTGAATAAAGCACATGTAAAAACCACATGAACAAAGCCGCACAAACGCACACAAATGCACATACAAAACAAAACAACACATACATACATACACACATGCATATATATATATATATATATATATATATATATATATACACAAATGTACAAAGACACAAGCACCCAAGCGTCCTCCGTACAACTGCACAGCAAAAACCGCTTACATACACAAGCGCAGCATCAATACATGCACCTGAGACCCCAGAAAACTACATATATATATATATACACACATACATAAAAGGCAATTACTCACATACTCATCAGCATCAATACATGCACCTGCATTCTCAGAACACCCACTAAAAGCACGCATGTACACAAGTATAAAAGGAAATTATTCGATGTTAAAACAAGGGGTAAAGATAATGTAAATAGGAATGAGGTATATACAGGACAATACGAATTGGAGAAAACGCAATTGGAGAAAACGACGGTGGATAGGGTGTAATAACGAAAAGATTATAAGGGATGGCAAATCACTATCAACATCAGCGACACCGCGAGGCATAAGTCTGGCAGCAAAGCAATTCAGCATTAGATAAGTATATTTTAAAGGATAAGTTAAATGTCCACATCAGAGGGATTCGTATTGGGGCAATCAGGGATAGGTAAATAGTAAGTACAAAGATTATAAGATATGGGGGGGGGAATTTATTAATTATTGCTAGGTGGGGGTATCTGGAGGGGCCAAGAAGTTAATATATTTGTATTTACGTTTGTGCCTGCAATGGGAGATTAATTCGTTTTTAGAGTTAATAGTATTTAATGATTTATTAGCTGTGGCTATTGCGTAAGTTTCCAGAGTGCAAAGGCTGCAGTGTGGAGATCCTGGGGTGTATGATCTAGATTTTTTCAAGATGGGCCAATGTAAGGAGTAGGGTGTATTATTGCTTTTAAGGTTTCTAATTAATTTAGAAAGCGAGGTGCTAGGGTTATCGTTATTTAATTTAAATGATTGCATGTGGTTAGGGATTCTTATCTTAATTGGGAATGCGCTACGACCTATGTATGTGTGAATTTTGCAATGTGCAGAATTTGTATTTGAATTATTAGGGTCATTGGTAACTGTTTGAGAGGATGGATCCGATACTATATTAGATTGGGGTGGTAGGGTAGGGCCTAGAACAACCGGGGTATTACTGCCAATTGTATAGGGTTCAAGATTACTCGGTGAAGATGAGGAGTGAGATCTAGGGAGGTCGTTACTTGTACTTTGAGATATCAGGGCAGAGGGCTAGGGGGAGTACGTAAAGGTGGCAGGGTTGCCGAAGCGGAGTTCGAATTATAGTTAGAGTTCTGTCGGAATTCCCTAATAGTGCACGCGTATATAACATCGCTATGAATGCAATCTCCATTAAGAGGACAGTCTCTGGGTCTACGGCAATTACATTTACTTTGGGGAGGAGGAGAGGGAGATTATTGGGCAGTTTCAATTTTTTTTATTTTTGGAGGAGATTATATTTTGCGCTATGCTAGGCATAGTGGAGTTAGATATTTTAATGGAGTTTTTATTCAGTATTGTGCAATATTTATGGGGGTACCTAAAACATTTGTCTAAGATTTTTTTTAATTATTTCGGGACGTTGGTTTTTACATTGCAATTGAAGGGAGGGTTAAACCAGATATTATTTTTCCTTCTTGACTTTTTATCTCCCTCTGAGTTCCGGTTAGTGTTTATAGTTTCCAAGCTGTCTGTATTGTCAGGGTTAGGGTTCGAAGGGATATTAGAGTTACCCCGTCTTCTGGAATTTAAAGCCATATTATGGGTAATTAAGCTAGTGGGATTATTTTTCCGGGTTAGGGGAGTATTGTTGTACTTAATTTAAACGCTGTATTCTGAGTCAAGTAAGGCATTGTTATAAAAATTACAATTCTGCTCAAAAATAGATTAATTCGCAGAAAGTTTAAAGATTCTATTAGAGACCGACTGGGCAATTGAGTTGGTTATTGATTTGGGGTGGTTAGAATATTTATGCACGTAGAATAAAGTTAGGTTTGGCTTATGATAAGGGCTAAAAGTTTCAAAATTAAGGCTACGGTTTAAATCTAAGAAGTTAAAAGTTCTCTTTTCTGGCTCTACTGTGATTGTATGAGCGAAATTTTTAAAGAAACTATGGAGATTTTTATGGTGTTGTTGTATTGTTTTGATCTTTCTCCAGACACAAATAGTGCATCGTCCCTGTATAGACCACCTCTCAAATGTTCGAAGTTATATTTAAGTTCTTTCATTAAGTAGATACCCACTAAGTTAGTGACTTGGGCAGAGTCTGAGGACCCCATTGTAATATCGAAGTGGTTTGGACAAGGAGGGATCACCCTATTATCTATTCTTTGTTTTTCACTATTTATTTTTTATTTTTTTATTTTTTATTTTTTATATTTTTTATTTCTTAATTTTATCTTTTTATTTTTTATTTTATTTTATTATTTTTTATTTTTTTATTTTTGTATTTATTATTCATTTGTCTAAGTTGTTTTACATCTGCTTAACACCCCCATCTCCCTTTTTTTAACCACCTACATTGTCGATTTATTTATGGATTGACAATTGATTCAAACCCCCTTAGCACCCCTTTAACCTCTTAAAGAAATTTACTCAGATCTTAAGAATTATAATAAGACAGACAATTCCCATTTCTTGTTAAAACAAAAAATAAGGTTTAACATTATTAGCGACACCCGTTACTCCCCCTTCCTTTTATACCCATAAAAAACCCTACCACTATATCCTTTCCCTATCCCAAATTATCTTAACTTACTCTTCCTTAAAATACAGTTTTCTGTTTCTTATCTGTATTCAATCTACTTACATTCCCCCTTGGGAATATAATTTAACTGAGCTGACCAAGCATTTGGTATTTTTGTATACGGCCACCTTAGAAGTTATTTTTTATTACTTTTCATCTTCACTTTTATCTCCTACCCCCCTTTTTTCTGCCTTAATATCATTTTGATTTGAATCCCTTAACCACCCCCACCTGTTAGATTACACTCTATTTTCGATCGTCTTTCTTTTTCTTTTTCTTTTTTCTTTTTCTTTTTTTCTTTTTTTCCTCTTCTTCTTTTTCTTTTACTCTCTCTCTTCCCTTTCTTTTTCTCTTCCTTTACTTTATGCTATCCCACAATTCCCAAGTAATTTTAATACATTGCAACGATATGTGTTTGATTCGATTTAGGCTTTTGTCGTTGTCTTTTGCCTTGGAATACGCTTAACTGAAAACAGGAAGAATATTGTTTTCCTTGACATGGCCATTTTTATTTGATCCTTCTCCAAGGACAACAGACCTGAGTGGAATCGTCGTCGTTAGATTTTTATGCAGATTCCTCTGGATTTACCAATATTTCTGAGCCCCACGTTTTTTTGGATTTCGTTATTAGTGATTCCCATGCCCGTTTGAACTTTGAAATTAAAAAAAAAAACTCTTTCAAATTTGAAACTTTTACAGTCCTATCCTGTCAACTTATTAATCATAATTTTTCCTCTGATGATAAGATTTTAATCTTTGAAAAGCCTGGTTTAAGGAATAAAAGAGAAGAAAAATAAATGTTTTTATTAACTAAACTGCTCCTTGTTTTGAACAACTGACGATATCGATTTGCTTCCATTTGTAAGTCTTATTAATTTTCATTGACGTACCATATATATATATATATATATATATATATATATATATATATATATATATATATATATAGCAACAACCTGGTCAGAAGACTAAAAGAACTGATCCTAATAATAATGATAATATTCCATGTAACACATCCACAGGGTAGTAATCCAAAGAATTTCTACCGGGTTTATAAAATGTGATCAATATCAAATATAGCTTTTATATATGATTATTTTTATTTACACACACGTGTACAAAATCTGCGACACTGGCATGTCGATGTTATCGATCAACAGCTATTACCAAAGGTTATTTCCAAATATGATTTAAGGTTAAGATCGGATTCTAACTCTCCCTGATGAGATCTCAGTTTGTAATTGATGTTGATCGATAACATCGATATGCCAGTGTCGCAGATTTTGTACATGATTATTCCAATACCAAACTAATGCACAGACAAGATAAACTGGACTTTGTAGTAATAACGAAGGTCGCAAATCACTCTGTCAACTTCCAAAGCAGATTTCACCGTTCGTTACACTTACACTAGCTTAGCACAGAGTTGAATGAGCCGGTAAGAGACCCGCTTTTATTATACTGAGACACACCTAATTTGCATGCGTGCAACGAGACTTCGCGAGACTCTGCGTGAACCGTATGTAATAAAGGTTCATGGACGCCATGTTGGATTCCTTTATTTCATCCGCAGCGCCCAGGACAGACAAACACGAGGACGTTTCGCAGGTAAGCCCCCTTCATGTTCCCTACAGACTTTACCAATGGCCGTCTAAATATCAGCCTCCTGACAACAATATTAGGATTCCTAAACAATTTGATATTAACTATTATTCTTTTTTCAAACATTAATTTCCAATATTACAGCTGTTTTATTTTTGACGTGTTTTTTTACGGTGTTCACTCTGACTCTACGTTCTCATCTCAACATAAGACATGTTTACCTTTTGGTCTTTATTTTGTTTTATTCTATGTAACATTTTCAAAAAATGTTGCCGATAATATTTACAATTACATTGTCGGTTTTTCTCTATCCTCTGATAAAAAGCGTTTATCTTTGAAAATCCATGGATTAAAGATATGAAGCTCCGTGCGCTGAACTTTTGATGTTCTAATAAATATTGTATCTTTACCATTTTTTATTTTAATCTTTCATCTCTAGTATATATATATATATATATATATATATATATATATATATATATATATTAAGATTATGATATTAAGAACGTGTATTTCCAGTTTTTAGAAAAGAAAATGAAAAACCATAATAATATAAAATCATAATAACTTTACAGACTACATAAAATCTTCAGTTTCACTATAAATACCGGGATCACATACCTATCGGTGTTGGAACTACCCCAGTCTAATAGTGACAGTCAGACAGACATTCAACCACCCTCTTTATATGCTGTATTTATTTCTTTCGTTAATATACTTTGTTTCATGTACACCCGAGTTCTTGTTTGCTTTACAGAACCTTTACAAGTCCACGACAACTGGCGACGAGGAATATTACCGGGTTTTTATTTGAGAACCTTAAAAATGATCCACGTGGAGAAACCAACGGCGAAATAATTCGACAACCTTCAGAATTCTAAGAACAGGTTTCATCGGAAGATCAATAAATAATCTCGTTCGTTGAATTTTGTAGCCAAAGTGATTTCCCTCTTTTCTTTTGTCTTACGAATAAACCAAATCATTTCTCCTAACAGATTCAGTGGTTTCATTATGTTTATTCCGGCACTGTGTTAATTGTTAACAAGAAAGGAATATTTTTGTGTAAAAAAGAGCACAAATTTTAAAATGAAAACAATATGTAACATCCCAATAAATGTATAAATAATAAAATATCCAAACAAAAAACTCGAAAAGAGCACGAATTTAAAAAGGAAAACAATATGTAACATCCCAATAAATGTATGAATAATAAAATATCACATATAAAAAAACTCGAAAAGAGCACGAATTTAAAAAGGAAAACAATATGTAACATCCCAATAAATGTATAAATAATAAAATATCCAAACAAAAAAACTCGAAAAAAGCACGAATTTAAAAAGGAATACAATATGTAACATCCCAATATATGTATAAATAATAAAATACAGAAACAAAAAACTCAGAAAGAGCACGAATTTAAAAAGGAAAACAATATGTAACATCCCAATAAATGTATGAATAATAAAATATCACATATAAAAAAACTCGAAAAGAGCACGAATTTAAAAATGAAAACAATATGTAACATCCCAATAAATGTATAAATAATAAAATATCCAAACAAAAAACTCAGAAAGAGCACAAATTTTAAAATGAAAACAATATGTAACATCCCAATAAATGTATAAATAATAAAATATCCAAACAAAAAACTCGAAAAGAGCACAAATTTAAAAATGAAAACAATATGTAACATCCCAAAAAATGTATAAATAATAAAATATCCAAACAAAAAAACTCGAAAAAAGCACGAATTTAAAAATAAAAACAAAATGTAACATCCCAATAAATGTATAAATAATAAAATATCCAAACAAAAAAACTCGAAAATAGCACAAATTTAAAAATGAAAACAATATGTAACATCCCAAAAAATGTATAAATAATAAAATATCCAAACAAAAAAACTCGAAAAAAGCACGAATTTAAAAATAAAAACAAAATGTAACATCCCAATAAATGTATAAATAATAAAATATCCAAACAAAAAAACTCGAAAAGAGCACGAATTTAAAGAGGAAAACAATACGTAAAATCCCAATAAATGTATAAATAATAAAATATCCAAACAAAAAACTCGAAACCAGGAAATTAACGAGTAAATTTCTAACTCTCTAAAAATTGCAGTTCATGTAAAAAAAAGAGGGTTGGGCCTTTTAAACAAAGAAAGTAGTTTTCTTTCCTTTTCTAGGGGACCAGTTAAATTAAGCGTATTTATTTCTCTCGCCTGCCCATTGCAGCTGAATTAAACATCTGATCAGTTTAATGTGGAGGGAATCCAGCTCCCTCAAAAGGGAGAGGGCATTTTGAATGGGTGCAAAGTTTACTATGATCAGACCTCAGACAATCAACCAATCTTCAACGTAAAAGCGGTGGTAATGCCTGGGATTAATTTCATTGTTCATTAAAGTCCAAACCAGCCAAATTAGAAACCTTATTTTCATTCTTCATTAAAGTCCAAACCGGCGAAATTAGAAACTTTATTTTCATTTTTCACTAAAGTTCTAACCGGCATGTAAAAAACTGACTAAAAAGTGAATTTCATACTTTTCATTTACATTTTTTCTCTTTGAGAATGAAACGGAAAACCAGACAAAGTTTTCGTTTTCTACTATTTTTACAACCCGCTCTTGCATCCCTATTAAAGCGATGAGATGTTACAATATAAAAAATGCAAAGACTATTACTTATGACTGTACCGATGATGACGATAATAACATTCAAAAAGACGATTAGCAAGAGCGTAGTAGTGGCATTATTACGAAAAGCAAAGTTTAAGCGAATCCAAGTTTAAGGCGATGGGATCTTACAATATAACGAATACAACGACGATTACTTATGACTGTAACGATGATGACGATAATAACATTCATAAAGACGATTAGCAAGAGCGTAGTAGTGGCATTATTACGAAAAGCAAAGTTTGAGCAAATCAAAGTTTTAGGCGATGAGATCTTACAATATAACGAATACAACGACGATTACTTATGACTGTAACGATGATGACGATAATAACATTCATAAATACGATTAGCAAGAGCGTAGTAGTGGCATTATTACGAATCGCAAAGTTTGAGCGAATCAAATTTTAAGGCAATGAGATCTTACAATATAACGAATACAACGACGATTACTTATGACTGTAACGATGATGACGATAATAACATTCATGAAGACGATTAGCAAGAGCGTAATAGTGGCATTATTACGAAAAGCAAAGTTTAAGCGAATCCAAGTTTAAGGCGATGGGATCTTACAATATAACGAATACAACGACGATTATTATGACTGTAGTGATGATGACGATAATAACATTGATAAAGACGATTAGCAAGAGCGTAGTAGTGGCATTATTACGAAAAGCAAAGTTTGAGCAAATCAAAGTTTTAGGCGATGAGATCTTACAATATAACGAATACAACGACGATTACTTATGACTGTAACGATGATGACGATAATAAAATTCATAAATACGATTAGCAAGAGCGTAGTAGTGGCATTATTACGAAAAGCAAAGTTTAAGCGAATCCAAGTTTAAGGCGATGGGATCTTACAATATAACGAATACAACGACGATTACTTATGACTGTGGTGATGATGACGATAATAACATTCATAAAGACGATTAGCAAGAGCGTAGTAGTGGCATTATTACGAAAAGCAAAGTTTGAGCAAATCAAAGTTTTAGGCGATGAGATCTTACAATATAACGAATACAACGACGATTACTTATGACTGTAACGATGATGACGATAACACCATTCATAAATACGATTAGCAAGAGCGTAGTAGTGGCATTATTACGAATCGCAAAGTTTGAGCGAATCAAATTTTAAGGCGATGAGATCTTACAATATAACGAATACAACGACGATTACTTATGACTGTAACGATGATGACGATAATAACATTCATGAAGACGATTAGCAAGAGCGTAATAGTGGCATTATTACGAAAAGCATAGTTAAAGCAAATCCAAGTTTAAGGTAAGAGATCTTACAATATAACGAATACAACGACGATTACTTATGACTGTAACGATGATGACGATAATAACATTCATAAAGACGATTAGCAAGAGCGTAATAGTGGCATTATTACGAAAAGCAAAGTTAAAGCAAATCCAAGTTTAAGGCGATGAGATCTTACAATATAACGAATACAACGACGATTACTTATGACTGTAACGATGATGACGATAATAACATTCATGAAGACGATTAGCAAGAGCGTAGTAGTGCCATTATTACGAAAAGCAAAGTTTGAGCGAATCCAAGTTTAAGCGATGGGATCTTACAATATAACGAATACAACAACGATTACTTATGACTAACGATGATGACGATAATAACATTCATAAAGACGATTGGCAAGAGCGTAATAGTGGCATTATTACGAAAAGCAAAGTTTAAGCGAATCCAAGTTTAAGGAGATGGGATCTTACAATATAACGAATACAACGACGATTACTTATGACTGTAACGATGATGACGATAATAAAATTCCTAAAGACGATTAGCAAGAGCGTAGTAGTGGCATTATTACGAAAAGCAAAGTTTTAGCCAATCAAAGCTTAAGGCGATGAGATCTTACAATATAACGAATACAACGACGATTACTTATGACTGTAACGATGATGACTATAATAACATTCATGAAGACGATTAGCAAGAGCGTAGTAGTGGAATTATTACGAAAAGCAAAGTTTAAGCGAATCCAAGTTTAAGGCGATGGGATCTTACAATATAACGAATACAACGACGATTACTTATGACTGTAACGATGATGACGATAATAACATTCATAAAGACGATTAGCAAGAGCGTAGTAATGGCATTATTACGCAAAGCAAAGTTTAAGCGAATCCAAGTTTAAGGCGATTGGATCTTACAATATAACGAATACAACGACGATTACTTATGACTAACGATGATGACGATAATAACATTCATAAAGACGATTAGCAAGAGCGTAGTAGTGGCATTATTACGAAAAGCAAAGTTTGAGCGAATCCAAGTTTAAGGCGATGAGATCTTACAATATAACGAATACAACGACGATTACTTATGACCGTAACGATGATGACGATAATAACATTCATAAAGACGATTAGCAAGAGCGTAGTAGTGCCATTATTACGAAAAGCAAAGTTTGAGCGAATCCAAGTTTAAGGCGAAAAGATCTTACAATATAACGAATACAACGACGATTACTTATGACTGTAACGATGATGACGATAATCACATTCATGAAGACGATTAGCAAGAGCGTAGTAGTGGCATTATTACGAAAAGCAAAGTTTGAGCGAATCCAAGTTTAAGGCGATGAGATCTTACAATATAACGAATACAACGACGATTACTTATGACCGTACCGATGATGACGATAATAACATTAATAAAGACGATTAGCGTAAGCGTAGTAGTGGCATTATTACGAAAAGCAAAGTTTTAGCGAATCCAAGTTTTAAGCGATGAGATCTTACAATATAACGAATACAACAACGATTACTTATGACTGTAACGATGATGACGATAATAATATTCATAAAGACGATTAGCAAGAGCGTGGTAGTAGCATTATTACGAAAAGCAAAGTTTGAGCGAATCCAAGTTTAAGGCGATGGGATCTTTCAATATAACGAATACAACGACGATTACTTATGACTAACCATGATGACGATAATAACATTCATGAAGACAGTTAGCAAGAGCGTAGTAGTGCCATTATTACGAAAAGCAAAGTTTAAGCGAATCCAAGTTTAAGGCGAT
Source organism: Sepiola atlantica (assembly GCA_963556195.1). Classification (NCBI taxonomy): domain Eukaryota; kingdom Metazoa; phylum Mollusca; class Cephalopoda; order Sepiida; family Sepiolidae; genus Sepiola; species Sepiola atlantica. The sequence continues at coordinate 4,263,918 of OY744525.1, read as the reverse complement.
GAGATCTTACAATATAACGAATACAACGACGATTACTTATGACTGTAACGATGATGACGATAATAACATTCATAAAGACGATTAGAAAGAGCGTAGTAGTGGCATTATTACGAAAAGCAAAGTTTGAGCGAATCCAAGTTTAAAGCGATGAGATCTTACAATATAACGAATACAACGACGATTACTTATGACTGTAACGATGATGACGATAATAATATTCATAAAGACGATTAGCAAGAGCGTAGTAGTGGCATTATTACGAAAAGCAAAGTTTGAGCGAATCCAAGTTTAAGGCGATGAGATCTTACAATATAACGAATACAACGACGATTACTTATAACCGTAACGATGATGACGATAATAACATTCATAAAGACGATTAGCAAGAGCGTAGTAGTGGCATTATTACGAAAAGCAAAGTTTGAGCGAATCCAAGTTTTAGGCGATGAGATCTTACAATATAACGAATACAACGACGATTACTTATGACTGTAACGATGATGACGATAATAAAATTCATAGAGACGATTAGCAGCAGCGTAGAAGTGGCATTATTACGAAAAGCAAAGTTTGAGCGAATCCAAGTTTAAGGCCATGAGATCTTACAATATAACGAATACAACGACGATTACTTATGACTGTAATGATGATGACGATAATAACATTCATGAAGACAGTTAGCAAGAGCGTAGTAGTGGCATTATTACGAAAAGCAAAGTTTAAGCGAATCAAAGTTTAAGCCGATGAGATCTTACAATATAACGAATACAACGACGATTACTTATGACTGTAACGATGATGACGATAATAAAATTCATGAAGACGATTAGCAAGAGCGTAGTAGTGGCATTATTAGGAAAAGCAAAGTTTAAGCGAATCCAAGTTTAAGGCGATGGGATCTTACAATATAACGAATACAACGACGATTACTTATGACTGTAACGATGATGACGATAATAACATTCATGAAGACGATTAGCAAGAGCGTAGTAGTGGCATTATTACGAAAAGCAAAGTTTGAGCGAATCCAAGTTTTAGGCGATGAGATCTTACAATATAACGAATAAAACGACGATTACTTATGACTGTAACGATGATTACGATAATAACATTCATGAAGACAGTTAGCAAGAGCGTAGTAGTGGCATTATTACGAAAAGCAAAGTTTAAGCGAATCCAAGTTTAAGGCGATGAGATCTTACAATATAACGAATACAACGACGATTACTTATGACTGTAACGATGATGACGATAATAACATTCATAAAGACGATTAGAAAGAGCGTAGTAGTGGCATTATTACGAAAAGCAAAGTTTGAGCGAATCCAAGTTTAAAGCGATGAGATCTTACAATATAACGAATACAACAACGATTACTTATGACTGTAACGATGATGACGATAATAATATTCATAAAGACGATTAGCAAGAGCGTAGTAGTGGCATTATTACGAAAAGCAAAGTTTGAGCGAATCCAAGTTTAAGGCGATGAGATCTTACAATATAACGAATACAACGACGATTACTTATAACCGTAACGATGATGACGATAATAACATTCATAAAGACGATTAGCAAGAGCGTAGTAGTGGCATTATTACGAAAAGCAAAGTTTGAGCGAATCCAAGTTTTAGGCGATGAGATCTTACAATATAACGAATACAACGACGATTACTTATGACTGTAACGATGATGACGATAATAAAATTCATAGAGACGATTAGCAGCAGCGTAGAAGTGGCATTATTACGAAAAGCAAAGTTTGAGCGAATCCAAGTTTAAGGCCATGAGATCTTACAATATAACGAATACAACGACGATTACTTATGACTGTAATGATGATGACGATAATAACATTCATGAAGACGATTAGCAAGAGCGTAGTAGTGGCATTATTACGAAAAGCAAAGTTTGAGCGAATCCAAGTTTTAGCCGATGAGATCTTACAATATAACGAATACAACGACGATTACTTATGACTGTAACGATGATGACGATCATAACATTCATAAAGACGATTAGCAAGAGCGTGGTGGTGGCATTCTTACGAAAAGCAAAGTTTGAGCGAATCAAAGTTTAAGGCGATGAGATCTTACAATATAACGAATACAACGACGATTACTTATGACTGTTACGATGATGACGATAATAACATTCATGAAGACGATTAGCAAGAGCGTAGTAGTGGCATTATTACGAAAAGCAAAGTTTGAGCGAATCCAAGTTTTAGCGGATGAGATCTTACAATATAACGAATACAACGACGATTACTTATGACTGTAACGATGATGACGATCATAACATTCATAAAGACGATTAGCAAGAGCGTGGTGGTGGCATTCTTACGAAAAGCAAAGTTTGAGCGAATCAAAGTTTAAGGCGATGAGATCTTACAATATAACGAATACAACGACGATTACTTATGACTGTAACGATGATGACGATAATAAAATTCATAAAGACGATTAACAAGAGCGTAGTAGTGGCATTATTACGAAAAGCAAAGTTTGAGCGAATCAAATTTTAAGGCGATGAGATCTAACAATATAACGAATACAACGACGATTACTTATGACTGTAACGATGATGACGATAATAACATTCATGAAGACGATTAGCAAGAGCGTAGTAGTGGCATTATTAGGAAAAGCAAAGTTTAAGCGAATCCAAGTTTAAGGCGATGGGATCTTACAATATAACGAATACAACGACGATTACTTATGACTGTAACGATGATGACGATAATAACATTCATGAAGACGATTAGCAAGAGCGTAGTAGTGGCATTATTAAGAAAAGTAAAGTTTGAGCGAATCCAAGTTTAAGGCGATGAGAACTTACAATATAACGAATACAACGACGATTACTTATGACTGTAACGATGATGACGATAATAACATTCATGAAGACGATTAGCAAGAGCGTAGTAGTGGCATTATTACGAAAAGCAAAGTTTGAGCGAATCCAAGTTTTAGCCGATGAGATCTTACAATATAACGAATACAACGACGATTACTTATGACTGTAACGATGATGACGATAATAAAATTCATGAAGACGATTAGCAAGAGCGTAGTAGTGGCATTATTACGAAAAGCAAAGTTTGAGCGAATCAAATTTTAAGGCGATGAGATCTTACAATATAACGAATACAACGACGATTACTTATGACTGTAACGATGATGACGATAATAAAATTCATGAAGACGATTAGCAAGAGCGTAGTAGTGGCATTATTAGGAAAAGCAAAGTTTAAGCGAATCCAAGTTTAAGGCGATGGGATCTTACAATATAACGAATACAACGACGATTACTTATGACTGTAACGATGATGACGATAATAACATTCATGAAGACGATTAGCAAGAGCGTAGTAGTGGCATTATTGAGAAAAGTAAAGTTTGAGCGAATCCAAGTTTAAGGCGATGGGATCTTACAATATAACGAATACAACGACGATTACTTATGACTGTAACGATGATGACGATAATAACATTCATAAAGACGATTAGCACAAGCGTAGTAGTGGCATTATTACGAAAAGCAAAGTTTGAGCGAATCCAAGTTTAAGGCGATGAGATCTTACAATATAACGAATACAACGACGATTACTTATGACTGTAACGATGATGACAATAATAACATTCATGAAGACGATTAGCAAGAGCGTGGTAGTGGCATTATTACGAAAAGCAAAGTTTGAGCGAATCAAAGTTTAAGGCGATGAGATCTTACAATATAACGAATACAACGACGATTACTTATGACTGTAACGATGATGACGATAATCACATTCATAAAGACGATTAGCAAGAGCGTAGTAGTGGCATTATTACGAAAAGCAAAGTTTAAGCGAATCCAAGTTTAAGGCGATGAGATCTTACAATATAACGAATACAACGACGATTACTTATGACCGTAACGATGATGACGATAATAACATTCATGAAGACGATTAGCATAAGCGTAGTAGTGGCATTATTACGAAAAGCAAAGTTTGAGCGAATCCAAGTTTTAAGCGATGAGATCTTACAATATAACGAATACAACAACGATTACTTATGACTGTAACGATGATGACGATAATAATATTCATAAAGACGATTAGCAAGAGCGTGGTAGTGGCATTATTACGAAAAGCAAAGTTTGAGCGAATCAAAGTTGAAGGCGATGAGATCTTACAATATAACGAATACAACGACGATTACTTATGACTGTAACGATGATGACGATAATAACATTCATAAAGACGATTAGCAAGAGCGTAATAGTGGCATTATTACGAAAAGCAAAGTTTGAGCGAATCAAAGTTTAAGGCGATGAGATCTTACAATATAACGAATACAACGACGAGTACTTATGACCGTAACGATGATGACGATAATAACATTCTATAAAGACGATTAGCACAAGCGTAGTAGTGGCATTATTACGAAAAGCAAAGTTTGAGCGAATCCAAGTTTAAGGCGATGAGATCTTACAATATAACGAATAAAACGACGATTACTCATGACTGTAACGATGATGACAATAATAACATTCATAAAGACGATTAGCAAGAGCGTGGTAGTGGCATTATTACGAAAAGCAAAGTTTGAGCGAATCAAAGTTTAAGGCGATGAGATCTTACAATATAACGAATACAACGACGATTACTTATAACCGTAACGATGATGACGATAATAACATTCATAAAGACGATTAGCAAGAGCGTAGTAGTGGCATTATTACGAAAAGCAAAGTTTGAGCGAATCCAAGTTTAAGGCCATGAGATCTTACAATATAACGAATACAACGACGATTACTTATGACTGTAACGATGATGACGATAATAAAATTCATAAAGACGATTAGCAGCAGCGTAGAAGTGGCATTATTACGAAAAGCAAAGTTTGAGCGAATCCAAGTTTAAGGCGATGAGATCTTACAATATAACGAATACAACGACGATTACTTATGACTGTAACGATGATGACGATAATAACATTCATGAAGACGATTAGCAAGAGCGTAGTAGTGGCATTATTACGAAAAGCAAAGTTTGAGCGAATCCAAGTTTTAGGCGATGAGATCTTACAATATAACGAATACAACGACGATTACTTATGACTGTAACGATGATGACGATAATAAAATTCATAGAGACGATTAGCATCAGCGTAGAAGTGGCATTATTACGAAAAGCAAAGTTTGAGCGAATCCAAGTTTAAGGCGATGAGATCTTACAATATAACGAATACAACGACGATTACTTATGACTGTAACGATGATGACGATAATAACATTCATGAAGACGATTAGCAAGAGCGTAGTAGTGGCATTATTACGAAAAGCAAAGTTTGAGCGAATCCAAGTTTTAGCCGATGAGATCTTACAATATAACGAATACAACGACGATTACTTATGACTGTAACGATGATGACGATAATAACATTCATAAAGACGATTAGCAAGAGCGTGGTGGTGGCATTCTTACGAAAAGCAAAGTTTGAGCGAATCAAAGTTTAAGGCGATGAGATCTTACAATATAACGAATACAACGACGATTACTTATGACTGTAACGATGATGACGATAATAAAATTCATGAAGACGATTAACAAGAGCGTAGTAGTGGCATTATTACGAAAAGCAAAGTTTGAGCGAATCAAATATAAAGGCGATGAGATCTTACAATATAACGAATACAACGACGATTACTTATGACTGTAACGATGATGACGATAATAAAATTCATGAAGACGATTAGCAAGAGCGTAGTAGTGGCATTATTAGGAAAAGCAAAGTTTAAGCGAATCCAAGTTTAAGGCGATGGGATCTTACAATATAACGAATACAACGACGATTACTTATGACTGTAACGATGATGACGATAATAACATTCATGAAGACGATTAGCAAGAGCGTAGTAGTGGCATTATTAAGAAAAGTAAAGTTTGAGCGAATCCAAGTTTAAGGCGATGAGAACTTACAATATAACGAATACAACGACGATTACTTATGACTGTAACGATGATGACGATAATAAAATTCATAAAGACGATTAGCAAGAGCGTAGTAGTGGCATTATTACGAAAAGCAAAGTTTGAGCGAATCAAATTTTAAGGCGATGAGATCTTACAATATAACGAATACAACGACGATTACTTATGACTGTAACGATGATGACGATAATAAAATTCATGAAGACGATTAGCAAGAGCGTAGTAGTGGCATTATTAGGAAAAGCAAAGTTTAAGCGAATCTAAGTTTAAGGCGATGGGATCTTACAATATAACGAATACAACGACGATTACTTATGACTGTAACGATGATGACGATAATAACATTCATGAAGACGATTAGCAAGAGCGTAGTAGTGGCATTATTAAGAAAAGTAAAGTTTGAGCGAATCCAAGTTTAAGGCGATGGGATCTTACAATATAACGAATACAACGACGATTACTTATGACTGTAACGATGATGACGATAATAACATTCATAAAGACGATTAGCACAAGCGTAGTAGTGGCATTATTACGAAAAGGAAAGTTTGAGCGAATCCAAGTTTAAGGCGATGAGATCTTACAATATAACGAATACAACGACGATTACTTATGACTGTAACGATGATGACAATAATAACATTCATGAAGACGATTAGCAAGAGCGTGGTAGTGGCATTATTACGAAAAGCAAAGTTTGAGCGAATCAAAGTTTAAGGCGATGAGATCTTACAATATAACGAATACAACGACGATTACTTATGACTGTAACGATGATGACGATAATCACATTCATGAAGACGATTAGCAAGAGCGTAGTAGTGGCATTATTACGAAAAGCAAAGTTTAAGCGAATCCAAGTTTAAGGCGATGAGATCTTACAATATAACGAATACAACGACGATTACTTATGACCGTAACGATGATGACGATAATAACATTCATGAAGACGATTAGCATAAGCGTAGTAGTGGCATTATTACGAAAAGCAAAGTTTGAGCGAATCCAAGTTTTAAGGTATGAGATCTTACAATATAACGAATACAACAACGATTACTTATGACTGTAACGATGATGACGATAATAATATTCATAAAGACGATTAGCAAGAGCGTGGTAGTGGCATTATTACGAAAAGCAAAATTTGAGCGAATCAAAGTTGAAGGCGATGAGATCTTACAATATAACGAATACAACGACGATTACTTATGACTGTAACGATGATGACGATAATAACATTCATAAAGACGATTAGCAAGAGCGTGGTAGTGGCATAATTACGAAAAGCAAAGTTTGAGCGAATCAAAGTTTAAGGCGATGAGATCTTACAATATAACGAATACAACGACGATTACTTATGACCGTTACGATGATGACGATAATAACATTCTATAAAGACGATTAGCACAAGCGTAGTAGTGGCATTATTACGAAAAGCAAAGTTTGAGCGAATCCAAGTTTAAGGCGATGAGATCTTACAATATAACGAATACAACGACGATTACTTATGACTGTAACGATGATGACGATAATAAAATTCATAAAGACGATTAGCAAGAGCGTAGTAGTGGCATTATTACGAAAAGAAAAGTTTGAGCGAATCAAAATTTAAGGCGATGGGATCTTACAATATAACGAATACAACGACGATTACTTATGACTAACGATGATGACGATAATAAAATTAATGAAGACGATTAGCAAGAGCGTAGTAGTGGCATTATTACGAAAAGCAAAGTTTGAGCGCATCCAAGTTTAAGGCGATGAGATCTTTCAATATAACGAATACAACGACGATTACTTATGACCGTAACGATGATGACGATAATAACATTCATGAAGACGATTAGCACAAGCGTAGTAGTGGCATTATTACGAAAAGCAAAGTTTGAGCGAATCCAAGTTTTAGGCGATGAGATCTTACAATATAACGAATACAACGACGATTACTTATGACTGTAACGATGATGACGATAATAACATTCATAAAGACGATTAGCAAGAGCGTGGTAGTGGCATTATTACGAAAAGCAAAGTTTGAGCGAATCAAAGTTAAAGGCGATGAGATCTTACAATATAACGAATACAACGACGATTACTTATGACTGTAACGATGATGACGATAATAACATTCATAAAGACAGTTAGCAAGAGCGTAGTAGTGGCATTATTACGAAAAGCAAAGTTTGAGCGAATCCAAGTTTAAGGCCATGAGATCTTACAATATAACGAATACAACGACGATTACTTATGACTGTAACGATGATGACGATAATAACATTCATAGAGACGATTAGCAAGAGCGTAGTAGTGGCATTATTACGAAAAGCAAAGTTTGAGCGAATCCAAGTTTAAGGCGATGAGATCTTACAATATAACGAATACAACGACGATTACTTATGACTGTAACGATGATGACGACAATAACATTCATGAAGACGATTAGCAAGAGCGTAGTAGTGGCATTATTACGAAAAGCAAAGTTTAAGCGAATCCAAGTTTAAGGCGATGAGATCTTACAATATAACGAATACAACGACGGTTTCTTATGACTGTAACGATGATGACGATAATAATATTCATAAAGACGATTAGCAAGAGCGTAGTAGTGGCATTATTACGAAAAGCAAAGTTTGAGCGAACTCAAGTTTTAGGCGATGAGATCTTACAATATAACGAATACAACGACGATTACTTATGACTGTTACGATGATTATGATAATAACATTCATAAAGACGATTAGCAAGAGCGTAGTAGTGGCATTATTACGAAAAGCAAAGTTTGAGCGCATCAAAATTTAAGGCGATGGGATCTTACAATATAACGAATACAACGACGATTACTTATGACTAACGATGATGACGATAATAAAATTCATGAAGACGATTAGCAAGAGCGTAGTAGTGGCATTATTACGAAAAGCAAAGTTTGAGCGCATCCAAGTTTAAGGCGATGAGATCTTACAATATAACGAATACAACGACGATTACTTATGACCGTAACGATGATGACGATAATAACATTCATAAAGACGATTAGCCAGAGCGTAGTAGTGGCATTATTACGAAAAGCAAAGTTTGAGCGAATCCAATTTTAAGGCGATGGGATCTTACAATATAACGAATACAACGACGATTACTTATGACTGTAACGATGAGGACGATAATAACATTCATGAAGACGATTAGCAAGAGCGTAGTTGTGGCATTATTACAAAAAGCAAAGTTTAAGCGAATCCAAGTTTTAGGTAATGGGATCTTACAATATAACGAATACAACGACGATTACTTATGACTGTAACGATGATGACGATAATAACATTCATAAAGACGATTAGCAAGAGCGTAGTAGTGGCATTATTACGAAAAGCAAAGTTTGAGCGAATCCAATTTTAAGGCGATGGGATCTTACAATATAACGAATACAACGACGATTACTTATGACTGTAACGATGATGACGATAATAACATTCATAAAGACGATTAGCAAGAGCGTAGTAGTGGCATTATTACGAAAAGCAAAGTTTGAGCGAATCCAATTTTAAGGCGATGGGATCTTACAATATAACGAATACAACGACGATTACTTATGACTGTAACGATGATGACGATAATAACATTCATAAAGACGATTAGCAAGAGCGTAGTTGTGGCATTATTACGAAAAGCAAAGTTTGAGCGAATCCAAGTTTAAGTAGATGGGATCTTACAATATAACGAATACAACGACGATTACTTATGACTGTAACGATGATGACGATAATAACATTCATGAAGACGATTAGCAAGAGCGTAGTAGTGGCATTATTACGAAAAGCAAAGTTTGAGCGAACCCAAGTGTAAGGCGATGAGATCTTACAATATAACGAATACAACGACGATTACTTATGACTGTAACGATTATGACGATAATAAAATTCATGGAGACGATTAGCAGCAGCGTAGAAGTGGCATTATTACGACAAGCAAAGTTTGAGCGAATCCAAGTTTAAGGCGATGAGATCTTACAATATAACGAATACAACGACGATTACTTATGACCGTAACGATGATGACGATAATAACATTCATGAAGACGATTAGCAAGAGCGTAGTTGTGGCATTATTACGAAAAGCAAAGTTTGAGCGAATCCAAGTTTAAGTAGATGTGATCTTACAATATAACGAATACAACGACGATTACTTATGACTGTAACGATGATGACGATAATAAAATTCATAGAGACGATTAGCAGCAGCGTAGTAGTGGCATTATTACGAAAAGCAAAGTTTGAGCGAATCCAAGTTTAAGGCCATGAGATCTTACAATATAACGAATACAACGACGATTACTTATGACTGTAACGATGATGACGATAATAACATTCATGAAGACGATTAGCAAGAGCGTAGTAGTGGCATTATTACGAAAAGCAAAGTTTGAGCGAATCCAAGTTTTAGCCGATGAGATCTTACAATATAACGAATACAACGACGATTACTTATGACTGTAACGATGATGACGATAATAACATTCATAAAGACGATTAGCAAGAGCGTAGTAGTGGCATTATTACGAAAAGCAAAGTTTGAGCGAATCAAATTTTAAGGCGATGAGATCTTACAATATAACGAATACAACGACGATTACTTATGACTGTTACGATGATGACGATAACACCATTCATAAAGACGATTAGCAAGAGCGTAGTAGTGGCATTATTACGAAAAGCAAAGTTTAAGCGAATTTAAGTTTAAGGCGATGGGATCTTACAATATAACGAATACAACGACGATTACTTGTGACTAACGATGATGACGATAATAACATTCATAAAGACGATTAGCAAGAGCGTATTAGTGGCATTATTACGAAAAGCAAAGTTTGAGCGAATCCAAGTTTAAGGCGATGAGATCTTACAATATAACGAATACAACGACGATTACTTATGACCGTAACGATGATGACGATAATAACATTCATAAAGACGATTAGCAAGAGCGTAGTAGTGGCATTATTACGAAAAGCAAAGTTTGAGCGAATCAAATTTTAAGGCGATGAGATCTTACAATATAACGAATACAACGACGATTACTTATGACTGTTACGATGATGACGATAACACCATTCATAAAGACGATTAGCAAGAGCGTAGTAGTGGCATTATTACGAAAAGCAAAGTTTAAGCGAATTTAAGTTTAAGGCGATGGGATCTTACAATATAACGAATACAACGACGATTACTTGTGACTAACGATGATGACGATAATAACATTCATAAAGACGATTAGCAAGAGCGTATTAGTGGCATTATTACGAAAAGCAAAGTTTGAGCGAATCCAAGTTTAAGGCGATGAGATCTTACAATATAACGAATACAACGACGATTACTTATGACCGTAACGATGATGACGATAATAACATTCATAAAGACGATTAGCAAGAGCGTAGTAGTGGCATTATTACGAAAAGCAAAGTTTGAGCGAATCCAAGTTTAAGGCGATGAGATCTTACAATATAACGAATACAACGACGATTACTTATGACTGTAACGATGATGACGATAATAACATTCATAAAGACGATTAGCAAGAGCGTAGTAGTGGCATTATTACGAAAAGCAAAGTTTGAGCGAATCCAAGTTTAAGGCGATGAGATCTTACAATATAACGAATACAACGACGATTACTTATGACTGTAACAATGATGACGATAATAACATTCATAAAGACGATTAGCAAGAGCGTAGTAGTTGTAGTATTACGAAAAGCAAAGTTTGAGCGAATCAGAGATTAAGGCGATAAGATCTTACAATATAACGAATACAACGACGATTACTTATGACCGTAACGATGATGACGATAATAACATTCATAAAGACGATTAGTAAGAGCGTAGTAGTGGCATTATTACGAAAAGCAAAGTTTGAGCGAATCCAAGTTTAAGGCGATGAGATCTTACAATATAACGAATACAACGACGATTACTTATGACCGTAACGATGATGACGATAATAACATTCATAAAGACGATTAGCACAAGCGTAGTAGTGGCATTATTACGAAAAGCAAAGTTTGAACAAATCCAAGTTTTAGGCAATGAGATCTTACAATATAACGAATAAAACGACGATTACTCATGACTGTAACGATGATGACAATAATAACATTCATAAAGACGATTAGCAAGAGCGTGGTAGTGGCATTATTACGAAAAGCAAAGTTTGAGCGAATCAAATTTTAAGGCGATGAGATCTTACAATATAACGAATACAACGACGATTACTTATGACTGTAACGATGATGAAGATAATAACATTCATAAAGACGATTAGCAAAAGCGTAGTAGTGGCATTATTACGAAAAGCAAAGTTTGAGCGAATCCAAGTTTACAGCGATGAGATCTTACAATATAACGAATACAACGACGATTACTTATGACTGTAACGATGATGACGATAATAACATTCATCAAGACGATTAGCAAGAGCGTAGTAGTGGCATTATTACGAAAAGCAAAGTTTGAGCGAATCAAAGTTTAAGGCGATGAGATCTTACAATATAACGAATACAACGACGATTACTTATGACTGTAACGATGATGACGATTATAACAATCATAAAGACGATTAGCAAGAGCGTAGTAGTGGCATTATTACGAAAAGCAAAGTTTGAGCGAATCCAAGTTTAAGGCGATGAGATCTTACAATATAACGAATACAACGACGATTACTTATGACTGTTACGATGATGACGATAATAACATTCATGAAGACGATTAGCAAGAGCGTAGTAGTGGCATTATTACGAAAAGCAAAGTTGTAGATAATCAAAGTTTAAGGCGATGAGATCTTACAATACAACGAATACAACGACGATTACTTATGACTGTAACGATTATGACGATAATAACATTCATAAAGACGATTAGCACAAGCGTAGTAGTGGCATTATTACGAAAAGCAAAGTTTGAACGAATCCAAGTTTTAGGCAATGAGATCTTACAATATAACGAATAAAACGACGATTACTCATGACTGTAACGATGATGACAATAATAACATTCATAAAGACGATTAGCAAGAGCGTGGTAGTGGCATTATTACGAAAAGCAAAGTTTGAGCGAATCAAAGTTTAAGGCGATGAGATCTTACAATATAACGAATACAACGACGATTACTTATGACTGTAACGATGATGACGATAATAAAATTCATAGAGACGATTAGCAGCAGCGTAGTAGTGGCATTATTACGAAAAGCAAAGTTTGAGCGAATCCAAGTTTAAGGCGATGGGATCTTACAATATAACGAATACAACGACGATTACTTATGACTGTAACGATGATGACGATAATAACATTCATAAAGACGATTAGAAAGAGCGTAGTAGTGGCATTATTACGAAAAGCAAAGTTTGAGCGAATCAAAGTTTAAAGCGATGAGATCTTACAATATAACGAATACAACGACGATCACTTATGACTGTAACGATGATGACGATAATAACATTCATAAAGACGATTAGCAAAAGCGTAGTAGTGGCATTATTACGAAAAGCAAAGTTTGAGCGAATCCAAGTTTAAGGCGATGAGATTTTACAATATAACGAATACAACGACGATTACTTATGACTGTAACGATGATGACGATAATAACATTCATCAAGACGATTAGCAAGAGCGTAGTAGTGGCATTATTACGAAAAGCAAAGTTTGAGCGAATCAAAGTTTAAGGCGATGAGATCTTACAATATAACGAATACAACGACGATTACTTATGACTGTAACGATGATGACGATTATAACAATCATAAAGACGATTAGCAAGAGCGTAGTAGTGGCATTATTACGAAAAGCAAAGTTTGAGCGAATCCAAGTTTAAGGCGATGAGATCTTACAATATAACGAATACAACGACGATTACTTATGACTGTAACGATGATGACGATAATAACATTCATAAAGACGATTAGCAAGAGCGTAGTAGTGGCATTATTATGAAAAGCAAAGTTTGAGCGAATCCAAGTTTTAGGCGATGAGATCTTACAATATAACGAATACAACGACGATTACTTATGACTAACGATGATGACGATAATAACATTCATAAAGACGATAAGCAAGAGCGTAGTAGTGCCATTATTACGAAAAGCAAAGTTTGAGCGAATCCAAGGGTAAGGCGATGAGATCTTACAATATAACGAATACAACGACGATTACTTATGACTGTTACGATGATGACGATAATAACATTCATGAAGACGATTAGCAAGAGCGTAGTAGTGGCATTATTACGAAAAGCAAAGTTGTAGCGAATCAAAGTTTAAGGCGATGAGATCTTACAATACAACGAATACAACGACGATTACTTATGACTGTAACGATGATGACGATAATAACATTCATAAAGACGATTAGCACAAGCGTAGTAGTGGCATTATTACGAAAAGCAAAGTTTGAACGAATCCAAGTTTTACGCAATGAGATCTTACAATATAACGAATAAAACGACGATTACTCATGACTGTAACGATGATGACAATAATAACATTCATAAAGACGATTAGCAAGAGCGTGGTAGTGGCATTATTACGAAAAGCAAAGTTTGAGCGAATCAAAGTTTAAGGCGATGAGATCTTACAATATAACGAATACAACGACGATTACTTATGACTGTAACGATGATGACGATAATAAAATTCATAGAGACGATTAGCAGCAGCGTAGTAGTGGCATTATTACGAAAAGCAAAGTTTGAGCGAATCCAAGTTTAAGGCGATGGGATCTTACAATATAACGAATACAACGACGATTACTTATGACTGTAACGATGATGACGATAATAACATTCATAAAGACGATTAGAAAGAGCGTAGTAGTGGCATTATTACGAAAAGCAAAGTTTGAGCGAATCAAAGTTTAAAGCGATGAGATCTTACAATATAACGAATACAACGACGATCACTTATGACTATAACGATGATGACGATAATAACATTCATTAAGACGATTAGCAAGAGCGTAGTAGTGGCATTATTACGAAAAGCAAAGTTTGAGCGAATCCAAGTTTAAGGCTATGAGATCTTACAATAGTACGAATACAACGACGATTACTTATGACTGTAACGATGATGACGATAATAACATTCATAAAGACGATTAGAAAGAGCGTAGTAGTGGCATTATTACGAAAAGCAAAGTTTGAGTGAATTCAAGTTTAAGGCGATGGGATCTTACAATATAACGAATACAACGACGATTACTTATGACTGTAACGATGATGACGATAATAACATTCATAAAGACGATTAGCAAGAGCTTGGTAGTGGCATTATTACGAAAAGCAAAGTTGTAGCGAATCAAAGTTTAAGGCGATGAGATCTTACAATATAACGAATACAACGACGATTACTTATGACTGTAACGATGATGACGATAATAACAATCATAAAGACGATTAGCAAGAGCGTAGTAGTGGGATTATTACGAAAAGCAAAGTTTGAGCGAATCCAAGTAATAGGCGATGAGATCTTACAATATAACGAATACAACGACGATTACTTATGACTGTAACGATGATGACGATAATAACATTCATAAAGACGATTAGCAAGAGCGTAGTTGTGGCATTATTACGAAAAGCAAAGTTTGAGCGAATCCAAGTTTAAGGCGATGAGATCTTACAATATAACGAATACAACGACGATTACTTATGACTGTAACGATGATGACGATAATAACATTCATCAAGACGATTAGCAAGAGCGTAGTAGTGGCATTATTACGAAAAGCAAAGTTTGAGCGAATCAAAGTTTAAGGCGATGAGATCTTACAATATAACGAATACAACGACGATTACTTATGACTGTAACGATGATGACGATTATAACAATCATAAAGACGATTAGCAAGAGCGTAGTAGTGGCATTATTACGAAAAGCAAAGTTTGAGCGAATCCAAGTTTTAGGCGATGAGATCTTACAATATAACGAATACAACGACGATTACTTATGACTAACGATGATGACGATAATAACATTCATCAAGACGATTAGCAAGAGCGTAGTAGTGGCATTATTACGAAAAGCAAAGTTTGAGCGAATCCAAGTTTAAGGCGATGGGATCTTACAATATAACGAATGTAACGACGATTACTTATGACTAACGATGATGACGATAATAACATTCATAAAGACGATTAGCAAGAGCGTAGTATTGGCATTATTACGAAAAGCAAATTTTGAGCGAATCCAAGTTTAAGGCGATGAGATCTTACAATATAACGAATACAACGACGATTACTTATGACCGTAACGATGATGACGATAATAACATTCATAAAGACGATTAGCAAGAGCGTAGTAGTGCCATTATTACGAGAAGCAAAGTTTAAGTGAATCCAAGTTTAAGGCGATGGGATCTTACAATATTACGAATACAACGACGATTACTTATGACTAACGATGATGACGATAATAACATTTATCAAGACGATTAGCAAGAGCGTAGTAGTGGCATTATTACGAAAAGCAAAGTTTGAGCGAATCCAAGTTTAAGGCGATGGGATCTTACAATATAACGAATGTAACGACGATTACTTATGACTAACGATGATGACGATAATAACATTCATAAAGACGATTAGCAAGAGCGTAGTAGTGGCATTATTACGAAAAGCAAAGTTTGAGCGAATCCAAGTTTAAGGCGATGAGATCTTACAATATAACGAATACAACGACGATTACTTATGACTGTTACGATGATGACGATAATAACATTCATGAAGACGATTAGCAAGAGCGTAGTAGTTGCATTATTACGAAAAGCAAAGTTGTAGCGAATCAAAGTTTAAGGCGATGAGATCTTACAATACAACGAATACAACGACGATTACTTATGACTGTAACGATGATGACGATAATAACATTCATAAAGACAGTTAGCAAGAGCATAGTAGTGGCATTATTACGAAAAGCAAAGTTTAAGTGAATCCAAGTTTAAGGCGATGGGATCTTACAATATTACGAATACAACGACGATTACTTATGACTGTAACGATGATGACGATAATAACATTCATAAAGACGATGAACAAGAGCATTGTAGTGGCATTATTACGAAAAGCAAAGTTTGAGCGAATCCAAGTTAACGGCAATGGGATCTTACAATATAACGAATACAACGACGATTACTTATGACTGTAACGATGATGACGATAATAACATTCATAAAGACGATTAGCAAGAGCGTGGTAGTGGCATTATTACGAAAAGCAAAGTTTGAGCGAATCAAAGTTTAAGGCGATGAGATCTTACAATATAACGAATACAACGACGATTACTTATGACTGTAACGATGATGACGATAATAAAATTCATAGAGACGATTAGCAGCAGCGTAGTAGTGGCATTATTACGAAAAGCAAAGTTTGAGCGAATCCAAGTTTAAGGCGATGGGATCTTACAATATAACGAATACAACGACGATTACTTATGACTGTAACGATGATGACGATAATAACATTCATAAAGACGATTAGAAAGAGCGTAGTAGTGGCATTATTACGAAAAGCAAAGTTTGAGTGAATTCAAGTTTAAGGCGATGGGATCTTACAATATAACGAATACAACGACGATTACTTATGACTGTAACGATGATGACGATAATAACATTCATAAAGACGATTAGCAAGAGCTTGGTAGTGGCATTATTACGAAAAGCAAAGTTGTAGCGAATCAAAGTTTAAGGCGATGGGATCTTACAATATAACGAATACAACGACGATTACTTATGACTGTAACGATGATGACGATAATAACAATCATAAAGACGATTAGCAAGAGCGTAGTAGTGGGATTATTACGAAAAGCAAAGTTTGAGCGAATCCAAGTAATAGGCGATGAGATCTTACAATATAGCGAATACAACGACGATTACTTATGACTGTAACGATGATGACGATAATAACATTCATAAAGACGATTAGCAAGAGCGTAGTAGTGGCATTATTACGAAAAGCAAAGTTTGAGCGAATCCAAGTTTAAGGCGATGAGATCTTACAATATAACGAATACAACGACGATTACTTATGACTGTAACGATGATGACGATAATAACATTCATCAAGACGATTAGCAAGAGCGTAGTAGTGGCATTATTACGAAAAGCAAAGTTTGAGCGAATCAAAGTTTAAGGCGATGAGATCTTACAATATAACGAATACAACGACGATTACTTATGACTGTAACGATGATGACGATTATAACAATCATAAAGACGATTAGCAAGAGCGTAGTAGTGGCATTATTACGAAAAGCAAAGTTTGAGCTAATCAAAGTTTAAGGCGATGAGATCTTACAATATAACGAATACAACGACGATTACTTATGACTGTAACGATGATGACGATTATAACAATCATAAAGACGATTAGCAAGAGCGTAGTAGTGGCATTATTACGAAAAGCAAAGTTTGAGCGAATCCAAGTTTAAGGCGATGAGATCTTACAATATAACGAATACAACGACGATTACTTATGACTGTAACGATGATGACGATAATAACATTCATAAAGACGATTAGCAAGAGCGTAGTGGTGGCATTATTATGAAAAGCAAAGTTTGAGCGAATCCAAGTTTTAGGCGATGAGATCTTACAATATAACGAATACAACGACGATTACTTATGACTAACGATGATGACGATAATAACATTCATCAAGACGATTAGCAAGAGCGTAGTAGTGGCATTATTACGAAAAGCAAAGTTTGAGCGAATCCAAGTTTAAGGCGATGGGATCTTACAATATAACGAATGTAACGACGATTACTTATGACTAACGATGATGACGATAATAACATTCATGAAGACGATTAGCAAGAGCGTAGTATTGGCATTATTACGAAAAGCAAATTTTGAGCGAATCCAAGTTTAAGGCGATGAGATCTTACAATATAACGAATACAACGACGATTACTTATGACCGTAACGATGATGACGATAATAACATTCATAAAGACGATTAGCAAGAGCGTAATAGTGCCATTATTACGAGAAGCAAAGTTTAAGTGAATCCAAGTTTAAGGCGATGGGATCTTACAATATTACGAATACAACGACGATTACTTATGACTAACGATGATGACGATAATAACATTCATCAAGACGATTAGCAAGAGCGTAGTAGTGGCATTATTACGAAAAGCAAAGTTTGAGCGAATCCAAGTTTAAGGCGATGGGATCTTACAATATAACGAATGTAACGACGATTACTTATGACTAACGATGATGACGATAATAACATTCATAAAGACGATTAGCAAGAGCGTAGTAGTGGCATTATTACGAAAAGCAAAGTTTGAGCGAATCCAAGTTTAAGGCGATGAGATCTTACAATATAACGAATACAACGACGATTACTTATGACTGTTACGATGATGACGATAATAACATTCATGAAGACGATTAGCAAGAGCGTAGTAGTTGCATTATTACGAAAAGCAAAGTTGTAGCGAATCAAAGTTTAAGGCGATGAGATCTTACAATACAACGAATACAACGACGATTACTTATGACTGTAACGATGATGACGATAATAACATTCATAAAGACAGTTAGCAAGAGCATAGTAGTGGCATTATTACGAAAAGCAAAGTTTAAGTGAATCCAAGTTTAAGGCGATGGGATCTTACAATATTACGAATACAACGACGATTACTTATGACTGTAACGATGATGACGATAATAACATTCATAAAGACGATGAACAAGAGCATTGTAGTGGCATTATTACGAAAAGCAAAGTTTGAGCGAATCCAAGTTAACGGCAATGGGATCTTACAATATAACGAATACAACGACGATTACTTATGACTGTAACGATGATGACGATAATAACATTCATAAAGACGATTAGCAAGAGCGTGGTAGTGGCATTATTACGAAAAGCAAAGTTTGAGCGAATCAAAGTTTAAGGCGATGAGATCTTACAATATAACGAATACAACGACGATTACTTATGACTGTAACGATGATGACAATAATAAAATTCATAGAGACGATTAGCAGCAGCGTAGTAGTGGCATTATTACGAAAAGCAAAGTTTGAGCGAATCCAAGTTTAAGGCGATGGGATCTTACAATATAACGAATACAACGACGATTACTTATGACTGTAACGATGATGACGATAATAACATTCATAAAGACGATTAGAAAGAGCGTAGTAGTGGCATTATTACGAAAAGCAAAGTTTGAGTGAATTCAAGTTTAAGGCGATGGGATCTTACAATATAACGAATACAACGACGATTACTTATGACTGTAACGATGATGACGATAATAACATTCATAAAGACGATTAGCAAGAGCTTGGTAGTGGCATTATTACGAAAAGCAAAGTTGTAGCGAATCAAAGTTTAAGGCGATGAGATCTTACAATATAACGAATACAACGACGATTACTTATGACTGTAACGATGATGACGATAACAACAATCATAAAGACGATTAGCAAGAGCGTAGTAGTGGCATTATTACGAAAAGCAAAGTTTGAGCGAATCCAAGTAATAGGCGATGAGATCTTACAATATAGCGAATACAACGACGATTACTTATGACTGTAACGATGATGACGATAATAACATTCATAAAGACGATTAGCAAGAGCGTAGTAGTGGCATTATTACGAAAAGCAAAGTTTGAGCGAATCCAAGTTTAAGGCGATGAGATCTTACAATATAACGAATACAACGACGATTACTTATGACTGTAACGATGATGACGATAATAACATTCATCAAGACGATTAGCAAGAGCGTAGTAGTGGCATTATTACGAAAAGCAAAGTTTGAGCGAATCAAAGTTTAAGGCGATGAGATCTTACAATATAACGAATACAACGACGATTACTTATGACTGTAACGATGATGACGATTATAACAATCATAAAGACGATTAGCAAGAGCGTAGTAGTGGCATTATTACGAAAAGCAAAGTTTGAGCGAATCAAAGTTTAAGGCGATGAGATCTTACAATATAACGAATACAACGACGATTACTTATGACTGTAACGATGATGACGATTATAACAATCATAAAGACGATTAGCAAGAGCGTAGTAGTGGCATTATTACGAAAAGCAAAGTTTGAGCGAATCCAAGTTTAAGGCGATGAGATCTTACAATATAACGAATACAACGACGATTACTTATGACTGTAACGATGATGACGATAATAACATTCATGAAGACGATTAGCAAGAGCGTAGTATTGGCATTATTATGAAAAGCAAAGTTTGAGCGAATCCAAGTTTTAGGCGATGAGATCTTACAATATAACGAATACAACGACGATTACTTATGACTAACGATGATGACGATAATAACATTCATCAAGACGATTAGCAAGAGCGTAGTAGTGGCATTATTACGAAAAGCAAAGTTTGAGCGAATCCAAGTTTAAGGCGATGGGATCTTACAATATAACGAATGTAACGACGATTACTTATGACTAACGATGATGACGATAATAACATTCATAAAGACGATTAGCAAGAGCGTAGTATTGGCATTATTACGAAAAGCAAATTTTGAGCGAATCCAAGTTTAAGGCGATGAGATCTTACAATATAACGAATACAACGACGATTACTTATGACCGTAACGATGATGACGATAATAACATTCATAAAGACGATTAGCATGAGCGTAGTAGTGCCATTATTACGAAAAGCAAAGTTTAAGTGAATCCAAGTTTAAGGCGATGGGATCTTACAATATTACGAATACAACGACGATTACTTATGACTAACGATGATGACGATAATAACATTCATCAAGACGATTAGCAAGAGCGTAGTAGTGGCATTATTACGAAAAGCAAAGTTTGAGCGAATCCAAGTTTAAGGCGATGGGATCTTACAATATAACGAATGTAACGACGATTACTTATGACTAACGATGATGACGATAATAACATTCATAAAGACGATTAGCAAGAGCGTAGTAGTGGCATTATTACGAAAAGCAAAGTTTGAGCGAATCCAAGTTTAAGGCGATGAGATCTTACAATATAACGAATACAACGACGATTACTTATGACTGTTACGATGATGACGATAATAACATTCATGAAGACGATTAGCAAGAGCGTAGTAGTTGCATTATTACGAAAAGCAAAGTTGTAGCGAATCAAAGTTTAAGGCGATGAGATCTTACAATACAACGAATACAACGACGATTACTTATGACTGTAACGATGATGACGATAATAACATTCATAAAGACAGTTAGCAAGAGCATAGTAGTGGCATTATTACGAAAAGCAAAGTTTAAGTGAATCCAAGTTTACGGCGATGGGATCTTACAATATTACAAATACAACGACGATTACTTATGACTGTAACGATGATGACGATAATAACATTCATAAAGACGATGAACAAGAGCATTGTAGTGGCATTATTACGAAAAGCAAAGTTTGAGCGAATCCAAGTTAACGGCAATGGGATCTTACAATATAACGAATACAACGACGATTACTTATGACTGTAACGATGATGACGATAATAACATTCATAAAGACGATTAGCAAGAGCGTGGTAGTGGCATTATTACGAAAAGCAAAGTTTGAGCGAATCAAAGTTTAAGGCGATGAGATCTTACAATATAACGAATACAACGACGATTACTTATGACTGTAACGATGATGACGATAATAAAATTCATAGAGACGATTAGCAGCAGCGTAGTAGTGGCATTATTACGAAAAGCAAAGTTTGAGCGAATCCAAGTTTAAGGCGATGGGATCTTACAATATAACGAATACAACGACGATTACTTATGACTGTAACGATGATGACGATAATAACATTCATAAAGACGATTAGAAAGAGCGTAGCAGTGGCATTATTACGAAAAGCAAAGTTTGAGTGAATTCAAGTTTAAGGCGATGGGATCTTACAATATAACGAATACAACGACGATTACTTATGACTGTAACGATGATGACGATAATAACATTCATAAAGACGATTAGCAAGAGCTTGGTAGTGGCATTATTACGAAAAGCAAAGTTGTAGCGAATCAAAGTTTAAGGCTATGAGATCTTACAATATAACGAATACAACGACGATTACTTATGACTGTAACGATGATGACGATAATAACAATCATAAAGACGATTAGCAAGAGCGTAGTAGTGGGATTATTACGAAAAGCAAAGTTTGAGCGAATCCAAGTAATAGGCGATGAGATCTTACAATATAGCGAATACAACGACGATTACTTATGACTGTAACGATGATGACGATAATAACATTCATAAAGACGATTAGCAAGAGCGTAGTAGTGGCATTATTACGAAAAGCAAAGTTTGAGCGAATCCAAGTTTAAGGCGATGAGATCTTACAATATAACGAATACAACGACGATTACTTATGACTGTAACGATGATGACGATAATAACATTCATCAAGACGATTAGCAAGAGCGTAGTAGTGTCATTATTACGAAAAGCAAAGTTTGAGCGAATCAAAGTTTAAGGCGATGAGATCTTACAATATAACGAATACAACGACGATTACTTATGACTGTAACGATGATGACGATTATAACAATCATAAAGACGATTAGCAAGAGCGTAGTAGTGGCATTATTACGAAAAGCAAAGTTTGAGCGAATCCAAGTTTTAGGCGATGAGATCTTACAATATAACGAATACAACGACGATTACTTATGACTGTAACGATGATGACGATAATAACATTCATAAAGACGATTAGCAAGAGCGTAGTAGTGGCATTATTATGAAAAGCAAAGTTTGAGCGAATCCAAGTTTTAGGCGATGAGATCTTACAATATAACGAATACAACGACGATTACTTATGACTAACGATGATGACGATAATAACATTCATCAAGACGATTAGCAAGAGCGTAGTAGTGGCATTATTACGAAAAGCAAAGTTTGAGCGAATCCAAGTTTAAGGCGATGGGATCTTACAATATAACGAATGCAACGACGATTACTTATGACTAACGATGATGACGATAATAACATTCATAAAGACGATTAGCAAGAGCGTAGTAGTGGCATTATTACGAAAAGCAAAGTTTGAGCGAATCCAAGTTTAAGGCGATGAGATCTTACAATATAACGAATACAACGACGATTACTTATGACCGTAACGATGATGACGATAATAACATTCATAAAGACGATTAGCAAGAGCGTAGTAGTGCCATTATTACGAAAAGTAAAGTTTGAGCGAATCCAAGTTTAAGGCGATGAGATCTTACAATATAACGAATACAACGACGATTACTTATGACTGTTACGATGATGACGATAATAACATTCATGAAGACGATTAGCAAGAGCGTAGTAGTGGCATTATTACGAAAAGCAAAGTTGTAGCGAATCAAAGTTTAAGGCGATGAGATCTTACAATATAACGAATACAACGACGATTACTTATGACTGTAACAATGATGACGATAATAACATTCATAAAGACAGTTAGCAAGAGCATAGTAGTGGCATTATTACGAAAAGCAAAGTTTAAGTGAATCCAAGTTTAAGGCGATGGGATCTTACAATATTACGAATACAACGACGATTACTTATGACTGTAACGATGATGACGATAATAACATTCATAAAGACGATTAGCAAGAGCATTGTAGTGGCATTATTACGAAAAGCAAAGTTTGAGCGAATTCAAGTTAACGGCAATGGGATCTTACAATATAACGAATACAACGACGATTACTTATGACTGTAACGATGATGACGATAATAACATTCATAAAGACGATTAGCAAGAGCGTAGTAGTGGCATTATTACGAAAAGCAAAGTTTGAGCGAATCCAAGTTTAAGGCGATGAGATCTTACAATATAACGAATACAACGACGATTACTTATGACTGTAACGATGATGACGATAATAACATTCATCAAGACGATTAGCAAGAGCGTAGTAGTGGCATTATTACGAAAAGCAAAGTTTGAGCGAATCAAAGTTTAAGGCGATGAGATCTTACAATATATCGAATACAACGACGATTACTTATGACTGTAACGATGATGACGATTATAACAATCATAAAGACGATTAGCAAGAGCGTAGTAGTGGCATTATTACGAAAAGCAAAGTTTGAGCGAATCCAAGTTTAAGGCGATGAGATCTTACAATATAACGAATACAACGACGATTACTTATGACTGTAACGATGATGACGATAATAACATTCATAAAGACGATTAGCAAGAGCGTAGTAGTGGCATTATTATGAAAAGCAAAGTTTGAGCGAATCCAAGTTTTAGGCGATGAGATCTTACAATATAACGAATACAACGACGATTACTTATGACTAACGATGATGACGATAATAACATTCATCAAGACGATTAGCAAGAGCGTAGTAGTGGCATTATTACGAAAAGCAAAGTTTGAGCGAATCCAAGTTTAAGGCGATGGGATCTTACAATATAACGAATGTAACGACGATTACTTATGACTAACGATGATGACGATAATAACATTCATAAAGACGATTAGCAAGAGCGTAGTATTGGCATTATTACGAAAAGCAAATTTTGAGCGAATCCAAGTTTAAGGCGATGAGATCTAACAATATAACGAATACAACGACGATTACTTATGACCGTAACGATGATGACGATAATAACATTCATAAAGACGATTAGCAAGAGCGTAGTAGTGCCATTATTACGAAAAGCAAAGTTTAAGTGAATCCAAGTTTAAGGCGATGGGATCTTACAATATTACGAATACAACGACGATTACTTATGACTAACGATGATGACGATAATAACATTCATCAAGACGATTAGCAAGAGCGTAGTAGTGGCATTATTACGAAAAGCAAAGTTTGAGCGAATCCAAGTTTAAGGCGATGGGATCTTACAATATAACGAATGTAGCGACGATTACTTATGACTAACGATGATGACGATAATAACATTCATAAAGACGATTAGCAAGAGCGTAGTAGTGGCATTATTACGAAAAGCAAAGTTTGAGCGAATCCAAGTTTAAGGCGATGAGATCTTACAATATAACGAATACAACGACGATTACTTATGACTGTTACGATGATGACGATAATAACATTCATGAAGACGATTAGCAAGAGCGTAGTAGTTGCATTATTACGAAAAGCAAAGTTGTAGCGAATCAAAGTTTAAGGCGATGAGATCTTACAATACAACGAATACAACGACGATTACTTATGACTGTAACGATGATGACGATAATAACATTCATAAAGACAGTTAGCAAGAGCATAGTAGTGGCATTATTACGAAAAGCAAAGTTTAAGTGAATCCAAGTTTAAGGCGATGGGATCTTACAATATTACGAATACAACGACGATTACTTATGACTGTAACGATGATGACGATAATAACATTCATAAAGACGATGAACAAGAGCATTGTAGTGGCATTATTACGAAAAGCAAAGTTTGAGCGAATCCAAGTTAACGGCAATGGGATCTTACAATATAACGAATACAACGACGATTACTTATGACTGTAACGATGATGACGATAATAACATTCATAAAGACGATTAGCAAGAGCGTGGTAGTGGCATTATTACGAAAAGCAAAGTTTGAGCGAATCCAAGTTTAAGGCGATGGGATCTTACAATATAACGAATACAACGACGATTACTTATGACTGTAACGATGATGACGATAATAACATTCATAAAGACGATTAGAAAGAGCGTAGTAGTGGCATTATTACGAAAAGCAAAGTTTGAGTTAATTCAAGTTTAAGGCGATGGGATCTTACAATATAACGAATACAACGACGATTACTTATGATTGTAACAATGATGACGATAATAACATTCATAAAGACGATTAGCAAGAGCTTGGTAGTGGCATTATTACGAAAAGCAAAGTTGTAGCGAATCAAAGTTTAAGGCGATGAGATCTTACAATATAACGAATACAACGACGATTACTTATGACTGTAACGATGATGACGATAATAACAATCATAAAGACGATTAGCAAGAGCGTAGTAGTGGGATTATTACGAAAAGCAAAGTTTGAGCGAAGCCAAGTAATAGGCGATGAGATCTTACAATATAGCGAATACAACGACGATTACTTATGACTGTAACGATGATGACGATAATAACATTCATAAAGACGATTAGCAAGAGCGTAGTAGTGGCATTATTACGAAAAGCAAAGTTTGAGCGAATCCAAGTTTAAGGCGATGAGATCTTACAATATAACGAATACAACGACGATTACTTATGACTGTTACGATGATGACGATAATAACATTCATCAAGACGATTAGCAAGAGCGTAGTAGTGGCATTATTACGAAAAGCAAAGTTTGAGCGAATCAAAGTTTAAGGCGATGAGATCTTACAATATAACGAATACAACGACGATTACTTATGACTGTAACGATGATGACGATTATAACAATCATGAAGACGATTAGCAAGAGCGTAGTAGTGGCATTATTACGAAAAGCAAAGTTTGAGCGAATCCAAGTTTAAGGCGATGGGATCTTACAATATAACGAATGCAACGACGATTACTTATGACTAACGATGATGACGATAATAACATTCATAAAGACGATTAGCAAGAGCGTAGTAGTGGCATTATTACGAAAAGCAAAGTTTGAGCGAATCCAAGTTTAAGGCGATGAGATCTTACAATATAACGAATACAACGACGATTACTTATGACCGTAACGATGATGACGATAATAACATTCATGAAGACGATTAGCAAGAGCGTAGTAGTGCCATTATTACGAAAAGTAAAGTTTGAGCGAATCCAAGTTTAAGGCGATGAGATCTTACAATATAACGAATACAACGACGATTACTTATGACTGTAACGATGATGACGATAATAACATTCATAAAGACAGTTAGCAAGAGCATAGTAGTGGCATTATTACGAAAAGCAAATTTTAAGTGAATCCAAGTTTAAGGCGATGGGATCTTACAATATTACGAATACAACGACGATTACTTATGACTGTAACGATGATGACGATAATAACATTCATAAAGACGATTAGCAAGAGCATTGTAGTGGCATTATTACGAAAAGCAAAGTTTGAGCGAATTCAAGTTAACGGCAATGGGATCTTACAATATAACGAATACAACGACGATTACTTATGACTGTAACGATGATGACGATAATAACATTCATAAAGACGATTAGCAAGAGCGTAGTAGTGGCATTATTACGAAAAGCAAAGTTTGAGCGAATCCAAGTTTAAGGCGATGAGATCTTACAATATAACGAATACAACGACGATTACTTATGACTGTAACGATGATGACGATAATAACATTCATAAAGACGATTAGCAAGAGCGTAGTAGTGGCATTATTACGAAAAGCAAAGTTTGAGCGAATCAAAGTTTAAGGCGATGAGATCTTACAATATAACGAATACAACGACGATTACTTATGACTGTAACGATGATGACGATTATAACAATCATAAAGACGATTAGCAAGAGCGTAGTAGTGGCATTATTACGAAAAGCAAAGTTTGAGCGAATCCAAGTTTAAGGCGATGAGATCTTACAATATAACGAATACAACGACGATTACTTATGACTGTAACGATGATGACGATAATAACATTCATAAAGACGATTAGCAAGAGCGTAGTAGTGGCATTATTATGAAAAGCAAAGTTTGAGCGAATCCAAGTTTTAGGCGATGAGATCTTACAATATAACGAATACAACGACGATTACTTATGACTAACGATGATGACGATAATAACATTCATCAAGACGATTAGCAAGAGCGTAGTAGTGGCATTATTACGAAAAGCAAAGTTTGAGCGAATCCAAGTTTAAGGCGATGGGATCTTACAATATAACGAATGTAACGACGATTACTTATGACTAACGATGATGACGATAATAACATTCATAAAGACGATTAGCAAGAGCGTAGTATTGGCATTATTACGAAAAGCAAATTTTGAGCGAATCCAAGTTTAAGGCGATGAGATCTTACAATATAACGAATACAACGACGATTACTTATGACCGTAACGATGATGACGATAATAACATTCATAAAGACGATTAGCAAGAGCGTAGTAGTGCCATTATTACGAAAAGCAAAGTTTAAGTGAATCCAAGTTTAAGGCGATGGGATCTTACAATATTACGAATACAACGACGATTACTTATGACTAACGATGATGACGATAATAACATTCATCAAGACGATTAGCAAGAGCGTAGTAGTGGCATTATTACGAAAAGCAAAGTTTGAGCGAATCCAAGTTTAAGGCGATGGGATCTTACAATATAACGAATGTAGCGACGATTACTTATGACTAACGATGATGACGATAATAACATTCATAAAGACGATTAGCAAGAGCATAGTAGTGGCATTATTACGAAAAGCAAAGTTTGAGCGAATCCAAGTTTAAGGCGATGAGATCTTACAATATAACGAATACAACGTCGATTACTTATGACTGTAACGATGATGACGATAATAACATTCATGAAGACGATTAGCAAGAGCGTAGTAGTTGCATTATTACGAAAAGCAAAGTTGTAGCGAATCAAAGTTTAAGGCGATGAGATCTTACAATACAACGAATACAACGACGATTACTTATGACTGTAACGATGATGACGATAATAACATTCATAAAGACAGTTAGCAAGAGCATAGTAGTGGCATTATTACGAAAAGCAAAGTTTAAGTGAATCCAAGTTTAAGGCGATGGGATCTTACAATATTACGAATACAACGACGATTACTTATGACTGTAACGATGATGACGATAATAACATTCATAAAGACGATGAACAAGAGCATTGTAGTGGCATTATTACGAAAAGCAAAGTTTGAGCGAATCCAAGTTAACGGCAATGGGATCTTACAATATAACGAATACAACGACGATTACTTATGACTGTAACGATGATGACGATAATAACATTCATGAAGACGATTAGCAAGAGCGTGGTAGTGGCATTATTACGAAAAGCAAAGTTTGAGCGAATCAAAGTTTAAGGCGATGAGATCTTACAATATAACGAATACAACGACGATTACTTATGACTGTAACGATGATGACGATAATAAAATTCATAGAGACGATTAGCAGCAGCGTAGTAGTGGCATTATTACGAAAAGCAAAGTTTGAGCGAATCCAAGTTTAAGGCGATGGGATCTTACAATGTAACGAATACAACGACGATTACTTATGACTGTAACGATGATGACGATAATAACATTCATAAAGACGATTAGAAAGAGCGTAGTAGTGGCATTATTACGAAAAGCAAAGTTTGAGTGAATTCAAGTTTAAGGCGATGGGATCTTACAATATAACGAATACAACGACGATTACTTATGATTGTAACAATGATGACGATAATAACATTCATAAAGACGATTAGCAAGAGCTTGGTAGTGGCATTATTACGAAAAGCAAAGTTGTAGCGAATCAAAGTTTAAGGCGATGAGATCTTACAATATAACGAATACAACGACGATTACTTATGACTGTAACGATGATGACGATAATAACAAACATAAAGACGATTAGCAAGAGCGTAGTAGTGGGATTATTACGAAAAGCAAAGTTTGAGCGAAGCCAAGTAATAGGCGATGAGATCTTACAATATAGCGAATACAACGACGATTACTTATGACTGTAACGATGATGACGATAATAACATTCATAAAGACGATTAGCAAGAGCGTAGTAGTGGCATTATTACGAAAAGCAAAGTTTGAGCGAATCCAAGTTTAAGGCGATGAGATCTTACAATATAACGAATACAACGACGATTACTTATGACTGTAACGATGATGACGATAATAACATTCATGAAGACGATTAGCAAGAGCGTAGTAGTGGCATTATTACGAAAAGCAAAGTTTGAGCGAATCAAAGTTTAAGGCGATGAGATCTTACAATATAACGAATACAACGACGATTACTTATGACTGTAACGATGATGACGATTATAACAATCATAAAGACGATTAGCAAGAGCGTAGTAGTGGCATTATTACGAAAAGCAAAGTTTGAGCGAATCCAAGTTTTAGGCGATGAGATCTTACAATATAACGAATACAACGACGATTACTTATGACTGTAACGATGATGACGATAATAACATTCATAAAGACGATTAGCAAGAGCGTAGTAGTGGCATTATTATGAAAAGCAAAGTTTGAGCGAATCCAAGTTTTAGGCGATGAGATCTTACAATATAACGAATACAACGACGATTACTTATGACTAACGATGATGACGATAATAACATTCATCAAGACGATTAGCAAGAGCGTAGTAGTGGCATTATTACGAAAAGCAAAGTTTGAGCGAATCCAAGTTTAAGGCGATGGGATCTTACAATATAACGAATGCAACGACGATTACTTATGACTAACGATGATGACGATAATAACATTCATAAAGACGATTAGCAAGAGCGTAGTAGTGGCATTATTACGAAAAGCAAAGTTTGAGCGAATCCAAGTTTAAGGCGATGAGATCTTACAATATAACGAATACAACGACGATTACTTATGACCGTAACGATGATGACGATAATAACATTCATAAAGACGATTAGCAAGAGCGTAGTAGTGCCATTATTACGAAAAGCAAAGTTTGAGCGAATCCAAGTTTAAGGCGATGAGATCTTACAATATAACGAATACAACGACGATTACTTATGAATGTTACGATGATGACGATAATAACATTCATGAAGACGATTAGCAAGAGCGTAGTAGTGGCATTATTACGAAAAGCAAAGTTGTAGCGAATCAAAGTTTAAGGCGATGAGATCTTACAATACAACGAATACAACGACGATTACTTATGACTGTAACGATGATGACGATAATAACATTCATAAAGACAGTTAGCAAGAGCATAGTAGTGGCATTATTACGAAAAGCAAAGTTTAAGTGAATCCAAGTTTAAGGCGATGGGATCTTACAATATTACGAATACAACGACGATTACTTATGACTGTAACGATGATGACGATAATAACATTCATAAAGACGATTAGCAAGAGCATTGTAGTGGCATTATTACGAAAAGCAAAGTTTGAGCGAATTCAAGTTAACGGCAATGGGATCTTACAATATAACGAATACAACGACGATTACTTATGACTGTAACGATGATGACGATAATAACATTCATAAAGACGATTAGCAAGAGCGAAGTAGTGGCATTATTACGAAAAGCAAAGTATAAGCGAATCCAAGTTTAAGGCGATGGGATCTTACAATATAACGAATGCAACGACGATTACTTATGACTAACGATGATGACGATAATAACATTCATAAAGACGATTAGCAAGAGCGTAGTAGTGGCATTATTACGAAAAGCAAAGTTTGAGCGAATCCAAGTTTAAGGCGATGAGATCTTACAATATAACGAATACAACGACGATTACTTATGACCGTAACGATGATGACGATAATAACATTCATGAAAGCGATTAGCAAGAGCGTAGTAGTGGCATTATTACGAAAAGCAAAGTTTAAGCGAATCCAAGTTTAAGGCGATGGGATCTTACAATATAACGAATACAACGACGATTATTATGACTAACGATGATGACGATAATAACATTCATAAAGACGATTAGCAACAGCGTAGTAGTGGCATTATTACGAAAAGCAAGGTTTGAGCGAATCAAAGTTTCAAGCGATGAGATCTTACAATATAACGAATACAACGACGATTACTTATGACTGTAACGATGATGACGATAATAACATTCATAAAGACGATTAGCAAGAGCGTAGTAGTGCCATTATTACGAAAAGCAAAGTTTGAGCGAATCCAAGTTTAAGGCGATGAGATCTTACAATATAACGAATACAACGACGATTACTTATGACTGTAACGATGATGACGATAATAACAATCATAAAGACGATTAGCAAGAGCGTAGTAGTGGCATTATTACGAAAAGCAAAGTTTGAGCGAATTCAAGTTTAAGGCGATGGGATCTTACAATATAACGAATACAACGACGATTACTTATGACTGTAACGATGATGACAATAATAACATTCATAAAGACGATTAGCAAGAGCGTAGTAGTGGCATTATTACGAAAAGCAAAGTTTAAGCGAATCCAAGTTAAAGGCGATGGGATCTTACAATATAACGAATACAACGCCGATTACTTATGACTAACGATGATGTCGATAATAACATTCATGAAGACGATTAGCTAGAACGTAGTAGGGGCATTATTACGAACAGCAAAGTTTAAGCGAATCCAAGTTTAAGGCGATGGGATCTTACAATATAACGAATACAACGACGATTACTTATGACTGTAACGATGATGACGATAATAACATTCATAAAGACAATTAGCAAGAGCGTAATAGTGGCATTATTACGAAAAGCAAAATTTGAGCGAATCCAAGTTAAAAGCGGTCGGATCTTACAATATAACGAATACAACGACGATTACTTATGACTGTAACGATAATGACGATAATAACATTCATGACGACGATTAGCAAGAGCGTAGTAGTGGCATTATTACGAAAAGCAAAGTTTGAGCTCATCCAAGTTTTGGGCGATGAGATCTTACAATATAACGAATACAACGACGATTACTTATGACTGTAACGATGATGACGATAATAACATTCATAAAGACGATTAGCAAGAGCGTAGTAGTGGCATTATTAACGAAAAGCAAAGTTGGAGCTAATCAAATTTTAAGACGATGAGATCTTACAATATAACGAATACAACGACGATTACTTATGACTGTAACGATGATGACGATAATAACATTCATAAAGACGATTAGCAAGAGCGTAATAGTGGCATTATTACGAAAAGCAAAGTTTAAGCGAATCCAAGTTAAAAGCGATCGGATCTTACAATATAACGAATACAACGACGATTACTTATGACTGTAACGATGATGACGATAATAACATTCATAAAGACGATTAGCAAGAGCGTAGTAGTGTCATTATTACGAAAAGCAAAGTTTGAGCGAATCCAAGTTTAAGGCGATGAGATCTTACAATATAACGAATACAACGCCGATTACTTATGACTAACGATGATGACAATAATAACATTCATGAAGACGATTAGCACAAGCGTAGTAGTGGCATTATTACGAAAAGCAAAGTTTAAGAGAATCCAAGTTTAAGGCGATGGGATCTTACAATATAACGAATACAACGACGATTCCTACTGACTGTAACGATGATGACGATAATAACATTCATAAAGACGATTAGCAAGAGCGTAGTAGTGGCATTATTACGAAAAGCAAAGTTTGTGCGAATCCAAGTTTTAGGCGATGAGATCTTACAATACAACGAATACAACGACGATTACTTATGACTGTAACGATGATGACGATAATAACATTCATAAAGACGATTAGCAAGAGCGTAGTAGTGGCATTATTACGAAAAGCAAAGTTTGAGCGAATCCAAGTTTTAGGCGATGAGATCTTACAATATAACGAATACAACGACGATTACTTATGACTGTAACGATGATGACGATAATAACATTCATAAAGACGATTAGCAAGAGCGTAGTAGTGGCATTATTACGAAAAGCAAAGTTTGAGCGAATCAAAGTTTAAGGCGATGAGATCTTACAATATAACGAATACAACGACGATTACTCATGACTGTAACGATGATGACGATAATAACATTCATAAAGACGATTAGCAAGAGCGTAATAGTGGCATTATTACGAAAAGCAAAGTTTAAGCGAATCCAAGTTAAAAGCGATCGGATCTTACAATATAACGAATACAACGACGAT
Organism: Sepiola atlantica; assembly: GCA_963556195.1. Classification (NCBI taxonomy): domain Eukaryota; kingdom Metazoa; phylum Mollusca; class Cephalopoda; order Sepiida; family Sepiolidae; genus Sepiola; species Sepiola atlantica. The sequence continues at coordinate 4,229,085 of OY744525.1, read as the reverse complement.
TACTTATGACTGTAACGATGATGACGATAATAACATCCATGACGACGATTAGCAAGAGCGTAGTAGTGCCATTATTACGAAAAGCAAAGTTTGAGCGAATCCAAGTTTAAGGCGATGAGATCTTACAATATAACGAATACAACGACGATAACTTATGACTGTAACGATGATGACGATAATAACATTCATGAAGACGATTAGCAAGATCGTAGTAGTGGCATTATTACGAAAAGCAAAGTTTGAGCGAATCCAAGTTTAAGGCGATGGGATCTTACAATATAACGAATACAACGACGATTACTTATGACTGTAACGATGATGACGATAATAATATTCATAAAGACGATTAGCAAGAGCGTAGTAGTGGCATTAATACGAAAAGCAAAGTTTAAGCGAATCCAAGTTTAAGGCGATGGGATCTTACAATATAACGAATACAACGACGATTACTTATGACTGTAACGATGATGACGATAATAACATTCATAAAGACGATTAGCAAGAGCGTAGTAGTGGCATTATTACGAAAAGCAAAGTTTAAGCGAATCAAAGTTAAAAGCGATCGGATCTTACAATATAACGAATACAACGACGATTACTTATGACAAACGATGATGACGATAATAACATTCATAAAGACGATTAGCAAGAGCGTAGTAGTGGCATTATTACGAAAAGCAAAGTTTGAACGAATCCAAGTTTAAGGCGATGAGATCTTACAATATAACGAATACAACGACGATTACTTATGACCGTAACGATGATGACGATAATAACATTCATGAAGACGATTAGCAAGAGCGTAGTAGTGGCATTATTACGAAAAGCAAAGTTTGAGCGAATCCAAGTTTAAGGCGATGAGATCTTACAATATAACGAATACAACGACGATTACTTATGACTGTTACGATGATGACGATAATAACATTCATGAAGACGATTAGCAAAAGCGTAGTAGTGGCATTATTACGAAAAGCAAAGTTTAAGCGAATCCAAGTTTAAGGCGATTGGATCTTACAATATAACGAATAAAACGACGATTACTTATGACTAACGATGATGACGATAATAACATTCATAAAAACGATTAGCAAGAGCATAGTAGTGGCATTATTACGAAAAGCAAAGTTTTTGACGAATCCAAGTTTAAGGCGATGAGATCTTACAATATAACGAATACAACGACGATTACTTATGACCGTTACGATGATGACGATAATAACATTCATAAAGACGATTAGCAAGAGCGTAGTAGTGGCATTATTACGAAAAGCAAAATTTGAGCGAATCCAAGTTTAAGGCATTGAGATCTTACAATATAACGAATACAACGACGATTACTTATGACTGTAACGATGATGACGATAATAACATTCATAAAGACGATTAGCAAAAGCGTAGTAGTTGCATTATTACGAAAAGCAAAGTTTGAGCGAATCCAAGTTTTAGGCGATGAGATCTTACAATATAACGAATACAACAACGATTACTTATGACTGTAACGATGATGACGATAATAACATTCATAAAGACGATTAGCAAGAGCGTAGTAGTGGCATTATTACGAAAAGCAAAGTTTGAGCGAATCCAAGTTTAAGGCGATGAGATCTTACAATATAACGAATACAACGACGATTACTTATGACTGTAACGATGATGACGATAATAACATTCATAAAGACGATTAGCAAGAGCGTAGTAGTGGCATTATTACGAAAAGCAAAGTTTGAGCGAATCCCAGTTTTAGGCGATGAGATCTTACAATATAACGAATACAACGACGATTACTTATGACTGTAACGATGATGACGATACTAACATTCATAAAGACGATTAGCAAGAGCGTAGTAGTTGCATTATTACGAAAAGCAAAGTTTGAGCGAATCAAATTTTAAGGCAATGAGATCTTACAATATAACGAATACAACGACGATTACTTATGACTGTAACGATGATGACGATAATAACATTCATGAAGACGATTAGCAAGAGCGTAATAGTGGCATTATTACGAAAAGAAAAGTTTGAGCAAATCCAAGTTTAAGGCGATCGGATCTTACAATATAACGAATACAACGACGATTACTTATGACTGTAACGATGATGACGATAATAACATTCATAAAGACGATTAGCAAGAGCGTAGTAGTGGCATTATTACGAAAAGCAAAGTTTAAGCGAATCCAAGTTTAAGGCGATGGTATCTTAAAATATAACGAATACAATGACGATTACTTATGACTAACGATGATGACGATAAGAACATTCATAAAGACGATTAGCAAGAGCGTAGTAGTGGCATTATTAGTAAAAGCAAAGTTTGAGCGAATCCAAGTTTAAGGCGATGAGATCTTACAATATAACGAATACAACGACGATTACTTATGACTGTAACGATGATGACGATAATAACATTCATAAAGACGATTAGCAAGAGCGTAGTAGTGGCATTATTACGAAAAGCAAAGTTTGAGCGAATCCAAGTTTAAGGCGATGGGATCTTACAATATAACGAATACAACGACGATTACTTATGACTGTAACGATGATGACGATAATAACATTCATAAAGACAATTAGCAAGAGCGTAGTAGTGGCATTATTACGAAAAGCAAAGTTTGAGCGAATCCAAGTTATAGGCGATGGGATCTTACAATATAACGAATACAACGACGATTACTTATGACTGTAACGATGATGACGATAATAACATTCATAAAGACGATAAGCAAGAGCGTAGTAGTGGCATTATTACGAAAAGCAAAGTTTAAGCGAATCCAAGTGTAAGGCGATTGGATCTTACAATATAACGAATACAACGACGATTACTTATGACTAACGATGATTACGATAATAACATTCATGAAGACGATTAGCAAGAGCGTAGTAGTGGCATCATTACGAAAAGCAAAGTTTGAGCGAATCCAAGTTTAAGACGATGAGATCTTACAATATAACGAATACAACTACGATTACTTATGACTGTAACGATGATGACGATAATAACATTCATAAAGACGATTAGCAAGAGCGTGGTAGTGGCATTATTACGAAAAGCAAAGTTTGAGCGAATCCAAGTTTAAGGCGATGAGATCTTACAATATAACGAATACAACGACGATTACTTATGACTGTAACGATGATGACGATAATAACATTCATAAAGACGATTAGCAAGAGCGTAGTAGTGGCATTATTACGAAAAGCAAAGTTTAAGCGAATCCAAGTTTAAGGCGATGAGATCTTACAATATAACGAATACAACGACGATTACTTATGACTGTAACGATGATGACGATAATAACATTCATAAAGACGATTAGCAAGAGCGTGGTAGTGGCATTATTACGAAAAGCAAAGTTTGAGCGAATCCAAGTTTAAGGCGATGAGATCTTACAATATAACGAATACAACGACGATTACTTATGACTGTAACGATGATGACGATAATAACATTCATAAAGACGATTAGTAAGAGCGTAGTAGTGGCATTATTACGAAAAGCAAAGTTTGAGCGAATCCAAGTTTAAGGCGATGAAATCTTACAATATAACGAATACAACGACGATTACTTATGACTGTAACGATGATGACGATAATAACATTCATAAAGACGATTAGTAAGAGCGTAGTAGTACCATTATTACGAAAAGCAAAGTTTGAGCGAATCCAAGTTTAAGGCGATGAAATCTTACAATATAACGAATACAACGACGATTACTTATGACTGTAACGATGATGACGATAATAACATTCATGAAGACGATTAGCAAGAGCGTGGTAGTGGCATTATTACGAAAAGCAAAGTTTGAGCGAATCCAAGTTTAAGGCGATGAAATCTTTCAATATAACGAATACAACGACGATTACTTATGACTGTAACGATGATGACGATAATAACATTCATGAAGACGATTAGCAAGAGCGTAGTAGTGGCATTATTACGAAAAGCAAAGTTTGAGCGAATCAAAGTTTAAGGCGATGAGATCTTACAATATAACGAATACAACGACGATTTCTCATGACTGTAACGATGATGACGATAATAACATTCATAAAGACGATTAGCAAGAGCGTAGTAGTGGCATTATTACGAAAAGCAAAGTTTGAGCGAATCCAAGTTTAAGGCGATGAGATCTTACAATATAACGAATACAACGACGATTACTTATGACCGTAACGATGATGACGATAATAACATTCATAAAGACGATTAGCAAGAGCGTAGTAGTGGCATTATTACGAAAAGCAAAGTTTGAGCGAATCCAAGTTTACGGCGATGAGATCTTACAATATAACGAATACAACGACGATTACTTATGACTGTAACGATGATGACGATAATAACATTCATGAAGACGATTAGCAAGAGCGTAGTAGTGGCATTATTACGAAAAGCAAAGTTTGAGCGAATCAAAGTTTAAGGCGCTGATATCTTACAATATAACGAATACAACGACGATTACTTATGACTGTAACGATGATGACGATAATAACATTTATAGAGACGATTAGCAGGAGCGTAGTAGTGGCATTATTACGAAAAGCAAAATTTGAGCGAATCCAAGTTTAAGGCGATGAGATCTTACAATATAACGAATACAACGACGATTACTTATGACCGTAACGATGATGACGATAATAACATTCATAAAGACGATTAGCAAGAGCGTAGTAGTGGCATTATAACGAAAAGCAAAGTTTGAGCGAATCCAAGTTTAAGGCTATGAGATCTTACAATATAACGAATACAACGACGATTACTTATGACTGTAACGATGATGACGATAATAACATTCATGAAGACGATTAGCAAGAGCGTAGTAGTGGCATTATTACGAAAAGCAAAGTTTGAGCGAATCAAAGTTTAAGGCGCTGATATCTTACAATATAACGAATACAACGACGATTACTTATAACCGTAACGATGATGACGATAATAACATTCATAAAGACGATTAGCAAGAGCGTAGTAGTGGCATTATTACGAAAAGCAAAGTTTGAGCGAATCCAAGTTTTAGGCGATGAGATCTTACAATATAACGAATACAACGACGATTACTTATGACTGTAACGATGATGACGATAATAACATTTATAGAGACGATTAGCAGGAGCGTAGTAGTGGCATTATTACGAAAAGCAAAATTTGAGCGAATCCAAGTTTAAGGCGATGAGATCTTACAATATAACGAATACAACGACGATTACCTATGACTGTAACGATGATGACGATAATAACATTCATAAAGACGATTAGCAAGAGCGTAGTAGTGGCATTATTACGAAAAGCAAAGTTTGAGCGAATCCAAGTTTAAAGCGATGAGACATTACAATATAACGAATACAACGACGATTACTTATGACTGTTACGATGATGACGATAATAACATTCATTAAGACGATTAGCAAGAGCGTAGTAGTGGCATTATTACGAAAAGCAAAGTTTGAGCGAATCCAAGTTTAAGGCGATGAGATCTTACAATATAACGAATACAACGACGATTACTTATGACCGTAACGATGATGACGATAATAACATTCATAAAGACGATTAGCAAGAGCGTAGTAGTGGCATTATTACGAAAAGCAAAGTTTGAGCGAATCCAAGTTTAAGGCGATGAGATCTTACAATATAACGAATACAACGACGATTACTTATGACTGTAACGATGATGACGATAATAACATTCATGAAGACGATTAGCAAGAGCGTAGTAGTGGCATTATTACGAAAAGCAAAGTTTGAGCGAATCAAAGTTTAAGGCGCTGATATCTTACAATATAACGAATACAACGACGATTACTTATAACCGTAACGATGATGACGATAATAACATTCATAAAGACGATTAGCAAGAGCGTAGTAGTGGCATTATTACGAAAAGCAAAGTTTGAGCGAATCCAAGTTTTAGGCGATGAGATCTTACAATATAACGAATACAACGACGATTACTTATGACTGTAACGATGATGACGATAATAACATTTATAGAGACGATTAGCAGGAGCGTAGTAGTGGCATTATTACGAAAAGCAAAATTTGAGCGAATCCAAGTTTAAGGCGATGAGATCTTACAATATAACGAATACAACGACGATTACCTATGACTGTAACGATGATGACGATAATAACATTCATAAAGACGATTAGCAAGAGCGTAGTAGTGGCATTATTACGAAAAGCAAAGTTTGAGCGAATCCAAGTTTAAAGCGATGAGACATTACAATATAACGAATACAACGACGATTACTTATGACTGTTACGATGATGACGATAATAACATTCATGAAGACGATTAGCAAGAGCGTAGTAGTGGCATTATTACGAAAAGAAAAGTTTAATCGAATCCAAGTTTTAGGCGATGAGATCTTACAATATAACGAATACAACGACGATTACTTATGACTGTAACGATGATGACGATAATAACATTCATAAAGACGATTAGCAAGAGCGTAGTAGTGGCATTATTACAAAAAGCAAAGTTTGAGCGAATCAAAGGTTAAGGCGATGAGATCTTACAATATAACGTATACACCGACGATTACTTATGACTGTAACGATGATGACGATAATAACATTCATAAGGACAGTTAGCAAGAGCGTAGTAGTGGCATTATTACGAAAAGCAAAGTTTGAGCGAATCCAAGTTTAAGGCGATGAGATCTTACAATATAACGAATACAACGACGATTACTTATGACTGTAACGATGATGACGATTATAACATTCATGAAGACGATTAGCAAGAGCGTAGTAGTGGCATTATTACGAAAAGCAAAGTTTGAGCGAATCAAAGTTTAAAGCGATGAAATCTTACAATATAACGAATACAACGACGATTACTTATGACTGTAAAGATGATGACGATAATAACATTCATAAAGACGATTAGCAAGAGCGTAGTAGTGGCATTATTACGAACAGCAAAGTTTAAGCTAATCCAAGTTTAAGGCGATTGGATCTTACAATATAACGAATACAACGACGATTACTTATGACTGTAACGATGATGACGATAATAACATTCATAAAGACGATTAGCAAGAGCGTAGTAGTGGCATTATTACGAAAAGCAACGGTTGAGCGAATCAAAGTTTAAGGCGATGGGATCTTACAATATAACGAGTACAACGACGATTACTTATGACTGTTACGATGATGACGATAATAACATTCATAAAGACAATTAGCAAGAGCGTAGTAGTGGCATTATTACGAAAGGCAAAGTTTGAGCGAATCCAAGTTTTAGGCGATGTGATCTTACAATATAACGAATACAACGACGATTACTTATGACAAACGATGATGACGATGATAACATTCGTGAAGACGATTAGCAAGAGCGTAGTAGTGGCATTATTACGAAAAGCAAAGTTTGAGCAGATCCAAGTTAAAGGTGATGAGATCTTACAATATAACGAATACAACGACGATTACTTATGACCGTAACGATGATGACGATAATAACATTCATAAAGACGATAAGCAAGAGCGTAGTAGTGGCATTATTACGAAAAGCAAAGTTTGAGCGAATCCAAGTTTAAGGCGATGAGATCTTACAATATAACGAATACAACGACGATTACTTATGACTGTAACGATGATGACGATAATAACATTCATGAAGACGATTAGCAAGAGCGTAGTAGTGGCATTATTACGAAAAGCAAAGTTTGAGCGAATCACAGGTTAAGGCGATGAGATCTTACAATATAACGTATACAACGACGATTACTTATGACTGTAACGATGATGACGATAATAACATTCATGAAGACGATTAGCAAGAGCGTGGTAGTGGCATTATTACAAAAAGCAAAGTTTGAGCGAATCAAAGGTTAAGGCGATGAGATCTTACAATATAACGTATACAACGACGATTACTTATGACTGTAACGATGATGACGATAATAACATTCATAAGGACAGTTAGCAAGAGCGTAGTAGTGGCATTATTACGAAAAGCAAAGTTTGAGCGAATCCAAGTTTAAGGCGATGAGATCTTACAATATAACGAATACAACGACGATTACTTATGACTGTAAAGATGATGACGATAATAACATTCATAAAGACGATTAGCAAGAGCGTAGTAGTGGCATTATTACGAAAAGCAAAGTTTGAGCGAATCAAAGTTTAAAGCGATGAAATCTTACAATATAACGAATACAACGACGATTACTTATGACTGTAAAGATGATGACGATAATAACATTCATAAAGACGATTAGCAAGAGCGTAGTAGTGGCATTATTACGAAAAGCAAAGTTTAAGCTAAACCAAGTTTAAAGCGATTGGATCTTACAATATAACGAATACAACGACGATTACTTATGACTGTAACGATGATGACGATAATAACATTCATAAAGACGATTAGCAAGAGCGTAGTAGTGGCATTATTACGAAAAGCAAAGGTTGAGCGAATCAAAGTTTAAGGCGATGGGATCTTACAATATAACGAATACAACGACGATTACTTATGACAAACGATGATTACGATAATAACATTCATGAAGACGATTAGCAAGAGCGTAGTAGTGGCATTATTACGAAAAGCAAAGTTTGAGCAGATCCAAGTTTAAGGTGATGAGATCTTACAATATAACGAATACAACGACGATTACTTATGACCGTAACGATGATGACGATAATAACATTCATAAAGACGATAAGCAAGAGCGTAGTAGTGGCATTATTACGAAAAGCAAAGTTTGAGCGAATCCAAGTTTAAGGCGATGAGATCTTACAATATAACGAATACAACGACGATTACTTATGACTGTAACGATGATGACGATAATAACATTCATGAAGACGATTAGCAAGAGCGTAGTAGTGGCATTATTACGAAAAGCAAAGTTTAAGCGAATCAAAGTTTAAGGCGCTGATATCTAACAATATAACGAATACAACGACGATTACTTATGACCGTAACGATGATGACGATAATAACATTCATAAATACGATTAGCAAGAGCGTAGTAGTGGCATTATTACGAAAAGCACAGTTTGAGCGAATCCAAGTTTAAGGCGATGAGATCTTACAATATAACGAATACAACGACGATTACTTATGACTGTAACGATGATGACGATAATAACATTCATAAAGACGATTAGCAAGAGCGTAGTAGTGGCATTATTACGAAAAGAAAAGTTTGAGCGAATCCAAGTTAAAAGCGATGAGACATTACAATATAACGAATACAACGACGATTACTTATGACTGTAACGATGATGACGATAATAACATTCATGAAGACGATTAGCAAGAGCGTAGTAGTGGTTATATTACGAAAAGCTAAGGTTGAGCGAATTAAAGTTTAAGGCGATGGGATCTTACAATATAACGAGTACAACGACGATTACTTATGACTGTAACGATGATGACGATAATAACATTCATAAAGACGATGAGCAAGAGCGTAGTAGTTGCATTATTACGAAAAGCAAAGGTTGAGCGAATCAAAGTTTAAGGCGATGATATCTAACAATATAACGAATACAACGACGATTACTTATGACCGTAACGATGATGACGATAATAACATTCATGAAGACGATTAGCAAGAGCGTAGTAGTTGCATTATTACGAAAAGCAAAGTTTGAGCGAATCCAAGTTTAAGGCGATGAGATCTTACAATATAACGAATACAACGACGATTTCTTATGACCGTAACGATGATGACGATAATAACATTCATAAAGACGATTAGCAAGAGCGTAGTAGTGGCATTATTACGAAAAGCAAAGGTTGAGCGAATCAAAGTTTAAGGCGATGGGATCTTACAATATAACGAATACAACGACGATTACTTATGACTGTAACGATGATGACGATAATAACATTCATAGAGACGATTAGCAAGAGCGTAGTAGTGGCATTATTACGAAAAGCAAAGTTTGAGCGAATCAAAGTTTAAGGCGATGGGATCTTACAATATAACGAATACAACGACGATTTCTTATGACCGTAACGATGATGACGATAATAACATTCATAAAGACGATTAGCAAGAGCGTAGTAGTGGCATTATTACGAAAAGAAAGGTTTGAGCGAATCCAAGTTAAAAGCGATGAGACATTACAATATAACGAATACAACGACGATTACTTATGACTGTAACGATGATGACGATAATAACATTCATAAAGACGATGAGCAAGAGCGTAGTAGTGGCATTATTACGAAAAGCAAAGGTTGAGCGAATCAAAGTTTAAGGCGATGGGATCTTACAATATAACGAATACAACGACGATTTCTTATGACCGTAACGATGATGACGATAATAACATTCATGAAGACGATTAGCAAGAGCGTAGTAGTGGCATTATTACGAAAAGGAAAGTTTGAGCGAATCCAAGTTTAAGGCGATGAGATCTTACAATATAACGAATACAACGACGATTTCTTATGACCGTAACGATGATGACGATAATAACATTCATGAAGACGATTAGCAAGAGCGTAGTAGTGGCATTATTACGAAAAGCAAAGGTTGAGCGAATCAAAGTTCAAGGCGATGAGATCTTACAATATAACGAATACAACGACGATTACTTATGACTGTAACGATGATGACGATAATAACATTCATAGAGACGATTAGCAAGAGCGTAGTAGTGGCATTATTACGAAAAGCAAAGTTTGAGCGAATCAAAGTTTAAGGCGATGATATCTAACAATATAACGAATACAACGACGATTACTTATGACTGTAACGATGATGACGATAATAACATTCATGAAGACGATTAGCAAGAGCGTAGTAGTGGCATTATTACGAAAAGCAAAGTTTGAGCGAATCCAAGTTTAAGGCGATGAGATCTTACAATATAACGAATACAACGACGATTTCTTATGACCGTAACGATGATGACGATAATAACATTCATGAAGACGATTAGCAAGAGCGTAGTAGTGGCATTATTACGAAAAGCAAAGTTTAAGCGAATCCAAGTTTAAGGCGATTGGATCTTACAATATAACGAATACAACGACGATTTCTTATGACCGTAACGATGATGACAATAATAACATTCATGAAGACGATTAGCAAGAGCGTAGTAGTGGCATTATTACGAAATGCAAAGGTTGAGCGAATCAAAGTTTAAGGCGATGAGATCTTACAATATAACGAATACAACGACGATTACTTATGACTGTAACGATGATGACGATAATAACATTCATAGAGACGATTAGCAAGAGCGTAGTAGTGGCATTATTACGAAAAGCAAAGTTTGAGCGAATCAAAGTTTAAGGCGCTGATATCTAACAATATAACGAATACAACGACGATTACTTATGACCGTAACGATGATTACGATAATAACATTCATGAAGACGATTAGCAAGAGCGTAGTAGTGGCATTATTACGAAAAGCAAAGGTTGAGCGAATCAAAGTTTAAGGCGATGGGATCTTACAATATAACGAATACAACGACGATTACTTATGACTGTAACGATGATGACGATAATAACATTCATAGAGACGATTAGCAAGAGCGTAGTAGTGGCATTATTACGAAAAGAAAAGTTTGAGCGAATCCAAGTTAAAAGCGATGAGACATTACAATATAACGAATACAACGACGATTACTTATGACTGTAACGATGATGACGATAATAACATTCATGAAGACGATTAGCAAGAGCGTAGTAGTGGCATTATTACGAAAAGCAAAGGTTGAGCGAATCAAAGTTTAAGGCGATGGGATCTTACAATATAACGAGTACAACGACGATTACTTATGACTGTAACGATGATGACGATAATAACATTCATAAAGACAATTAGCAAGAGCGTAGTAGTGGCATTATTACGAAAGGCAAAGTTTGAGCGAATCCAAGTTTTAGGCGATGTGATCTTACAATATAACGAATACAACGACGATTACTTGTGACTGTAACGATGATGACGATAATAACATTCATAAAGACGATGAGCAAGAGCGTAGTAGTGGCATTATTACGAAAAGCAAAGTTTGAGCGAATCCAAGTTTCAGGCGATGAGATCTTACAATATAACGAATACAACGACGATTTCTTATGACCGTAACGATGATGACGATAATAACATTCATGAAGACGATTAGCAAGAGCGTAGTAGTGGCACTATTACGAAAAGCAAAGTTTGAGCGAATCCAAGTTTAAGGCGATGAGATCTTACAATATAACGAATACAACGACGATTACTTATGACCGTAACGATGATGACGATAATAACATTCATAAAGACGATTAGCAAGAGCGTAGTAGTGGCATTATTACGAAAAGCAAAGTTTGAGCGAATCCAAGTTTCAGGCGATGAGATCTTACAATATAACGAATACAACGACGATTTCTTATGACCGTAACGATGATGACGATAATAACATTCATGAAGACGATTAGCAAGAGCGTATTAGTGGCATTATTCCGAAATGCAAAGGTTGAGCGAATCAAAGTTTAAGGCGATGAGATCTTACAATATAACGAATACAACGACGATTACTTATGACTGTAACGATGATGACGATA